>CAKNEU010000016.1:471805-603550 GCA_930272665.1 Mariannaea elegans | reverse complement strand
TAATAAATATTTAATATATATTCTTATACTTAATTTATCTTATTAAATACTTAATTATCTATTATATTATTACTTTAATACTTAAATATATAAAAGTATAAGCCTCTTATATATTATAATAAAAAGGGAACTTATATTAGTCTATTTAAGTATATAATAGAATTAAATACCTAAAGAATAATCTTATATTAAGTAATTAAGCACTAACTCCTATACAACTTGCAGGGGTTTCCTTTATAAGTAGCTTACCCCTCTCTTTAGAAAGAGGGGCAAGCTTCAGTCTTGCATTATCATACAATATACCTTTTGCTCTGCCTAGCTATCGTACCGATATTCCGGTTCCGTCTGACGCCATAACAAAGTATAAGAGAGAAAAGAAGAGAAGGAGGAGCTTCCGCAAGAAAGTCCTCTCTTACATCCCTCTTTAGGCTATATACTACGTATCCTTAACGCAGGAAGGTTCTTACTAGCATAGGGGTTCCTAGGGTTTTGACTGTGTCCCACCCAGCATGAGCCTGGAAGGTCTGCTCCGGTTGTCTTCCGGCGATGTGTCCTCTTAGGCCGGCGTAGCCGGCCCTCACTGCCCTGGCCCGTAACACCCTAGATGGGGAGAGCTGTATAATAGTAAGTCATACTTTCACGATTAGGTGCACAAGGGACTTGATGCTGCTATGCATAAGATTTTGAAAGAGGGATCGCAGGGACCCTCCAAAAGGGGGGGTAATATTACAGGCTAGGCCATGAGGGGCCGGCTACATCGGGCTGAGAAGACCGAGCTGTGCGGGACGAGGCGAACACATCGCCGGAAGATACCTGGAGCAGACCTTCCGGATATGACTGCGGCCCCGAACCTTCTGCCGGGGGTTCCCCAGGCGCATGCCGGAGCACACGTTAGACTTCCGTCAAAGCCCTAAGAACTCTCATGCAAGCCCCTCTATTGAAAAAATTTACCTTGAGAACACGTTGTAGATAGCTTGGAGATACGTCACAGATAGCTCGGAGAGGGATATAGCGAGGACTTCCTCTTGGAAGCTCCTCCCTTCTTTCCCTCTCATGCTTAGATAGACCAATACAAGTTCCCTTTTCGTTGCAAAACACAAGAGGCCCAGCCTTTCACACTTATATAGTAGCTTTTATACATTAATTATAAGGTTTAAGAGTATACTTCTCATAATATTAGGCTAAAGCTATAAGGTAACTAATCTACCGGCATAATACTAGTAGATAATAAGACTAAAGTCACTTTTTAATTTGACTAAGACTCTAGTCAACTAAACCACAACCCTGCTTGTAGTAGAGGAAAGCAGCAGCAGGCGCTAACCCAATGGAAGAGCTGCGTGGAGCCAACCTAGGACCTACTTGGAGAGACGGAGATATTGGACTGGTTCGAGGGTAAGTACGGTCCTCTTTAGGGGCAGAATGGGCTGCCGAGTACTATATGTTGACATGGAGCCGGCGCCGAGCGCTCCGCAAAGGGGGGGTGATATTACGGGCTAGAGCCGTAAGTGCCGGACTGTGCCGGGCTTGGCGGAGCAAAGCGGACCCTTTCTTGGAGGACAGCCAGAACACGCTCGCTGGTACGGTCCCGAACCTTGCGACTGAGGGTTCTCCGGGAATACGTCAGACTTCCGTAAAAGCCCTGATCTTGATATGCACCTCTCCTTGAAACCCTCATTGAGACAGTTTCTTGTAGGTTGAGGCCACCTGCTCAGATAGCTAGGAAGCGATATATTGAGGACTTGCTCTTGGAAGCCTCTCTTTCTTCTTTCCCCTTTATGCCAAGATAGACCAATGCAGATAACCTTTTCGTTGCAACACATACAAGATGCCCAGCCTTTCACAGTTTGTATTCTTTACAATTGAGGCTCTGGCCCCAAGATCTGGAGAATAGGTCTTCAAGAGACTCGTTTGTCTCCTGGTCGGCCTCATTACCACGTAGCTACGTGGAGGACTAGGTTATACTTGACTGGAAAATTGTGTCATATGCTACCCGGTGATGAATTGACGCCAAGCTTATTAGGACTGAACAACTTTCCTTTAGGCTAATCTGCAAAGTTGCAGCAAGCCCCTGAGCGGAGGGCCCGTCGCTCAGCGCCCTTCTTTGTCGCTTTTGTCTCGTTGTTCCCATTCAATCAATGGATGGTAGGCAGACAAGGATGTGCCACTTTTTTTTTTAGTACGCTTTCATAGCACGCACCCGGTTTAAAGCATATCGCTATACTCCTGGCAAATTACTAAATCGACATGACCAAGGCATCTACCTAATATATATAACGTCCCTGAACCTTGCTGTTGTACCTCTCAAATATATCACATCTGCAAATACCTGAACCTTTTGGTATCTTTCTTTATGGCGACTCTCGATTTGTTCCGGGCTTTCCGAGTGCCTTATCCTGATTATGAATCTGGCTTCTGGGGGGAGCAGACGTCAACGCTTAACTTCTGCGAAGAGGTGAGGCAATTGAACATATTTTAGGCAAATGCGTATAGCTAATCTTCCAAGGACTATGCTCTCTCGTTCTACTGCGCCGAACTATGCAATGTGAGTGTTTTGGATACTGTCCGGTCTCGCCGAGGTTGTTAACAGGCCTCGAGACAGTCACCAATGCCTTGTTCGTATGGCTTGGCGTGAAGGGAATTCTCAATTGCATCAAGTATTCGCATCCAAGTATTTTTTTAATTGCCTTCGTCGGGTACATTGTGGTGGGATTGGGGTCCATCTCCTTCCACGCTACACTCAAATGTAAGACAACCCTTCATGAGCCGTGTTTCAGAGAACTATTAATTGACTTGCGACAACAGACCCCATGCAACTTGTGGATGAACTTTCCATGATATACACCACTTGTCTCATGATGTACGCGAGCTTCTCATTTTCGAGATCTAGGACCTTCTCGGCAGTTCTGGGAGTTAGCCTGCTCGGATTGGCTGCATTCATCACGGTTGGTCCTACCCAGGTGGAACCAGCAGGCCAGCACTGATGATGACTACTTTACAGCTGTACTACCATTTGACCAAGGATCCTCTCTTCCACCAGACCGCCTATGCCGTACTCACAGCCACCATTGTGTTCCGCAGCATGTGGGTGATGGAGTCACAACTTCGTCCCGCCCTGGAGGCCCGCCGGGCTGGGAAGTCGGACGAGCTGCTTAAGACGATGTGGATAATGGTCGCGACTGGTACGTCGAGAACCCTATGCTAGAATTGTGAGCAGCTGCTGATGAAGGGCGAAAGGACTCCTAGTGTTCCTGGGAGGCTATTTACTGTGGATTATAGACAACCAGTTCTGCACGCAAGTGAGAGTGCTGAGACGTACCATCGGCCTTCCATGGGCTGTATTGCTCGAAGGCCATGCATGGTGGCACCTGATGACAGGTCTCGGTAAGTTTTTACTCGGCATATATGGGGGCGAGCAGCTAACAAAATATGAAGGAGGTATTTCAACCCAAATCTGGATGAGCCGGTGATAATTCGCTAACATATATTCCCCTCTTTTTTTCTCTTTTCTACAGCGTACTACTACATTATTTGGGGTATTTGGCTTCGTCACTGTCTAACAGGCCACGATGATGAGTACATTTTGCACTGGCCGCGGCTGTTGACGTCAATCCCTGAAGTTCGACGGCAAAAGCAACAGGCCCAGAAGCAACAGTAATTGTTCGCTCCCAGAAGGGTCGGGAATGATTTGCACCTGAATGCAACCCTTGGTCCTGCACGAAGTAATCTGGTCCAAATTACGCAGCATGGAGCCCGCGAATCAAGCCAGTCCACATGGTGCTTACTGAGACGAAAGGAATTCTTAATCCATTTACAAGCATGCTGCGCAACCCAGAGAATGTAGGGCCTATAGGGTATTCGAAGATTTAAGGACGCTGGGGAAACCTGTACAGTAGAGTCAAGGCTGGATGGTACACTCGAGGAGGCAATTGCGATGAATTCTATCTTTTATCCCAGTGATCCCATGATATGATGTCTGCAGCCGAGGTTGGGTTGGGTTGGGCAAATAAATGATGGATCTGGTACTCCGTAATAGTTACGGGAATACTGGTATAGATGTACCTGTCAGTATGTGTATATCAGCCATGCATGCATGATATTCATCTACTGGGGGGTATTGGCAAAGCGGGGCCCTGGGGCGGAAGCTTGCTTGGGGCTTGGTCTGCGAGGCGCACACATTAGGCGCAGACAAGAGTCAATACCATAACTTCCGCTTAACCCCGTATTCTGACACCATGGCGATTCCGAACGAGGCTTTGCAGAAGGTATGATCATGGACCCCCTGATATTCCATCCCTTGGTGGCGTGGGATGTCCATTAGATGCTGAGAGACCGACCACTCGTTGCAGATGTTGCACCCAACAACTTCACCTACATTCTCCGTTGCTGCTTAATAAGCAGCAACGAACTAGAAACATCACAAGAGACTCAAATAGTGGAAGTTTACTAACTAGACGGGGTAGTTAGTGCAAGAGATTGAGAGCCAAGCTCTGGTCGCTCAGCAGCAGATCGGCCTTGCTCGTACGCAGATGACAGCCAAGCAACGTGAACAGCGTTTGGTACGGCTCACGCTCAGCGAAATGGCTTCCCTGCCGAACGATGCTGTGGTGTATGAAGGTGTCGGCAAGATGTACGTGCTCTCCATTTCTCTACCCTATGACTCCTGTTGTTGGGTGCCTACGTCCTTTTCCAGCCTTGTCAAGCACCCTGCCCTCCCTTCACATACTCCCTTGACTCAAGTGTTTCTATGACCCCCCCGGCCAACTGCTTCAACGTCTAACATCAGGCCCGTTGCGTGCGCCATTTACAGGTTCGTGTCACTCCCGGTGGAATCTTTACGCAAGAATCTCGACGGTCAGACGCAGAGTCTTGAAGGCGAGGTAGATAAGTTGAGCAAGCGGTTACTATACTTGGAGACTACAGAGAAGAATAGCCGCGAGCACATTGAGCAGATGCTGCGTGCCAAGTAGCCGGCGCGAAACACTCTACTCTCATTTGCCTCCTCCAGGCAAGCCAGCAAGTTTCTGGATGGCTGCCTCCAAGGCATCCTCCCAATGTCCGGATAGCCGCCTCCTGAGGCCTCAAAGATGTTTCGAATGCCGCCAAAGTGGCATCACGTTGGCGCTTCTGGCGCGGCCCACCCTATCATGATACGCGGTGCTCCCGATGCTAGGATGGACTGATTCCGGCTGTGCAGTAGTCACTAATTACTATTTGGAAGGAAAAAAATTACCTGGTACCAACACGGCGGGTCCGGGCCCCCTCCCCTCCTCCCCCCCCCCTTCTTCCAAGATGGTTGTCTTCTTGATATGGTATACTGAATGGTGTTGGTGATGATGGGAGAGTGCCTGTACCTTAGATTACTTACGCTTGAACATAGATCAAGAAACCTTGATCTAGCCGCGGTGCACCCTTTGTGAGACATGAATTACATTACGCTCGCCCGTGATTGTGCTGCCCCGCGTGGCGAGTAACAAACACTTACCGTTACCCCGCTGCGTCTAAGCTCAAATATGGAAGTGATCATACCGCTGCAGTACAGCAGGACAAGTGTGAATACAAGGTACCATCAACCATCAGTACGTACTCGCTATCCGCAAGCGCCGTCCACGTACCGGTATCCTACCTTCCAGGTTCGATTTTGGCCCCCAATTCCAATATGTATCCATCGTTTCAGCCCCGCCCCGCCACAGCCCTACCAGAGCCGGTTCTTCCCTCCAGGGGTGTCCCTACATTCATGTTATAATCGGCTTCATACCCCCATCTCTCCGTGTCTGTTCTCTCCCCTCTTCCTCATTCTCACCGTCTTACTCTCACTATCCTATTCATTGTCTTTCACCACCTTTACCCCACCCCCAAAACCCTCAATCCCAAGACACATCACTCGGTCCCGCCTCTGCACTGCGGGGGCACATTTACAAAGATGAGTCGTTATTACGATGAAGAGGATGACATCGACGTCCGCATCCGTCAGGGAGGACATCCGGTACGCTATGTCTCGGGTCCCCGGCCACGAAGCTATTATGATGGCGCTGGCCCAAGCTATCTGGTCGCCGAGCGGTCCCGGTCTCATGAACGTTCCCGATCTCGCGATCGCCGTACCAACAGCCCCCCTCCCGTCATCGTCACCAACCGAATTTATAACGAGCGTTCTTCTTCCGATGATGATAGTGAATACGATCGTCATGGGAAGTCATCTCACTCTTCTCATCGCCGGCGGAAGTCCCGTTCTCGTTCCAGGTCCCGCTCGCGCTCTTCGTCTTTCATGACTCGCGAAGAATGGGAAGCTGAACAAACCCGCAAGAGCCTCGCCCTGATGCAGGTATCGAGTGAGCGCGATAAGGAGCAGCGTCGCCTCCGCGATGATTGGGAAGCTGAAAAAACTCGCAAGGACTTTGAGCTTATGCGAGTTAGCAACGATCGTGAGAAGGAAGAACACCGCCTTCTTAAAGAGTACCAAGAGGAGGAGAAGCTTCAGCGTGCGAAGCGCGAGCTGAACGACATCAAGGACCGCGAGGCTCGTGCTGCCGAAGAAGATCGCATAAAAAAGGCATTGGAGCTTCGGCGGCTCAGAGAAGAAGACGAGGTCAAAGACCAAGCAGCGCGCCGCGAGAAAGAAGCCAAGCTAGCGGTTGAGCAGTACAAGCAAGCCGAGAAGGACCGCATTGCTAAGGAGAAGAAACTTAAAGAAGATAAGGAGAAGGAAGCCAAGGAGGCGGTTGAGCGCTACAAACAAGCCGAGAGGGATCGTATGCTGAAGGAGAAGCAGGAGAAGGAGGCTAAGGACCGGGAATACAATCGTCGACTCGAGGAGGATCTTCGGCGATCTGGACTTGATGATAAGGCCATCGAGGCTATCCTCAAGAAGGAGAAAATCAAGCAGGGGGAATCCAAAAACGAGCACCAACACCAGCACCAGGTGGTCACTCTCCCCCATTATCCTGATCCCGCCAATTACACCCGTCCGGTAAACTACAATACAGCCACTGGCTACAACCAAGTCGCCAACTACACCCATCCTGCCAATTATGCTCGTCCGGTAAACTACCAGCAAGTCGCGCCCCCTCCCCCGCCTCCCCCGCCTGTTACTACTGTAAGTCGCGCAACGTACACTCGGATGGCCCGAAAACACCTCTCAATCGAAACACTGCGTACTTTCGACATCGATTGGGACTACGATGAGGTAAGAGTCTCTCAGCACCCATTCCCCTCGCCCCAATATATACGTGCTTGTGCTGATATTGTTGTTATTATTAGGATCCTGACTATGTTCTAATCAAGCGTTGGGTCCCTGAGCATGAACAGGATCAACTTTGGAAGCACACCAAGAAACTTCGTGAGAAACGTAAGGAGGTGTTGATGATCGAAGAGAAGCCGCATCATCATCATCTTGAGCCCGAGTTTGAGTGGGTGCGCAAGAAGCATGATCGCAAGAGGAGCAGGAGCAGGTCACCCTCTCTGCTCATGTACTTGGCCGGCGCCAAACAATCCTAACGGGCATCTACTTTAATCATTCTGAGCGTTGAGTTTGAATTTTGATGAATTATGAGACGAGTTGTTACAATTGTTATACAAAGTTTTGCCATTTCTCTTACTTCCTCCCGGCCCGACGGATGAGCTCTTCGTACACGGTCCATGCTAGGGCTGAACTGAGTGCTTTCCGGCTCATACGCAAGACGAGTCCATCCCAGAGTGAGCGAGCACCCTCCTGCGTCACCATTTTGTACCATGCATGCCAAATATTGCGATATAATTGAGGCTGCAATTGTATGCGTGTCTTGACAGCATCGAAAGGGTTTGAGATGACTGAGCAAGCGCCACCAGCGAGCATTCCCGCAGTAAAATTCACGGAGCTGGCCATTGCAGTCTGCATCTTTCCAGTGTTCTGGCCAGCCGAAGGTTTCGGCGTGGCCAATGACGCCAACCGCGGTTTGAGCATTTCATAGAAGAGTACGTATAGACCTGCATTTGGGGCATCACGCAAAGCAGTAGCACCGAATCCGGAGAAAAATCCGCGCAAGCCCTCTGTCTTGCGAATATCTGCGGCAGCAGCTATCAAGGACGGGTATGAGTAGAAGGTGGACTCAAATCTCACTTTGATAACAGTGAGTGGCATGAGGACGAAGCCAGCAAAAGTTCTGGCCGTGGCTCCGGATATAAGATTGGCCGCGTTGCTTAATGAGGGTAGCACAGAGGAACCATGCTGCGTCTGTTGGCGGTGGCCGAAAATTCCCGAGCGTTGGACATTTTGTCGAATGGCATTGAGAGATGTGAAATAAAGGGCAGAGCCGAAGCCAGTTCGCAAAGCCGATGGCACCGTGCCCCTCCACAGCCCTGGCACCAAACTCGAGGATTGCCTGATCTCCTTCAAGGTGGCCAAGAGTGATGAGCCCCCCGATTGCTGGATTCGTGTTTTTAGCAAGTCAAGAGGCTGTAGAATGACGGCGGAGGCGACGCCGGAACCAAGGCCAGAGACAAAGTGGTGTGCTGTGAAGGCGTTAGGATGTGGTTGCACCGGTACATTCACCCTGAGATTCAATCGTCGTACCTGAGTTGGCCGTTCGGGGGCCGCGCTGCGAATTCAATGATGCAGATGCAGCCGCCTCATCCTGTGCTGAGGGAGTGGCGATCGAGACGCCCATGACTGAAAGCAAATGTCGGCCACATGTTCCGTGAAGAGACGATTGGTGAATGACGTGAGTAGACTAGATCAGGGCAGGCGCCGCAGGATAAGCGCCCCGGTTGTTGGGTTCGGCCCCGTCGATTCGCATAATTGCATTTCGCGGCCGCCTCAGGCTTTTCCACCGACACTCGTGTTGTGGCCCTGGCTTGGGTGACTACCCCGGTAATCGCTAATAACAGATTCCAACCGACCAGCAAGAAGACGATGTCGTTTAACGAGGTCGACCCACTCGCTTACACCTGTTGCCGCGAGCAGCATTCCAAAGTCGGCACCCAAACGTCCGAGGCTACCAGCGCAGTATAGGACCTGTGTTAGAATGCTCTCTCTCGATGCTTGATCCTTGACTGTAGGCAAATAGATACGCAAAGTCTCAAGAAGCATTTCGACTAGATGGAGGGGAAAGCTTGCCATCGGAGACGGTAGTCGACGCAAAGGATCCTCTTCACTATCCGGTTGTGACCCCATATTGGTGCTGATACTTTTGAAAACCGACACAATACTGAAGCTGTGCTCGCGGAAGATTTCAATAAACCTTTTCAAGTAACGCTCTGTTTGCTGGCCACCAGACCAAGAACTAGCCGCCTTGTCCTTGCGCATTCGCTCCTCGTCGGCCAATTCCCTTAGCGGCTCCAATGCCTCCAGTGTTGTCAGGAGAGTAGCTAATCGACATACCAAAAATAAGGCGGGAAGTGCATCGTCGGAAGGTGTGCCAGATACCAGGTCTGGGACGATACGCTTCAGCCAACCCATGGTACGAACGGCAGCGGCAAGTTTCAGATTTGGCGTTTTCAACGTAGCAACAAGGTCAGCGGCCATTTGGCGAATGGCCGCATCTGCTTTTTCCAAGACCGAGGAGACGATTGGGGAGTTGGGATAGAGGGCGGCGAGACGACGGACGTGAGCGTAGAGTTCGAGGGTAGACGAATAGTTAACGGGCGCAGTCGACACGGCGGAGGTAAGCAACAGGGGCATTTCCATCACGTCCACGAGGCGCTCGGAGTTTCGAAGGAGGAGGAGGGCCTCTTTTCTTCGGGAGAGTAGCTTATTGTCACTAGCTTTGCCAAAGTTAGAAGAGAACTGCTCGGCATGTGAGTCGAGCCTGGGAACGGCCTGGGCCAGGTCGGCAGCTCTCTGGGCGAGGATTGGCAATGTTTGACGTAAAGAAGCATGGCTAGCGGCTGATTCAACGATTGGTTTGTGTGATCGCTTAGAGAGGGATTGGACGGCGAGCAATAGAGAATGGGAGGCCTGAGCTAGTAGTTGGGGCTCTGAGGATTGCACCTCGTCCGACTGCTGCTCTGTGAGGTGTGCAAGGTACTCCAGGGCCTCGGCGTCGGTTTGTTGCTTGGGGGCCAGCAAGTCTCGTAATGCTTCGGCCATGGTGGGCGCTCTCATGTGTTGTGGCCTGCGGAGGAGGGATCGTTGAGTTGTGGTGTCCAAGAGAGCCAGCACGAGACACTAAGGACAAGGTGGTGGTGGGGAAGAAAGGGGTGGTGGGTAGGTTGGATTCCTCGTGGGCCTTTTTTCCGTGTGCGTGTCGTGGGTTGGGTTTGCTCAAGATGTGTGATCTAGACGGGTGAGTTGGTGGTGATGATAGCACCGGTCGTGACTGAGGATCAGGTCTCGGGGGTAGCTTGGGGAGAAAAGAAGAGGCCAGGTACGTAACTGGCCGCTAGGCTGTGATTGTGAGGTTGAGAGCTCCCCTGATGCCCCTCCGCTAACTCCGCGATCCGCTGGTACCTCTGCGAGATTAGAGCAAGGTGATTAGCAGGTGCACCCACCAAAAGGAAGGGGCTTGTTGGAAGTACCATACAAAGTACCATATGAAGTACCTTTTCCCAGAGCACCGAAAAAAAAAAAGCCCCATCTTGCATAAAATCCAGAGTGGGTGTGGCAGCGTGTGGGGTGGCTGAGGTCCTTAGTGCGAAAGTCGAGGTGCGGATTCACACTCTATGAAGTACTGGTACATACGTACCTCGACAGGCCTCATGTCATGCTCCAGACGCCACACTGCGCTTGTGGCACACAGGGTCCATCCACGTGAGCCTCCTGCCTTACCCCAACAGACGTGAACCTGCAGGGGAGAAGGAACCACTCTTTTTGGGCCTGCTCCGTACTCTGCCTGCCTACCTGGTCGGACATCTTCAATATAAACCCCAGCGCTTTGCAACCTTGCTGGGGCGTTCATCGCCCACTCTCTCTCTTCTTCCTTGACGGGTTTCCTCGTCCTTTTTTCGTCCTCGATCTCTCTTAGTCATCACTGGACCTCGCTCGGATCGTGTTCTAAATATCAAACCTGTACGAGTTTCCCCCGACGCCGACGCGATGAAGGACCCTTTCTTTCTCCCGCCTATTCCCTGGCTCTCAGACCAGGTCCAGCCGTTTGCCGACTACTTCGACCTTCCCACGCTGCCTTTGCACATTCATGAACTCATCTTTGCCGCCTTGGTCTACTCGGTCATCTTCTATCCTCTATCACCATTGCTTTCCAACTGGCTTGCTCCCGAACACTACTCCAAGCTGCCCCGCAAGCGTCGCCTCAACTGGGATGCTCATGTTGTTTCCATGGTTCAATGTATCCTCATCAACGGTCTTGCTATTTGGGTCATGCTCACGGATGAAGAACTAATCCACATGGACGCCGAGGAGCGGGTTTGGGGATACACGGGTGCATCTGCTTTCATCCAAGCCTTTGCTGCTGGCTACTTCCTCTGGGACTTGATTGTTACAAGTCTTAACGTGGATGTCTTTGGCCTCGGCACCTTGGCTCATGCCATCGCTGCGCTTCTCGTCTATTCTCTCGGATTCGTATGCAACCCCTTACCCTTACGCTATTTTCATACATGCTAACTCTCCCCAGCGCCCGTTCGTTAACTACTATGCCTGCGTTTTCATTCTCTGGGAGCTCTCGACCCCGTTCCTCAACGTTCACTGGTTCATGGACAAGCTCGGTATGACTGGCACACGTGCACAACTCTACAATGGCATTGCCCTTCTTTCCACCTTCTTCTCAGCCCGTCTCATCTACGGCACCTATTCGTCCTTCTACGTTTTTCGTGACATCTGGTCTGCCATGAATGCCCACCCATCACCTGCTAAGCTCGAATTCTCGTCGACCATGAGCTTTGCGACCCAGGACACCACCGTACCTCTGTGGCTTGGTGCCGCGTATCTCGCCGCCAACCTGACCCTCAATAGTCTAAACTTTTACTGGTTCTTCATGATGGTCCGGGCTGTTCGCAAGCGCTTCGAGCCATCTCAGGCTAATGGCAAGAACTCGGACGCAGCAGTAGACGGTCCAGTCACCGAGGCTGGACTTGATCTCTCTTCAGTCGCGTCGGGTGTGGCTAAGCCTACGACAATTGGCCGACGACGAAAAGCATAAAGTACATGCAATTGAAACAACCAGTCGCCATCGATTAACATGTCCACGGGTCGACATGCCGTATATCTGACGTTGCTCGGCTTGCGGCGAGCCCATTTATGAATGTTATGATGTTCACTCTTAGGTGGGCGTGGCCTTCCGTGAGAGCTACTTGATCCAAGGTTCTATGTCGAATGTGACACAAATAGCCTTCGTTATCTTGCTCACAATGCTTATTTGGGATCTTGGTTGTCCTAGCATATGCGCTATAGGGCACTTCTTGGTTATCCTTGTCTATTTGAATTCTACTTACACTCCTCGCTTTTACAAATATAGCGATACCCTTCGATTATACACATGTAGTTTTGTCAGTATATTATTAGACGATCTGGATGGATTTACATACAAACAACGCGGGACGGTTTCTATATCACGATACGGCTCTTAGGATTTGAGTGGTTCACGAGCAAGAGGAGGGACTGCTACATAGTGAGATGGGGGCAATATTAGAAGAGGCCAACTTAGGTTGGACCTCAGAGTATTATTAACTTTCCACTTGTCATCTAGATGGGCGTACGTGATAATAACTAGACATGAATGTAAGATACGACGGCATATGTCCAAACCAGTTGCCTATGATGACATGCTACATGCTCGATTTCACACAACCACAACCACAACCAAGAAGTCACTAAACAGCACTGTTTAAAAGCCAAAGGGGTTGTCGGGTGCTACAGTAGATGTTAGCATGGTTCATGACTGGAGTAAAATGGGCCGACTTACTTGCTTGCGCCAAGTTGGCCCTGCGCCCTGTTGGCTGAGGTGCGAGCTTCTTGGTCTCGGCAGTCATGCCGAAGCGCACAGCAGGTGCGGGGCCAGTCTGCTGTGGTTGGAGGGGATTGGGTGGTGCTGGACCGTTGATACCTCCAAATCCGGTTACCTGGGGTTGAATGGTAGGCATCCCTGTCCGCTGAGGTTCCAGTGGCGGCGGAAGATAACTGTTGATGCCTCCAGTTGCCGGTTGTTGACCATACATCGGCGGCCCAGTGACAAATGGGGGCTGGAAGCTAGTTGGTTGGGATTGCATGGGTGGCATAGGGTTGAATTGACTCGGGGCAAGGGCGCCAGTCATCATAGATGGCATGAATTGAGCAGATCCGCCCGTCTGGTAGGGGATCATACCGGGACCTTGTGGTCCGGGATATCCAGTAATGCTAGGCTGAAGGGGTTGCATTTGCTGCTGCTGCATCTGTGCAGTGTATTGCTGCTGGAGGCGAGCCTGGTTGATTTCGGTGAGGCTCTGTCCTGGAGCTGCCACCTGTCCCTGCAAGACGCCCGTCATCTGGGGCACCAGAGGAGGCGGGGAGAATGGACTAGGTTGGGCAGACTGAGGAGCAGAGAGTGGTCGCTGAGGAGGTGGGGGAGCCAGAGAGCTCTGGTTTTGTATTGTCTGAGGAGGAGGAGGTCGTTGTCGCAGCAAGGCTTGAGGCGAGGGATGGTTCCCAAGGGGGGTTTGTTGGGACTGAGCAACTCCGGAGAAGAAGGCGGGGCTGGCGCCGGCAAGTGGCTGAGCAGGAGCCGAAACAGAGACCGGCAACTCAGGGGTAGGTTCGGACTTAACCTGAGGCGGAGCCTCGACCTTGGTGGGTTGAAGGGGCTCCTGGAGAAGCGACAGCTCCTTCATGGACCCGGTCAAGCCCTGCGTTGTTGGTGGCGTGTTCACCGGTGGCGGGGATGGTGATTTCGGTTTCGGTTCTGCTGGAGGCTGTTGCTTGGCCGGCTTCACATCCCAAGCATCATCATCGAATCCAGATGATGAAGTGTGTAAGGGGGTTGCTAAAGCAGCCTTGACTGGGCTGGAAGCTGTTGGGGACTCAGCACTATCCTGTTTGGCCTCCGATTGATCCGGCTTGGAGAAGGCTTTGGCGTCGACGACATCACTCGTCTGCACTGCGGGAGCTGGTCGGCCTTTTCGAGTGTTGTTCCGCAGGGTGCCCCCAGGCCCGGAGAACAAGCCTCCTGCGGCGCCATCTCCATCTTGGCTTGAAGCGCCTTGCTTACCACCGCGATTGCGTCCATATTTAGTGTCTAAAGCCCGCATGACTTTGATAATATCGCCCTCACGGAGGCCCAACGCCCGTAGAGTATTAGCATCGACATCAGAAAGCACGCTCTCATCCATCGAGTCTTTCATGAAGGCTTGAGCGTAACGTTCGCAGAGGCCCACAGCAACTTCACAAGACAGGAAGAACTGGAACCAGTCGTACTCGGGCTTTTTCTCAATGGACGCGCCCGAAGGTGCCTCGGGTGCTTTCTTCCTCTCGGCAGATCTTGCTCGCTTCACATCCGCAAGAGGCTTATCGTCATCCAAAGAAATACCTGTCAAGTTTTCGACATACTCCAGGTCTTCACGGGACATCTTTGAGATGGGGACTGCAATCTTGACGCCGTTCATCTTGTGCAGATGGAGTTTGCCATCTTTGAGGCCGAGGAATTGTGCCTCCACGCTGAATGATTTCGATCTATCTGTCCAAGTACGCACTTTGGACGAATCCGGTTCTAACAAGATGTCAGCGATTCACCTTTACCCACTAATAGAACGGGGATTTTTGGAGAAGACTCACTAGATTTGGGCTTACCGTTGCCTTCGCCTCGTCCATTCTCTCGTCGACGCTGTTGTCCCGAATTATTACCATTCTCTCTCGCCATGAGACTGCTGCCTCGCTTAGGGAGAGGCATTCCCGGCCCTACCTGCTGCGGTTCTTTGCTGGCTCTAATAGCCTCTTTAGTCAACCTGATTTCCTCCAGTCGATTCTGCTCGACCATTGATCGAGCCGACGGATGGCCTGAACCTCCCGGTGGAGGAGAAACGGTGCCGGTAACTTCAATGTAACTACTTGGAACAACACCTTCCTTTCCATTCTTGAGACGGCGGACTTGCCACCACTCTTCACTCTTAGTATCGTCAAGGATGATAACCTCGTCGCCAATAGCGACCGTGACCTCATCATCTCCCTGAGCCATGAAATCGTAAAGAATCTGGCCCTTCCTTCTCCTGTGGCCAAGGGTAGGGCCGGAGCCAAAGCCGGAGCTGGAGCCAGACCCAGCCATGATGACCTCACGAAGCCCTTCAGCTCTCACTGCACCGGCCATCTCACCGAGGGCGCTGACAATCTCCTCAGCAGTATCCTTGGCACCAGCATGGAAATCGACGCTCTTGCTTGGCCGAACAAGTTCCATAAAAACGTGTTTGCCCTCACGCGAGTAGTGGGTCATACGGTCAGCCGTCCACTCCTGAGACGGACCATCCGAAGCGTGCTCTGGGGCGATGAGGATCGTTCCCGTCAAAAGATTTATTCCAAGAGTTGTCGGCATCTTCTTTTTCTTTCCCATAATGGAGATCATTTCATTGATGTTATACATATGGAAACCTCCCGGCGTTTGAGTGCTGTCCCTTGGGTTTTGGATGACCGGAGAGCTCGGCTCGTCATAGGTGGGCGATGGTGATCGGGGGACCCGCGGCGGTCGGGAAGGTAACGCAGGGGAGCGAACGGGTTCATCGTCGGACTCCAGAGGTTCTTGGAAGGTCACCGTATTTCGGGTAGGCTGAGGTGGCGGCGAAGCTGGTTGCTGGGAGGCTTGGGAGGTTTGCCGAGCATGCAAAACACCGGCGAGAGCGGCAGCCGGGTTTGCGACAGGCGACGCCGGTTCAACCGGACTATCCGGCTGAGCAGGTTCGGGCCGTGGCCTCGCGGGCAGTTGCGGGCGAGCTGGTGGTAACGGGGGTGCAGGAGCCTCGTCAGCACCATCACCTACCTCAATGTAGTTGGCGGGGACGAAGCCATAGTCGCCGTCGAGGCCGACCAGGATCCAATCAGGATCTGTGGCATCAAAAACCTCGAGTTGAGCATCTTCGGAGAAGGACAACTCCTCATCGGTCTGGCGTGTGTAATCGTAGAGGGCACGGGCACGGCTTAGGGAAGGGGTCTTATGAGGGGGAGCATCATCATTAGCGTAACCATCCGCTCAGGGGAGAAGGGGGAGCATACGTCTTCGACATAGTTGTTTGGTACGAGACCAGTAGGCTCGTCATCATCATCTGCGCCAGCTTTCTTCTTAGCCTTCCACCATCCGTCGTCGCCTCCCTTGTCGAGAACGTAGAGAAGGTCGCCCTCTGTGATGGCCAGCTCCCCTTCGCCTTGGGGCGCGTAGTCGTAGATGGCCCGGCACACGCCCAAGAATCCCATGTTGGAAAGCGGGACTCGATGAGCTTCAACGTGGGCGGGGGCTCAGAGAGGAGACTCAAAGGAATTCCGCTTCGAGATGCGGCGAGTCAAAACTTGGGACAAATTCGAGATCGAGACGATGCGATGCGAAGTGACGCAGTGCGGCGTCGTTGTCTGAGGAGCGAGTGCTCAAGACCACCTTCCTGACCAGAGGTAGGTACGCAGTACGTACTAGATTCTGGCTCCCGGGCCTGGGGGAGCCATGTGTGAGGCGTTCACGCACGTGGCGGCTTTGCCGAAAACAGCCAAGGCGAAATGCGCTGAGTCCCCGTGAGGTAAGCGGCCAACACAGCCCAGACCCGGTTTACAACGTCAATTGTAGCAATGTCCGTAGTTTCGCACAGCCTTCTGCTCTAAATGTGTACCCCGGAGGGCCTATCGTTCCACTTTCTCCCAGTACTTGTAACCACTTCCAGATGCCAGGGTACGAATACGGAGTAGTCTAGTTACCGAACAATTGGGTGCGTAATTACCTACTCCGTACTTCAACGCGGTGTCGGCCTAAGCCATGAAATAGTAAAGGACAATTGACACAGGGCACTTGAAGGAATCAAGGATGCCAGCCCAACCTCCCGCCCGAGAACCGCGAATTCCACTAGTTAATATAGTTATTATCTATGTCATTGAGGTACCCGCGTTGTAACTAATCATGCAGATAAGTAAGCTCTATCTTAAAACCCAGCCTAGTTGAGTGTTTTTATGGAAAGACGGTTTATCTCAAAAGTTTGTTTGAATCCAGGCACCGCCTCTCCTTCCTTCACGATCTGTACGCACATCTCATCATCTCCCAGGCAATATATTCCATCCCAGCTATACCTATCTCTTGTTGCATCATTCCCTTTCAAAGACAAATGCCTACGTAGTCATATGTCAAGATTTTTGGGGAGCTTGTGTCTTGACATGCAAATGCATTTATGGGGTTTCCGGTCCAAAGCCTTCGTCAGAGGGCTTACCCTCGTTGGTTTGGCCTAAGTTTCGGGAGCTTCCAGTTCGCTGTCCACGGGTAAAGAAGCCAGGGAATATTCTGGGGTCACTCCCTGATAGGTGCAAATCCGCCATGCTGTCACTTGACCACACCTGGTCCCGGGAGGCTATGCCGGATGGCGATCCCATTGTTGCAGGCACCGGTGATGCTCCAGGAGCCGATTGGTCCCCAAAGACTGCACTTTGTGTTGCAGGTGCCGATAAATCTGTTGGCTTAGTACCCACATCTGCTGTGCTGGTCTCTTGGCTTGCATTGAAGTTGACGTATCGACTTAACCTACAGCCAGGTGTATTAGCAAATTGCGTAAATATGAGATCAAGTGTACTGATCTTTGACTTACACCTCTCTCTCCTGCATCAGTGTAAAGTATCTAAACTCCTCCCTACGATCTGGGACGTTGGTTTTGACCATAGCGTTCCCTTCCTTACCAGGCTTGTTGCAGCCAGGCCCGAGCCACTGCTCTTTGATGGATAGCTCATAGCCACTTTGTTGGACAGAATTCTTTGCTAGCTCACACATATCCACTGGGCTTAGTTTATAGATCTGTGCGGCCACAGCATACTCCTCGATCAGCGGCTCCTTTGTGAATGCAAATTGTAAGGGGTCGTCAGTAGAGAGCGACACATTCAGACCACGCTTGAAGTACTGATGGAAAGGGTTGCGCTCGTAAGCCAAGAAGAGTGCATTATTGCTGAGGGGTGACATTGCGATTCCAATCTGTTCGAGGTAGAACACATACTGCAGGAGCGGTACCTTGCGCAGCAGCAATCCGTGGCTAATGCTGTGACAGCACAGAGCTGCAACTGCCAGATGTTCGCTATCGCCGGCCTCTCCGCAGTGTGGTCGCAGGACAAAAGTGTTGAACCCACGCTTCCTGCGCCAATGGTTCAACGACGCAAGGTTCGAGAACAGATAATAGATCCAATAGCTGTAGGGTGGATTTTGCTTAGTGTCCCAAACCTTTGGGACAGGGAACTTCTTAAACAGTCGACGTTCCACTTTACTCTCGTCATCAACACTGTCGAAGCCGATAACTCGCTGAAGGAAAATGTGCAGTTTTGGGTGACTCGAGGGGTCTTTGGTCACCTCAAACAGCGGCTGAAACAAGTTCCGAACCACCTGCTCGAAAGTCTCCATTAGGCCACTAGCCTTGTACACGTCGTACAGTCTGGGGATCTGTATGAGCCAGCGGACATTGTGCGAAAACAACTTGTTATCAACAACCCATGCGGCAAGCTTGTCCCATTCGTCAATGGACTTGCCGTAGATGGAGATGCGCCACTCTACCATCTGATATTTGCTTGACTCGAGATCTGAGATGACCTCTTTCGTGATTTCGGCCAGGTATCGACCATGAATGAAATTATCCGTCTTGAGGAAAATGGTGCGAAGACGGGACTCTCCAATTGGGTTGTATTTGAGATTAAACTTATCAAATCGATGGAATGAGTCGGTGTGAGCCTACTATTATCAGCATCACGTCCAAAGACTGGTTTTATTCATCTTCCATGGAAATTGACATTGACCAGAGACACTTACATGCATATCTAGTGTATCAATGCTCAAGTCATAGGCGGTCAAGTTAATGCTAGAAAAGACCTCGGCCAAGGTAAGATGTTTGTTGTCGCGGAAAAGCACAACTTCGTTGGGAAACTTCTTCATTTTACTCTTGATGAATCGTAGAAGGTGCTTTTGGTTCATACATGCCGAATGGTGAACGTGAGTATCCACTTTACGGACATTGTAGAAGTCTCGGTGAGGTACCTTCTTGCAGTCGGCTGTCTCCTGATATTCGTTCAGCAACACATACAGATTGAATTTGCCCTCTAAGTATTGAAGGCGGCGAAAAGCAAAACTCTTGCTCGGTCCATCTGAGGAGAGGTTCAGGATATCATCCAGATCCATGTAAAACTCCCTAAGGGTGGGAACTTGAATAGCAGGGGACTGGGAAGTTTCATCTTCAAACACTTGATAGACTCCACTGTCATCGAGCTTGAATACCATGTCGTCATCTCCCGGCAAAGGAAACAAGTCGTTCATTTCAAAGTCTTCCCCAATGTCCTGGCCAGGCTTCCGTCTTCTAATCGGTCTTTTCGCCTTTTGAGAACCAGGAGTGGGTGGTGATTCATCTTTGCCGCCATTCCAGGGCCCGTGGTCGGGTAAACCATTCTGGCTATCAGACGCCTTTCTCCAAGCTGGCTCCGGGGGAGGGGGGTAAATGTCCCATTCTGGATCATCTCTTGGGTTGTCATCAGGGCCTTGCAGAGAAAGAGCGATGTACTTGCGCCTGACATCCAAGATTCGCTGGATGCTCTGGCAAATAGCACTCAGCTCAGTTGTGATATGGGGCTCGGTGTCAAAGAGGCCACTGCCTGAAAGAACAGTGTTGGAGTTGTCAGGAACCTTGGCGCCCGGAAGCCCTTGGTTGATTCCAGGAGGTGGTAAAAATGGGTGGTCAGGTTGAGGTACGTTCTGCTGCGTATGCATCTTTGCAGTTGAGCCTATTCTGGAGATGGTGTCTAGGGCGGAGTCAATGTTCTCCGGTCCCGATCCATTGGCGTCTTGTCGGCGGAGGTCCAGGTCGAGGACCAGGGAGTCGGCACCATACTCGGTAGTTGGGTGAGACCCTGAAGCAACCAAGGGACTACCAAGAGGGGTTGGCTGGGAGGCTGCATGGGCGGCGCTTCTGAGGTCGACCTTGCTTCGGTGGTAGAATGCTTTCGCGTCTGTTTGGCTCATCTGGCGCTCGGCAACAGGATCGTAAAAGGTAGTTCGCCGGGGAAGGTCTCGGGGTAGCATGCCATCTTCTAGGTCTTCCTCGTCGCTCTCGTTGGATGACTCGGCATGATGATGTGCTTCGTGGTGGTGCGTCACACTAGTGTCTCGTAGCTCCTCGCCCTCCTCGTCCGACTCTCTTGTTCGTACAGCAAGAGCCGCGGATTCGTCTTGGTCAAAGATGGCGTGGCCTGGGAATGTCGGATGGTTAGCAAGGAGGACGGTGACGTCTTTGCCATGTTGGCGAGCGGCCCGTCACCAGCCATCGACTAGAGTCTGGTTGCTAGAATTTTCGGTTGAGTAACGGTACATACCTGCCATGACGATGTCACGAATCGGAGCGGTCAAATTGGGAGCAGAAGACAGTCGATGGCGACTGGTGAAGGCAGAAATGTCGAAAAGTCTAGGGTTGCACTGTCAGATGCGGTGGATGGAGAAGAAGCTGGTTGGGTATGCAGAATAATTCGGTGCGACGTCGGTGAGCAGCGGGGAGCTTGCTTGTTAGGGAGGAGGGGAATGGTTGTTGTGGATGTGGCAGGTGAAGTGATAAGGATAAGTGAACTAGCCAGCAAAATTAGAACCGAAGGGTTCGTGGACAACCTTGTACCTACAGGCTAATCGCTCTTCTTCATGGTGCACTTTCCTTTGTTGTCGTAGCGGCATCCAGCGATTTTTTTTATCGACAGAACGTTAACTTTCTGTGTAGGTACGTTAGACTACAGTAGGTAGGTACTGGCGACCTTAAGAACGGGAGCCGCCCACACAAGCAATGATGCAGTTACGCAGTAGGTTGAGCGGAGTGGAGGTTTCGGGCCCCTGCTGCGGCAGGTACCGGCCGGTAGCTGCCCAGGACGATGGACACAGACCCACTCGAGGTTAGCAACGGGTCAACTCGACCCGAGGGGGGCGCTACCCTACATTATAAATAACTAGCAAAGTGTATACCGGTAGTCGAGGTGGGAAGCTCATTAGCAACAAATAGCTTGCATTAGAATTCACACGATTATTCGCTCCAACTCTTATTTGAAAGTACTCCATTTCGATGCTTGAAACCCAGAATTTGGCCCCGTGGTCTCTCGTACAACCCCACACCAAGGATATTTCGTCAATCATGGTGACAAGGCTTTCAGAATCATCGAGTACAACATCAGAAATATTTTGTGCGATGTTTTTCACCGTCGTTTTTGGCCCACGACTAATATCTGTTTCCCGGGGGAGAACCCCCCCCCCCAAGAGGCCCAGAGGGTGAGGAAATGGCTCTCAAGAAATATCCAGAGATACTCATGACCAGCCAGAAAGGCTCTCGCTATAATTCACTTATCTTGACTTTTCCAATCTATCAACGTGCGAGAAGTGGAACCTTTGTATTGTACACTCGAGTGATGGTGTCTGACTCCTTCTAGCGACGTGCAGCTCCTACAATTGGCCCCAACATAGTTACCACACACACACACACACACGGTACACCTTTGGTAATCAGGTAAAAAGGGGGTTCTCGTAACAGTTTAATCCGTCCTTGTTTACTACTTTTGTTACTATATCAATAAGTCTTGAAAGGATTATGAGAGTTAAGTAGCTCGTCGCATCCAATGTTATCGGACCCCTTTCTCCCTTGCTGCCCTTTCTGTAGGATAGCGGCCTCTCTGGGCCATAGCTTACACCAGGTTACGTCGCTAGGAAGTTACCATATGATGATCAGAATAATGACTTGAAAACCCATTCCCTACTCTGTTACCCGAGACCAATATCAGCATCTGTTTCACTGTAAATGACCGGGCAGCCTGGCAACATCGGAAGATGCAGAGGCATCTCGATTTCCATGGTGTATACTGATTTCGACAGTCTTCTTGATGGCATTGCTGTCAGAAGTCATCACGAAGTCCCTCTCTTGCCTCTCTAGTATTTCTTGCTTCGAAGACGAGGATGAATTGACACTGTCCACCTCCTGCTGGCCCCTATTCTCCTGAATTCCATCCCAGACTGAGAATTGCGGGACATCGTTCGCACCTGATGAATACAGTCTTTCGTGTCGTGATGGTCGTCGGTTTGCAAGTTGGAACGAAGAACTTTCCGGGTTGTTGATATTGTTATTATTGTTGTTGTTAGTAAACGCCAGTTTGGAAGCAAGTATGTCAATGCTGGTTGAATAGCCATCAGAAATATGTTTTAATGTTTGGTTGACAAATGTAAAAGAACAAACGTACAAAATCATGACCGGGAAGAGACACTCCAGTGTATAGAAGAAGTGATCAATTTGGCTCGTAAGAGTCGTTGCGTCCTGAACAGAGGGTTGAAAAAAGTAAATGACGGCTCTCGTAATGCCAATGATGGCTAGTGTGGCCAAGCGGATTTCGGTACTTCGCATGAGATGTTGGAATAGTGTAGACTTCAACGATGCTTCTTGTGAGATCCTCTTCGCCGACGTGAACTTTCTAAGTAAGAAGAATGCACTGAGGCCCTCTACCAGGGCAATGGAAATAAAATATCCAATATGAAGCCCATTGATGGTCGTCCTCAGGGTCGACTGATCGGTGATAATGACTTTGACTCGAGAAACCAGGATGGCCATTCGGAGGGCAAATATAACAACTATCAGAAACCAAAACGTTGCTATGAAAGCCACCCTATCGCGATTACGTAGGATGCGGATAAGGATAGCGTAACTGTAGAAAGATATTCCGGCCTCCTGTATCTAACCAGCCATAGTTTACTTAGCAATATGACATGAGAAAGATGGATACATCGCAGCGTACCATCCATAGAATATCAGCAACGGCTGATGCAGCAGCCGAGTTTGCAACAGGATAGCCGCCAAAGGTGTAATAGTAACATAAACCGTTTGCAGCTGCGCCAGAAGCAGAGGTGATGATGGGAATGAGGGAAATAGTAGAAAGGTTGGTGATGCCAACGACAGTCAAGCCGAACAAGACATTACCTATCCCGATCGTGCTAAGGATGGCCCAACTAGACTGAAAATACACGGCGATTTCGAAGTCGTCAGACATGGTCGAGAGATTTGTGCAAACCGATGCAGGGAACCCAAACCCAGTCGACTCGGCCCTAGATCAGTATATATAACTTGGACTACATGGCTACCCAGCTCACGGAGCACGGTACAGGATATAAAACATTATTCGGCCTGATTCGCCTCCATGGCTTTACCCAACACACTCCAAAGCAGCCAGTCCTATTCCCTACTCCATATAGGCTAAGTGGCTAGACGCCTGTCCGCGCCGCACTCGTCAAACAAGGCCGCTTTGGATGCGCGCCAACGAGAGCTGGGGATGAAATTAATCGGCGCACATGCGGGGGTTCCTGGGGAAGCATTCCGGGGGAGGATCCTGGGGGCGGGGTCCAACCACGGGCATTCTTGTGAGCCAGGGTCAGACGAATGTGTTGCTTCGAGGACCATTTGAGACAGACCTGGGCATAATTGTAGTCCTACTGCGTGGCACAAGCTTCATTGAGCGTCCTCCTTGAGAAGGACCTCCAATCTTTGTCTACGGGCGTCGCCGCTTGACACAACCCCCTGAGATCATGATCGCTTGACTAGCGTTCTAACACGGGTGTAGTTTGTACCGGTATTCCGATTCCAGGAATTTTAAGCAATGGAAAAAGAAAGGGGGATAGGGGCCTCCTTGCAGCGGCTCCGCTCGAAGGAGATGGACGATGCTTGCCAAGATGGAGGATGGTTGGAAACGAGGACCAAAGATCCCAACGTCGTTTTGAGAAGTCCAAACTCGCTCGCTAAACTAAGGTTGATTGAGCTACGAATACCGGTATTTTGGGTACTGCCGCCAAATATTCGCAAGTTTCGTTGCATAGAGAGATTTTACAAAGGATATGGATCGCTCAGACCCTAGAATAATTGTTCAGCACATTTTTATCAGAGGAGTCATTTTTCTTTGTTGGGAATTACGATCTCATAAGAGACGTATGCCATTACCGGATCAATACTCTGTACTCATGCACTCATCCCCCCTGCTGCCCTCGAATAAGCATGAAGGAAAAGTCTGCCCTCTCGTTCGGCCGACGCTTCTCCGATTGCCGAAGTCGCCTTGGATTGCTTATGGTTAGTTCAACCCACAAACCGACACTCTCTAGGGCTCCGACTCCCTCCCTCATCTTCCTATCAGTACCCCTTTATCTTCTCGGAACGCTACATGGTCGCCTTATATATCTCTTTTGGTCGAGTTTCTCTAACTAGGATCGAAAATCGAATGATGGTAGTGCACTCGTGGATGAAAGCGTGTAGAAACCGACATTGAGCGTTGTCTCCTTAAGTAAACTGAGACTTACCTTTTGGTTCACACAATACCGAGTTGGGGGAGACTGCTTAGGGAAATACGCTCCTTTCAAACGTCGCAGAAGCTGCAAGTGAATTAAGACCAACAACCATTCCGAGACAGTCTACCGGGGTCATTATACTATTCCATCACGGCCA
Organism: Mariannaea elegans; assembly: GCA_930272665.1. Taxonomy (NCBI): domain Eukaryota; kingdom Fungi; phylum Ascomycota; class Sordariomycetes; order Hypocreales; family Nectriaceae; genus Mariannaea; species Mariannaea elegans. The sequence continues at coordinate 579,016 of CAKNEU010000016.1, read as the reverse complement.
GTTCGGCTTTTCCTCCACGATATGTACGACGACTAGGCATAGGTGATCCTGGCGCTAGTCTACAATTTGATGTTGACAACGCTATCCTCTCAAAGACGGCCATGAAGTTATGCATGCCCGCCTTGCTGCCAAATAGAGGCATCTCACAACACAACTCCAGTCAGATTCGGTAAAGACCTGAGGAGCAGGGAGCCGCTGTATCTAAGCGCAGAAATTAGTTCATCACTCCGCGGGTGGCAAGATAGATTAGGACAGTTATTAGCACACGTTGATTTTTCCACTGATCTCTCTACCTCAGTCGGTTTTTCATGGTAAGTCGGCGGGAGTACCTTTCTTAATAATCGAAGGAATGATAACTCACATCACAAACATGAAAAATAAAAAAATAAACCCAAGGATTTCCGAGTAGGCTAATGAGTACTCTATCTATCCATTTTTTTTTTTAAAAAAAAAGTCTAATCCTTTATTCGTTTAATCATTCCTTCGTTCAGTGAGCTTCATATTATCCTCAAAAGTAAACCACGTCTCCGTCTATTTGTATTGAACGCAAGCTTGGAATGAACCGCCTCCCCTTAATTCCCATCTATCAACTCGCCTTTCCATCACGTACTTCATCCACCACTTTTGTCGACTGCTCGACCTTACGCTTCGTGCCGACAGTGTACAATCCACCAGCACTGAAAACAATAATGGCACCGACCATGGTACCTGGTGCAAGGCGGTTGCCAAATAACCAAATGCTCAAGAGGAGACTGACAAGTTTTCTAATGTTTAGAACAATAGTGACTGTTAAGGCTGTCGAGACAGCCGCTAGAAGATTGACTCCGCGAATGCATGCATACTGGGTCAAGACGTTGGTTACGAGATAGATGAGTTGACCCGGAATCGGGAGCAGGTCTGAGACAACACTCAGAGGACCCGGCATTTGTATGGATGGACTCGTGCAGAGATGAACCAGGTTTCGGGCCATGGAAGGGGCAAAGGGTAAGAAGAGAGGAAGGGAGAGTGCGTGGGAGTAGAATAAGTTCTCCCTCCATTGAGGTCCGTACTTGACGTATGTGGCCTCGGTGTAGAGGCCCATGATAGCCGAGAGCACTTGGGCAACGAAAAGAATGATGAGACCAGTGCTGAATGCCGGCCGATCGCTCTTTTCTGCCGGTCCCTAGATACTGTTAGAAGAAGGGGAGCCCAGTGAGAGCTTAAAGAGGTCAATAGAGTGACTTGCCTTAGCCTGAGCATCCGACCAAGCAGCCATAATGACACCCAAGGTCAGCAAAATGACAGCTACCATCTGCATACGAGTATACCTCTTGCCATAGAGGTAGCCGGCAGCCATGGTGGTGATACTTCCGCCAGAGCGAAGAATGATGTGAACAGGTACCGAGATGTCGTAGCTAAAAGCATGGTTGTTGAGAACATTGATGGTGAAGAAGAGAACAATGTTGACGATCCAGCGTCGAAGAGGGACCTTGTTGGGAGCAAGGCCAAAAGAGCTATTTCGGTCAAATTGGGCAATGTAGCCAGTGATGGCCACAAAGAGAAATTGCACAAAAGTTAGAAGCGTTCCTGTGATGCTAGTTAGTTGGAAGTCTTGGGTGACGAGTGGGTTTAGGGTAGGGAAACATGCCACTCGAAGGTTCGAAACTACAAGCTAGTCAGTATATATAGAAGCCACATTGCGGTGCCCTGGAAAGATGCCGAGGCAAGCCTGAACTCACTTAATGATGGCTTCAAGAGCGTAAACCTACGAGACGGTTGGTCAATTCTCGTGCAGCCAAGGGCAGGGCTAAACAGACATACGTTGGAGCAGCAACCACCAAAGATCAGGCCAAGCATAGCGGCCGCGGAAAGTAGCGACGGTCCCATCTCGTGAGCGAAGCGCTGGGCAAAAGACCGACCAGAGTCAGGCTCCATGGCTTCCAGCTCACTGAGGCGTTTCTCCCTCATGTCTAGAGCTGGAGCTGAGGATGGAGCGTCGCGCGTCGCCTGTCTCTTCCGGAGTTGGTCTGTCGACATCTCCCCAAGCAGGTCGGAGGAGGAAGAGAGAGAAGGGACGGGACGGGACGGGATAGAGCACAAAGCAGCAGCTGTGTGGCTGTGTGGCTGTAGGCCGTGGGCTGTATGTAGGCAAGTGTGGAAAAAAGAATGGCACGAGACCAAGCAGGCAAGAGAGAGAAGGGGCGATGAATCGAGAGACGAAAAGGGTACCAGGCAGTCTATGGGCTCGTACAAGGATCGCTTCAGGAACACGGCCAACAGGTACTTTGTTCGAATGGGTTATGCGGGTTGATCGACATTTTTACCGATTAATCACTGGGTCAGGGTACCCGTACTCCGTACATGTAAGCACAGTGCTTCCGAAAGGACACGCTAACTGGCGCGACCCGGCGCGACCAGCCTTAAGCCTCCCCTCCTCCCTCCACGGAGCTGCCCGTTATTAGTCAAGGCCAGATTAATGATCAGAACATTCATCAATCAACTTGGTACCATGTCAAATGCCTGCTCCTTCCACAGCAGCTATCCGTTACATCTTTCTTGACAGCTTGTGTACACGTGAACCCAGGTGTACAACCTACTAGTCGAGGGGCGCATCAACACCATGGTCACGAGACCACATGGGAACTACCAAGGCACCAACAGGTACACATGTCCCAATATATTGATCATTGTTTGGAGAAGGACACGAGAAGCCTGGCCGAACAGCAGTGAAGCTAGTAATCTAGGCATTAACGTGGAGGAATATGGGTCTTTTTTGTCTCAAACAAGGATGAAACAACCTGAACATTGATTCCAGTGCATAGCACAAAGACTCGAGACGAGGTAATATCACGGCTTCGAATAGCCAAGTAGGCGATTGAAGGCCAAACACTCACAGCCATGACCAATGCACGACATGGGTAGCTATGTAGCCACCTTAGTAGAGCATGTCCCAAACCAAGCGTATTAACTCAAACTTCACATCGCTTGCCGCTCAGCTTCCGCATTGGAGTGGTATTTTTTTTCTTTATTCTCAAATAGTTTCTTCTCCTTGTTTGGTTTCTGCTACACGTCGCGAACAAACGCCGTCCCAAGCACGTACGTCCGTTGCACATCGCGAGTCCACCGCCTGTGTAGGCTGGTTGGCACGCCGCCATCCTCTCTCCGACCTAGTACCAGGCCACTCCCTTTGCCATCATCTCCATGTCATTTAGTATCCATCGACATAGTTGTCGGTCGTCTGGTCTCTTCTAAATAATAGTTGGCTGCTCGTGGTCCGTAACCGCTCGCTCTGCGTTCCGGGAAAACCCTCCCATGTCTTGTCTCGAGCAGATCGAAAGTCCAGCCTCCCACCCAAGAGGTGGTTGTCATAGGCCTTCTCGGGCTACCTCGATTGTGCATATCCCCATCCAGGCAAATCACCGTTTGAAACCACCCATGCTTTCAGTCACCTGCGAGATGAACGCCGTTGTCCTGATCTAGAGCGCCGAGAAGACGAAAAGCTAGAGTCCTTCGTTAGATACCAATCCAACCCTGCCAAAGACGGTTATTCCAAACTCACATTGTTTGTCGCCGCAATGGCGATGCTATCCTCAAATGGATGCCAGCTCATGTGCAGAATCTTCTTGTTAAAATCGATCTGGTCCGCATCCGTTTCCTTTCGCATCCGCTGGCCCTGTCCGCCAGGGCTTCCTGCCCGTGAGCCACCCTTCTTACCGTTGGCTGTCGGGCTCGTCGACGAGTTGATAGGCGTCGGCACTCCAACCTTCTTGGCTTTGAAAGCCGACTTGTCAGCTTGCAGAACAACCTCAACTTCCTTATCCGGGTCAGAAGGATAGATCATGAAGTTGTTGTTGTAGCTTCCGGTCATGACATTCTTGGCATCCCCTGAAAACACCACCTCAAACTTGTCAAAAATGCTGTCGTTCTCGTATGTGTCGCACAATCGCGGTCGCAGGTGCTCGTGGATAGGTATTGTCTTGACAGGTTGTCGTTCCATGTTGATATCCCAAATCTTGACCGTGAGGTAGTCACGCGAGAGGATGTATCGGCCGTCGTACGAAAATCGAACATCGGAAATTGAGGAAATGATTTCGGAGAAGAAAGACCTTGATGATGGATCCTCCTCTTGTTCAAATACTACCGTCGTGTGTCAGTAGAAGCCTCGATGGCACCCCCGACAATATTCAGGGAAGTAGTGGATACTAACGTTTCGCGTGCTGGTCGCACAGGGCACTCTCTCGCATGTCTGCGAGCTTGATAGTGCCCTTTGAGCTAGCGTACATGAACCAGTTGCAGCTAAGTGGGTGAAACTCAGCTGCTGTGATGACCTCGGTCAACTCTTCCATATTCGCCGGCTTAATATCAACAATGTTAAAGCTTTGGTCCTGAATGTTCAGGTTCCACAGGTTAATTCGAAGATCATCGCTACTAATGAACGTCTCTCCATCGCTGTTGACAGAAATGCTGTTGATATGATAGGCGTGTGCATTGGCGTAGGTTCGGCGCGGCACGGCGGCGACGACGGTGTCATGATGTGTGAGTCTGGGTAGCTTCAGGTCGGCGGCATTGCGGAATGGGTGGGAAGGGAGGGGTCGAGGAGCACCGCCGCCGCCAGCGAGACTGCCAGGGGTGAGATCATGAGAGAGATTGTTTTCCGCCACGACTTTCAGTGACTTCTCAAAGACTTTCCAGAGCTTGATAGTCTTGTCATTGGTGGATAGCAAGTAGTGAGAGGCGTTTTGTCGACGGCACCACTTGATCTTGTTGATCTTTTCTTCAATTTCAAGGGACTTTAGGTAGTCGAACTCGGGCTCGTGGGATTGGAACTCGGTATGGAACTTGTACTCGCAAGTCTTCTTCTGCGGGGTTGTTAGGAGGAATCATGCAAGGGACAAAGAAGGGATCATGCAGCAACAGAGACAAAGTCAAGCGCTGATGAGGGCTGCAAGGGCAGTTTGGGAGAATTAACGTACCGTCTCGTTTCTCTCGAACAATACAACGCGTCCACCTTTGTCTCCCGTTGCGAGGTAGTTGCCCGTATGATCAAACTCAACCGTCGAGATGATGTCGGCTGTTTTAGGGGAAGAGGGCGGTCAGTTCATCGCAGCCAAACCAAGCGTGGACGGGCGAGGGACATACCTTCAGTGATGTCCTCGACATCGCCTTTGTCGCCAAAGCACCTGCAAGAACGGGCTCAGCATGCTGAAAAGGGATAATAAAAAAATAAAAGCAAAAATAGAAGAGAGAGAGGGAGAGAGGAGCATGACGCGGGGTAACATACTGGGTGAACTTCCACGTGGGGGAGTTCGCTTCGCTATCGACCATTTTTGGTGAGCAGCGACAGCGGGGTCTAACTTTCTACCGGGCGGATATCCAGAGATGTCAAAAAGAAGAAAAATGCGGAGATCAACTGATGGTGGAGGTCAGGGAGGGGGATGAGGGCTGACGCAGGAGAAGTTGCTGGGGGAGAAGCAGCGAAGCTAAAGGGACAAGGCGGAAAGATATAATGGGGAGCAAAGCTAAAGTAGGACACGGCTGGTCTTTGCAGGAAGTATGCTAGGTCGATATAGTCGTCGTAGTCGTCGTCTGTCGGTAGTTTTCTGTGTCCGACGGGGAGTGCGGGCAACACTCGGCGATCGGGTTTGAGTGGAGGAGGGGTGAAAGTGGTTGTGTTGGTGGTTGATGGATGATGTCTACGAAGGTCTGAGGCGGTCGTAGGTGGGTTGAGGCTTTGGGTGAGGTGAGTGGGCGCGAGGGCAGCAGCTAGGAGCAAGAGCAGCAGCCAGCAGCAAGCAGCGGCGGAGGCAGCGACAAGAGGGGGGGTGGGCGGCAAAGCGGTCGTCGAAGTGTCGGTCAGTACACTCGCGGAAAGAGGTGAGAGAGCGTGAGAGGATGAAGGCCAAGAGATGCCGCTGGGAAGGTCGAGGTGGTCGAAAGTGGCGGACGTTTGGGGCGAGGGACGTGACGCAGCAGGGCTCAAGGGCGAGGTGCGAGATTGATTTGGGATCGGACGGGAACACCTCAGTTGTAATGGGGTTGGTGCTGGTCTCGGTGAGGCGTGAGGTGCGGGTGCTTTGAACTTGGCTTGGGTTGGGTGTGTGGAGTGCCAGCTGGTTTGGTGAGGAGAAGCTGAGGTTGAGAGTCGTCAGTTAACGAATGCGGTATCCCAGCCAGCTTCGGAACTGTAGTGGGGTACCTGTGTCAATATCTAAGATACCTCAAAACCTGTTTTGTGGATTGTCGATACCCCGCCACCTATTTAGGACCTGTTGCTCACTATCGGTAACGAAGTAGCGCTGTAATCAGGTTCCCAGTGCTTAAGCTAATCGCTGGAGCTCCAATATGGGAGCCCAAGTACACAGACATACATATCATAGCATCATCTGCAGCCTAGTGAAGGCCGTTCCATCTCACACGGTGTACCTGCTGTTTCAATTTTAATAAAAAATTTTAATAAAAAATGATGAGCAATCACCAATGTACACATATCAAAGCCATGCTGATGCCGATAATGCCTCGAAACAATGTTATTCTGCTGGTTCCACTGACACGCTACCCATCACTGCTGGGTTGAGCCTTTGCTGTCACCATGTGGGCTGGGCTGAGGTGACGGCCGGATAACCCCTCCACTGGCAAGCCTTGTAACCTGACCCAAACTCCATTCAACACGTCTCGTCTCGCCTCGCCTCGCCTCACCTCACCTCACCCACCGCAGAGCCCAATCTTGTTATCGTCTAGCTACCTAATGTGGTCAAGCGTCATCAGAGCCGTTCGGGTGACATTGTAGTTACGAGGATATCTAGAATTCTGGATGTGTGATTACGATCTAGGGTAGGTAGGCACGTGGGCCACCCTCCATTTCCGGGCCCAACCTTGAAAGATTTCAATGGATGGGTTCATTAATTATTGACTAGTCTACGCAGTGGTGGTGGAAGACGGACAACCGAACCCGGACCTTGAAGCATGTGCGAATCGCCGCCGCCTTGGCGCCCGGTGCCAGATGCTCGACCTCGGCCTCGCAGCCGGATCCGCACCCGCTCGTCCGCTATTCCTCCGAAGGGCACAGCGCTTTGTATTCAACCTTTCTGACTCAACCTGGATGAGAGGGCGCCCGAACGATGAACACCTACCGCCACAATCAATCTCCATATCCATTCGACATTTCTTTTTCTTGATTAGACTACATAAGTTCAAACCGCTATCCATTGGCATACTCCACACACACGAACACTATGGATGACAAGAACAACGCGGTAAACAGACCCGGAAGCGGCAAAGGAAAGGAGAGGGATACTTCTTCCGGGAACTCACAATCCATCATCGATCGTCTCCAAGCATCCGGAAGACTAGCTTTCAATGCCATGACTGGTGGCCCAGACTTGTCCACACAGCAAATTGGTGAAAAGGGTACTACAAGTTTCAGCAGCCTCGATCGATCATCATCAACAGCGGGGGAAGCCTCATCTCATAGACTGCACTTCTCAGAGCTCGGCCAAACTATCCGGTCGCAACCGTCACTGGAATCCAGTACGGCATCTCGAGAATTCAATGACTTTTCTGGGGCCGAGCCATCTTTGGGCTTCGAACCACATCAACATCATCATCATCAACTTCACCCCTTAAGTTCGTCAGTTGCTGAGCAAGAAAGAACAGATGGTGCGGCTGTTTTGGATCTACTTGATGGACCTTCCGACGAGCTTGATGCGGTGTTGATAGGGGCTCACGATGAGACGATAGATGATGACGGTCTCGATCCTGTGACGGTAGCTAAACTTCGGGATGCCTTCTTCAACTCATCGCATCTTGAGTCTCGTTGGGACGATATGCTCAACTTCACTCCGGATTTCCTCCGCCCGGATGCTTCGGAGGGAGATATGCTTCTCCATCTAGGAACTGCAGACCCAGAGGAAGCACGAAGCATTTGGCTCCACCAATGGAGCGATGTCCTCTCCTCTTATACTGACCAGGTCTGGGGAGATCTCGGAGAGTTGGTGGCAGAGGCGCGGAAAGAGGTCGAAGAGTTGACATTCAACGAACCTATCCCCGACAGACGGCCGGAGACAAAGGCACTGGATCGTTTGAGACAAATCTTGGCCCACGTCCGAGGACACTGACTATGATGAACGGCGACCCCTTTGTAATTATACCTACAGTATGTATGCATAGTTTTTTACCTTATCCTTCTTCGCGTACCTTAATTAACTGTCTCCAATCTAAGCCCCGTCGACCGTCGTATAGTGGTTGCGTGGTGGGCTTTGTGGATGCGGGGTTGCTCTGACAACTGGTCCAACTACCAATGACATCATTCCACGCCTTGTCACCTCCCCATCCTGGAGAAGGGTGAGCCGACCTAATGGGAGCCCCAAGCTGGCTTGCAGAATCTCTGCATTATTGTGACGGGATGCCACCGGGTAATAGTCCCAGAACCCTGTCCTAGATAGAACCTAGACAACGCCAAAGGAGCCCGGTCGGAGCAGTGACAAAAAAGAAGCCACCCTGGTTGCCAGCTCTTGAACCCAGTGGTTCCCTCAACATTCGCTTGAACCACTCATAAAATATCTCTTGTTCTCGTTTCGTCCCATCTTCAGTGCATAGATATTTCTCGCTGGCATATCTCCCACTACCACACCGCTTTGCCACCTCGAAAATCCTCTCCTCTCTCCTCTACACTCAGATCATCATGATGCGCCACGGCTGGCTGGGGCTGACACTGCTCGCAGCCCAGCTACAGTCAGCTACCGCTTTTATTGCTGAAGCGACAGCGACATACGGATCCGTGGCCATGGTCACTCTCCTCGGAAGAGCCGATGCCTGCCCATCCAACACATTCCAGTGCGCTGAGGACCTCGGCGAGCAATTCAGCGGCATATGTTGCCAGGATGGACAGTCATGTGCTCTCGACAGCAACAATAGCCCGGCTTGTTGCCCTTCCGGGTGAGCATTGCTTTCCACCTTCATTCTCTTCTTTAGCAGTACTGACCTGGCTGCAGCGCCGTTTGTACTGGAACAGCACCCGCCTCAGCAACCGGCCACCCGACAGCGCAAGCATCCTACGTATCGAACGCTTATTTTTCATTCCCATACGCCCCGACCTCGTACGATGATAGCAGCGAATGTCGATCTGCAGTTACTGATTGCTCAGAGAACTACGATGCGTGTGTGACATACCTCGAAAGCGGCGGCTCATTTGGAGTAACTATTGCTGTGCCTGGCGGTGGAGGAACAACTGTCACGGGGGGAGGCACTATTACTGGCTCGTCAGCGACTGCTATCTGTTCAAGTTTGAGCTCGCAGGCATGTTCAAAGCTCGAAGCGACTCCATGCTCGAAGTACGGTTCAGCTGCTCCCACCACCTCCAGGGTCGATTGGTTGCTCGCTGGATTCGGCGTTGCTATGGGCGTTTTCCTCATTGCTGCTTAAGTAGCCTGATGGTGGTTCATACGAGTTCCAGGTCTGTTGATGGAGGCAATTCAAAGCCCTGGCCCTTTTCCTCCCAGCCTGTTTCCGAGCATTGAATGAAGTGAAAATTCCTTCAGCTCGACCCCGGATTATTGATATACAGTCCAATGAGTTATGGCTTTCATTTTAGTAAACTAGCCTTGCTGCACCTGACTCCGTTCGACGGCAGGCAGCTAAATAGGTGGAATGGATGAAATTATGAAGGTGTCTACTTGGCTATGGAACAGCCAGGGAGAGGAAAATATTTGGATTGGCATATTCATCTAGATTTTGATTTGGAATCGAACTTTGGCGTTCTGGTTTAGCACTTGGTTGATCTCAGCCTTTTTTTGTCGATCCATTGTATATAAGCATGGCCGGACATAGTCTAAGGCGATTGTGCACGAATAAGCTGCAGGATCAAGGGATGAATTTGTTCAATAAGACAACCCGCATAGAATCTCCATGTCTAAAACCTTAGGGGGAAAATCTTTTTAAGGAGAGTTCGTCAAGTAAAGGCAACAAATCTTCGTCAATTGAGACGCTTATTCCAAGCTCCTCCATCCATCCAATTGACCTCGGGCCGCAGCTCCACAAGCGTGAAGCTCAAATATTATTGCAGAACTCCTTAAAAGCTTCCATTTCATCTTATACCATCGCCATTGAGATTTGATACACCATCTCTATGGTCGAACTAATAAAATTCCTCGTTATAGTCCCGGTCTAACCTGCAAGCTTCTCGATGATTGCGCCGACGGACGCGTCCCAAACATGCATGTGTTCAAGGCCATCGTCAACCGAAACGCGGCCTAATCTATCAAGCGGTGATATGGGCCGATATCGTCGAGGAAAAGCCTCAAATTATCGTCCTCGCTGGGTAGATTCATGCCTTCTTCACCAAGGGTTTCCTGGATCCTCTCTAAGCTGCTGATACCACTGTCATCAACTTACATTGCTGCTTTGTTAAGTGAGCAGCTCTCGCAGCTATTTATTGACTCCCTATATTGAATATAGAAACTCACCCAACTTCTTTAGGCAAATTCAATGGTACTCTAGCAGTTCAAAGAACATATGCAGTCTTCTAGACTGACGAACTTGAGGGTGATTGGACTGATGTCATGGTTCACCACGTCATTCCCGAGGTTGATATGGGAGAGCCAATTCTTATACAGAGTGTTGAGATCCCCAAGCCTGACTCCCTAAATCATTTGCAAAGTAGGACGCGCGGGGACCAGCACGGTCTGCTGGTGGAAGCTATTGCTCCGTTCAGTCTGGCCAGCCCAAGAAGACGTCTCGATATTCCTTATATTTCTCTCCCTCTCGTGTTACTTGCCTAGCTCAAGTCTTCTATGATCAATTGGCTCGTAATCTTCACTCGTTATCTCTCTACTAACCCTAACCTGCATAAACTAGCTTGGTGCAAAACAGGTTGCTTCAGACGATATAAGGTTCTCCAATAGCTTCTTCATGGAATTGCCATCATGCTTGCCCACATTACCGCTAACCTCCCTAAAGACCTGTTGCAAAAATTTCCGAGCAGTTTTTTCTGCCTCATCAAGCTGCTTCTCTTCTACGGGCGACAGCCGAGTGCAAACAGCCTCAAGATCTTCATTCCGCGCTAGAAGTAACGAGATTGCCTCGGCTCTCTCAACTACTGCACTAGGAACTCCGTTCAATGCCGCGCACTTCGCGCCGAAACTCGACGTACTATGTCCATAAGCCAAACTGAAAAGGTATGTTACCTGGTCTTCAGCCTGTGGCACACTCCAATCCACCCGGACATCGAGATGGGCTAGTTGTAGACCCTCATGCTGCTTCAAATAGCCACCCTCGAAAATTTCATGATAATGAGTGGCTACTAAGATACGTGGCGAATCTTGTTTCGACGAAAGGAAGTAGTCGAGAAGGGCACCAAGTAAGCCTGGACCATCGTCGGCGTTGGTTCCCTTCCCGAACTCGTCCACCAGAACGAGGCTTTTCGGTGTTGAACACCTTGTCGACAGCGCTGCTTGTTTCATGTCAGTAGCAAATGCGCTTTCAGCCCCGGACATGCTTTCCTTAGTCGATATGCATGTTAGTATTTTGTCTGTGAGACCAATGATGGCTTGGTTGGCAGGCACAAAACTGCCGATGTGCGCAAGATAGACAATGATAGCCACCTGCTTGAGATAAACGCTCTTCCCTGAATGATTCGGACCGGTGAGAACCAACACCTGAGGGAAATTGCCCCTGTCATGCCTCGATTTGGGCGCTCCAGATTCAAGATGACAATCGTTTGCCACGAAAGCCGGCACAACGAGTTCCTGTAGAGGGTGACGGCCGCCCTCGATCTGGATCTCACTCGCCTCCACCACCTTTGGTGCTCTCCATCCGTATTTATCGGCACCCAGGGCCAGCGCTAAGATTGCATCGAATTCGCCACAAACATCGGAAGCAGAGACCAGAGCATCTTCGTAATTTAACACCCTGTTGGCGAGGTCGTGAATAATTTCCACTTCCCTGTCTTGGGTAATGTTAGAGAAAATGATTACTGTGTGAATGCGATAGTCTTACCTCCAATCTGACAGTACATGTCCCCGTACTCTTTGTCGAGTTCTTGCATGTAATTGTTCTTGTAACACACTGCCCCCTCTACCGAAAACAGTTTCTCCCAAGCGCTTCCTTCCGCACCCTCGCCCTCATACATGCCATTTCCGGTCCCTGGATTTGGCTCGACGACGGTTAGGAACCCAATTTGAGGCAGGAATATACAGGAGCGGACGTATTGGCAGGCCCACTCTGGAAGTTCTCTGCTCATGTGGTTCACTACTTGGGTTAAAAGGCTGTCCATTCCATCGTATGTTCTCTTGAGCTCATCAAGCTGAGGATCTATTCCATTCTTGACAGATGATCGATGTCGAGATTTCGATTCCTCAAAATCGATAGTTTTGTTGATCATCTCACCAACTGATAACAGATCAAGGGGAGGCAAGTTATCGAGGAGCTAAGTTACTCGGAATGTTAGTCCAATCTGTGAAATTGGGAGTTGTGTGGTGGTTTAGGAGTCATTTACTTTGCAGACAATTTCGACGTTGGTGCACCCCTTTAATGAAGCGACTGCCTCCCGCAGATTCAAAGTTTGGGCAGTAAAATTCTGTATGGTTGACCAGACACCCCTGTCAAAGGATTGATTGGCAGTTGGATACTCGATTCCTTTCCGCACCTGGGCGAAAGTTAACCTGAGGTTCTTAATTTTTCGCAAACATGAAGTGATCCGGGCCAGGTTGTCTGCATTGTCTGGTCGAAGGAGCGCCGCAATACTCCTCTGCCTTTCTTCGATTAACCCTATGTCGAGGACTGGACGAAGAAAGACTTGTCGTAGTTGTGCGCGACCTTGCGGTGTACAGACAAGATAATGAAATAAACCATACACTGATAGGCTCTCCTTGAATTGTCCTTTGTTGGGATTTGAACCCCATACCTGGCTGTTCGGATGGAGCTCTGTCTGAACAATTTGAAGAGACAATAAAGCTTCTGAACTGACAAACATATAAGTCGAGAGGGAAAACATTTCGACTGACTGAACTCGGAAGAGCGCCCCTGCTGCCTGACCGTCGGGCAAGAAGCCTGCTGATCGACGACGACGGAGATCGCCTAGAACTGCCCCAGCACAACCGACCTGACAGTGTCAGCACAATATGCGGCGAAACAGAACACGGCTTAACGGACCGAAACGAGACTACCGAGGTTGACAGAGCCGCCGCAACGAAGAGATCGGAATACCCATGATTCCTGTCGTAACACCCCGTCGGAATGATCTCCTATGCCATCGAGAGGGCCATTTTCAGTACTAACGGGGAAAATGACTTGCGCATGAGCCGAGAATTCGGCATGAAGATTGATGAGCCTTTCATGAGCAGATTCGGCTGAGAACTCGGATGATTGTATTCCACGGAGAACAATCTCGCCAGGTGAGTCTCCTAGGAAATGGTCAACAGGATTTGTAGAGGGAAAGTGAGAATCGGAGATGCTTGCCTCCACTGGGAGCTGTACACTGCTTTTCAAGGAATTGATAGAAGCCCTCAGGAGCTCTAGCCGATATAAGTAGAGTAGATGGTTGAACATGAATCAGAAATTGTTCAGCAATGTCCGTAGTCGCCATGGGAATATCTTCTGAAAGATAAAGGGTACCATCCGACGTAGAGAAGTAAGCGCAACCGATTGTAGATCTCTCTCGCATATCGATGGCCATTATAGTCTCATGAAGGATAGGCTCAGCATTCTCGTTAGCCCTAACATTCTGATCACCAGGGATCGACCCTGGTGGCTGAGAGAGTGTAGGACTCGACGATGGCGTAGTAGTTCGAGCCCTACTTCCCACTCCGGGGGAGCTGGATGAGCGATTGGGAGATGACGGGCAGTTCGACACCCGAGGAGTAGGTTTCTTGGTTATTTGCCGTGGCGTCGACCACTTAGACGACGAGTTGATACTGGAGTGATTGGATCGTTGGCCGCGGCCGCGGCCACGCCGACCGCCTCTCCCTCGTTGAGGAGAGCTAGAAGAGAAAGATCCGCGTTGCTGCGGCATCTTATTCGATGTAGCATGAATTTCGTAATTGGCACGAAGTAGAAATCGAGACCTCAGATACAACGTTGGGTCGAAGCCGGTCGGTCAGTTGAGGCAAAGATGGAAACCGAAGGAACTCATATTCAGACGCTTCGATCCAAGAAACTCAAGTCATTTATCTAGGCTGCTGCCTGGGCTCGTGGCTTGTCGGGTTGCTGGGAAGGAAGCAGACTGGCGTTGCTCGGAAGGAGCGATGGCATCAGGTGTAATCTCGATCATAGGCACGGCGTGGACAAGTTTTCTCATTACCGGGTCGAACATGACCCAATCTATTAATATGATAGCTGACCAATCTTCTTTTGACTGGATCCCATAACCTCAAACTGTATTTCACGTGGTCGTTTCTATGATATTATTCTCACTTGCTGTCGGCCTTCATCCACTCCTCAAATTCTCTTCGCTGCTTGCGAATATCCACGAAACTCGGCCTCGTCTCCAGCACCGCAAAAGGATTGCCTTGATAGTCCTTGTCCACGTCGCCGCTGCTGGAGCGGAATCCGGCCTCCCCCTCACGCTCAATTTTGCCAGCCCATTCGTTCCACTTGATCGGTCGGAGCTTCGGGGATCCTGTAACGAGGCCTAGGACCACCACCAGCGTCGCCACTAGCGCCTCAATGGAGATGTCGATGGGTAGAGAGCTGGTGGAGAGCTGCTGTGATTGTGTGTGCTGCGCTGATGCCGACGAGATGGCCGAGTGCTCTTGAGCAGAGTAGCACCTGAAATCCACGTGGTTAGGCGAATCGCAGCAACAAGGCTTAGTTGGACACTTACGCGTGTGCGAGAAGCACAACGCCAGTTACGGTAACTGCGCGAGAGATCCAAGTCATTTTATGCGGGTGGGTTGTTGGTATTTCCTGGTTTCGATTCGCGCTGCCTTGGGGACAAGTCGCAGTTACCTGCATGGATGGAGCTGCGTCGCAAGTGGGCAGGGTGGCTCTGTATGACTAAGCGAGTCCACTACCAATGCTGTCTGGGCGATGACCGTCCTGACCAGACAACTTAACGAGACATATTGAGTCGGTTTAATAACGATTTCGCTTAGAGGAAATAGAGAGAGCAAATGGCTCAGAAAAGCTTAATAAAAACTAGCCAAAAACCGAAACCTCATGAATTGCTTGAAAATCCCTAAGAGTAATAGCGTACGATCTATCTAAGCTGATCAGAGAACCAATACATTCCCTACCTAAAACGCCGGACCTTTCTTACCAAGGCATCTAACATTTCCAATGTTAGTAACTTTACACTAGACCTTGTTCAGTCTGGGTAATCCAGTGCTCAAATTGACTCGCCTCGTCGAGTTCCTCAACCTTCCAGTCGTCCTGTGTACCACGGAGGTAAGCGTCTTGGGCTGAAGATCCGCCGTATTCCGCTATGCCTGGCGCTGATTCATAAACATCATGCATGTGAGGCTGCCAATTAGCATCTGCCTCAATTAGACTCCCGTCGTCGGGAATACCGTTGTACAAGGCTCCACTTGAGTAGGAGTTCTCAGCGAAAGGATCCGCAGCTTGCGGAAGGCCATGACAGTAGCCGTCCCAAAACTCGGCACCTCCATCTATAGGCTGAGCAGTATACTGAAAGCCAGGAGACGTGTGCCGAGTTATCATATGAGGCAAGCTATCTACAGGAGGAGAGCATGGGAGACGAGAGCCATAAGGCGACTGCTCAAGCTGGCCGTAGGGGATCGAGGGTGATCGTCCTGGAACCGCATATACATACATGTCCTGGTAAGCTCCCATAGCGGTGCTCTCCTTTCCTCCTGAGAAGGGCTCATAGTTTAGTGATGGAGTTTCGCTCAGCCGCGACACTTGTCTTGTTCTTGGCTTCTGAGAGTTCTGTCGCGGAACCTGACGTGGAGAGCCCCAGTCAGGATCATCCACATCGGAGTAGATGGGTGACCCGCCGTCTGTCTCTTGTTTCCGCCCTCGCGGCTTAGAAGGCGTGAACTTGTATCCAGGATGTGCCTTGTGATGGTTGATTCGTTCAGTCTTGGCCCATTCATTGAACCGGTTGGTGACTTCATCGGATTCTCCCCTCCACGACGCACCGCAGTATGAGGACACAATCTGATGGTTGTTTTGGCGGCACTGAATCTTAGCCAGTTCCTGATATGCCTTGCGGTAAAGCATGAAAGCATTCATTGGGCGTTTGATGTGCCCAACCTCCTTGTTGCGCGATGTCTCTTGGAGTCTTTGCTCCGTCGAGCGGGCTATGAATGTCCCAACGTCGAGTATGTGTATATCGGGGAAGTCTTTGGCGAGCTCGCTGAGAGGCTTTTTGCAAGTTATTGGATTTACTTTCTTTTTCTTCAAGTCCTTGCTGTTCTTTGTTACTCTTCCTTCTTTTACAGCTGGCATCTTTCTTAGGGGTGACTTGGAGATGCTGCGGTTACTTCGGGTAGGCATTAAATCGGTGCCTGGGTTAGGGTTTGGAGGTGATGCTTCCGGGGTATATGGGACATGGACCTGGACATGGTTAATATCGTGGAAATTTGCCACGGAGTCGCTACCACCTACATTGTAACCCGGCTCTCCAGGGAGTGGACCATACGAATTGGGGGCATCTTGCTTGACTGGATACGCTGCCTGTTGTGCCCATGGGTAAGAATTGAGATGGATCAACTGCATGGATTCAAGTTCAAGCCGTGAACCTACCAGCGACATGGCGTTGGCCTTTTGGGGATAGAACTGTGGAGGCTCTTGGGCAACGAAGTCACCACCGCTGACAGAAGCTCTGGACTCCAGCATCGCATGCGGATAGACATCGTGAATGATAACCATCCTATTCTGAGGATGGGATGTGGCCGCAGAGACGTTCATAGCTGTAGGTTGATGACAATAACCGTCGTTGGATGCTGGCGGAGACGGCGGTACTGGTTGGACCATTCCGAGATGTCTTCTTTGACTGAAGCCGCCTGAATGAAGCTGAAGATTTTCTTAGTTGGTCTGAGAAAGAAGATCTTGGCCTGGACTTCGAAGTTGGACACGAGTAAAGAAGGTGTTGGAGTGTGTTGAGATGCACAGGGGGGGGGGCAGTGCCTTTGACTGCGGAAGGGGCTGCAAGATGTATAGGATGGATAGAATGGGCTCTTTCTACTTCTATGAAAAGGACGAACGACACTTTTAAGCGTTATGCAAACGAACACCACCAGTCGGATAAAAAAAAAAGGTCTTTGTTCCGTTTCTTTGAGTCTACCTATCACTGTTCAGTATGCAAGCGCATAACGTCTACGGCTTTCTCTTGTCAAGTTGGACATAACCAGCGTAAGGGTTACTACCACAAATAGACAATCAAAGCTGAGCCGTATTCGATGCAAAGAAGCAAGCCTGTGAGGAGGTACATTTGTACACCCTCCTCCGTAGTGTTGAGCTCAAACTGCATTGCAGGTGCCGCCTCCCGGCCCCATCCACCGCCCGGACCATGTCAAAAGAGGACCGGCTGTTCCTATTGAGGAGATGAATGGTTAAGTCCGCTAGTTGTCCGAACACACTTCCTTTGGGTTGACCAGAATGCTAAAGAACAATTGCTCTGCCCTATACAGGGCGATCGGGCGAAGCACTGGCGTGACACTAGTCAAGCCATGGCGCATTTCTTTGACACACTATTTCCTATATGCTTTGAAACTGAGAATAGAGAACATCTCCTTCAACCCCGAACCCTCGGCTGCCTGGCGCTCGTTTTGGCTCTTGTAGGGTAGTGTTGAACCTGGGTTTGCAATGTTGCTGATCATGGGTTGAGGGCTAATTAAGCGGCATGTTACAGTTGACCTCTGTCATCAAATCGGTGAGGGGAAGTTTCTCTATAAAGTAACCAACAGCTCGGCCTTGACAATAGCCTTATCCTAGCGTCGAATAATAGCAATCATGTCAGTTAAGTTTTCTATTCAGTCATACAATGTGGTAAAGGGTGGGCTAATCATTGCTTTGCTAGGTCTTCAGGAAGCGGAATTCGGTGTTTGCCTATACACTATTCTTTGGGTGAAGCATCATCAATGGCCTGTGCTCGATCCTGGCCATCCACACCGTCGGAGTTGAAGCTTCAGTAATGTTTGGGTACAGAGTGGCTTTTCCGGAGAGGCTGTATTGTGCTCCTGCACTTAGCGCGACTGAATATGATCCAGATGACTGAAGACTCTATTCAGTCGCACCTCAACCACGGGTGTGGCTTGAACTAACCAAGATTTGTCATAACCCGTGATTCGCTGCCTAGGTCTGAGCTTCTGTAATCTAAACCATACCCCGCGCATGATCTTATAATTCGGGTCATCTAAAGGACAGATTGGTAATAGCGTGTTGTTTGATCCCAACTTTTAGTAACAAACACTCATGATAAGGTTACCCATAGCATCATTGCTTGGCAGATGGACTGTCGGATCGCGGCGGGTCGGATGGTTTGGATGGCGGAATTAGCACTTGCGGCCTGGGTGATGGAGAGAGGTTGGCTACCGGGGGGAGGATCGGGGTAGTAATGTTGATCTTGCTTGCGCTCCCTGGATCTGTTGACCGTGGCGGTGAGTGTTTGGTGGGAGAGAGCCCGCCTTCCGCAGGGATCGTGCCATTCTGTACATATGCAGCTCGATAGACGTCGCGGCTAATTTTGGGTGTACTTAGCGCCGACTCAAATGACCTACCACCTGGCAGGCTGTGGAAACTGTTGGAGGGGCTTGCCGTCTGAATTGACGCTGTAGGGGAACCAACAACGGTGGTCTCGGGGGGCTTGTAGACGTGGAATTCTCGGCCAATCTCCCCAGCTTCTAGCCTAACAGGTGCTGGGACGATTGATCTTGTCCCTAGTGAAGTGCCATTGCTGGATTGGTCTAGGGCCGAGCTCGGGATAATTGATCTTGGGTTGTCGGAGGGGGAAACGTCATTCTGAGCGAAACCATTGACCGGACGATAAGCCACAGTGGACGGGCTATCTTCAAGCCCACGGCTCGGCACTTGGCCCTCGGCTCTATGTGTTGTGATGGGATACCTTGAAGGAAGTCCGGAACCTTTGTTGTGAGAATTATCGTTGGTTGATTGCTGAGGGGGTTGACCTTGACCATCGAGATTCTTCTTGGGATGATTAACCTTCAGTTTAATGGTTGGTCTGGGACGAGCTTTTGCCTCTTGCTCGCGGCGACAGGATGAGCAAATGAATTGAAACTCAGGGCGCTCAGCCTCTTCCTCGGTGATCCCCACGCACTTGCTGTGCTGCCATATATTGCACCTCTCACAGGCCATGCTGTGCGTACCGTCGTCAATATGGCCGTATAGACCACAGGTACAATCGAAGATCCAGTCCTCTTCTTCCTGCTCGATTTCCCTGAGCGCCAGCTTATTTCGCTCAATCTCGGCATGTAGGCGGCGCTCCGAGACTCGTCCATTGGAGATTGTTAGGTTCTTGCTGTCTTCTGAGAGCTGAGCAAGATCTTGCTCGTGCTGACGCCGACGAGCTTCACGTTCCTGTAATCGCTTTTCTCGAGAATACAACCTCTGGTCCCGTTCAATTTCTTCCTTGAAGGTTTTTGCGTCTTCACGCCGCTTTGCTGCCTCAGCTTCTCGACGATGTCGCTCCTCTTCTTTGGCTTGTTCCTCTTGTTTTTGTGTTTCTAATTTGTGGGCAATGCGACTCGATCGTTTTGCATTGGCCATCTTGGCCAGGTTAAGTAGTTCACGTTCGCGCTGTAATTCCTTTCGTTTACGACTCTCCTCCTGCTTTTCTAGAATTGGCAGGAGGTGTTCCTCCAGCTGAGCCCTCAAAATCTTTTCATTTTCGTCCCGAGTCTTATGGAATCCGTTGATGATGGACTGCACATCGTCCAGAGTTACAGCAAGGCACTCCCAGGTCATGCCACCTAGACCATCGTCTTCGGGCTGTTCATCGTCAACGTTTTCCGCATCGGATTGTTGGTCTTCAGTAATGATAATGGTTCGTCTTCGTTTACTTAATCGTCGTCCGCCACGCCGTTTTTTCGACTTCTTCGATTTTAGGGTAGGCGTAGACGAGGGTTCGGTCAAGCGGTACACCCTGTTATCATCCAAGACATAGTATGTTCGATCATCGGCGTCCCATCCATAAGGCTCGATCCGCTGTGAGGAATGTCAGCTAAATGATGTCGTTGCTGCATTGGGGCGCTACCTACCCAATTTGTTTGCTCAGTGTCCTTCTGTTCCTCCATCCTTTCTCGAATGCGCTCGGAGTGAATCATCGTCCACTGCGTTAGTTGCTGCAAGACTCGAATCTGGTAGAAAAGCACCCGTACATTAGCCCTAGCCTTGGGAAATTCGAATGCGACACTCACCTTGGTGAATATGTCGAATTCACTGAATTTAGCGGGGATATCGTCATCGCCAAACGGATTCGAACCGGGCAACCTGGCCTGAAACAGCTTCCGAGTTTGTTCATCAAAAATCTCAAGACTTAGTTCGTTGTTAGTAAGGCGTCGTTCTGATAGGTGTCGCAGACATACGTCAAGCCCCGATGTGACGAGACGAGTTTGAGGATTGACAGGGCAATTTCCTCAAGCATGGGTGAATTTGGTTTGAGACATTCGGTCTCGATCTCCTATGCGACAGTCGGAAGTGTCAGTATAGGAAGCAGGATTGTAAAAGAAGAAGGCAGTGAGCGACTGTACCTCGACATCAATCGATTCAGGAATTTTGGCAGCCTTGCCAAAGATGTAAATCCACTGGCAGAGGTTTGCGAAATGCCACATATTTCGGATGCGATGCAGCAGAGAAGGCACTGTATCGCTAGAGTCGTCCTCAAAGGCCCGGAAGGATCGTTTGCGCGACGACATTTTGATGAGGCTTTGATGTCGATGCTAGAATTTAGCTCTGGCGATGGCTTTGTCGCGTCACGGTGCTCGTGTCTCGAAGATGACCACTGGTAAGTCGCGAAATGGCTAGCTGTGGCGCAGCGAGCCACAACCACATGTTAGCCAATGGCACATACGTAGTAGCTAGCCGCACTGTGATGCGACGTGTTCTATATTAAGCAATGTGGCATGTGCTTGCGTCGCAGGACTCGCAGCCCCTAGTTTTGGTTGGAGGACAGTGTCAAAGGCTAGTCTTACTGTGATCCTCGTATCTTCAGCTCGAGGCCTCCTGGATTTCGAATTCTCCTTCTTCAGGTCTATCGAATACCGCATAATCTATGCGTGTAACGAGTTGAGGGAAGATCGAAGATGCCTCGTTCTGGCATACAGCCCAACCAGAAACTCCTATTTTGAAACTGGGCGACGCCGGCGGCCCGTCGTACCTTTTCCGTCCAGCTGCACTATCGCGATGTCCTCCAACTTCCCAGACGGCGACCCGTCACGTCGCCAATCCATACCGCTACAGAATCTCGATGGTTCTTTCTATGGAAGCAATCAGATGGGGGGATTGGGGTCTGGGAATATCCAGGGGTCCCAATCCGATCCCCCGACGGAAGCTCAGATGGCAGCGAATCTGCCTGGTATCTCGACTTACTGGGAACAGCCATACCATGCACGAAACGACGGCGACACACCTCCACAATCGCCAATAGATCCGATGGCCCTTCAAGCAGCGTTGCCACCCGATTTCTACCCTCAACTAGAAATGCGGCCCGCCACGAATAGTTCCTCCATAGACCCATTCGAACGAACGAGTCCTTACGTCGAAGATGCTCCAGGTGGGGAGTATGTTGAGTCTGATACGGTCCCCCTCACGTCTCGCGTTGAGCCCATCTCTGGCTCACTCTCACCGAGACATCAAAATGACCGATCTCGGGATAGCTTTCAGACTGTGTCGAGTGTTACCAATTCCCCAGCTCGTGGTCGTGAGAACACCAGAAGCCTCGGTCAGGATCTGGCTCCCAATTTTGGGTCTGCTCGACACCATAGTTATGGCAATACCCTCAATCCGAACGAATATCGACGGTCAAGATCCCCAACAGGGGCCTTGTCGCGCGCTGGGTCTATTGTGCGAGCCATGTCACAGCGTGTTGTCAACCTTAGCGGCGAGAGCGAACTCGTTGACCCCCGTGCTTCACGACATCGCTCACAATCTCCCCATGCACTCCAGCGAACCAATTCCCACGAGACTACGGCTTCTATGCTTGTGGATACATCATACAGGTCCCCTGCTAATGCTCCAGGAGAGAAAACGACCGGTGTCCAAAATTATGTGTCCGAACAGATCCCTCGGTCGCCTCTCCCAAATCCATTGAAAGGGAAATCCTTGGGCATTTTTTCTCCACATAACCCTCTAAGACTCCGCCTTTGCGAGCTTCTTGTGAACCCGTATACGGAACCATTCCTCCTTCTCCTAATCGTTCTTCAGACTATTCTTCTCGCAGTGGAGGCTGCACATCCCATTTCGGCGGATGTGGGTGCAGACAAGCGTCCTGCGAAATGGTCTGGGAGCATTATTGAATGGATCATGCTCGTTCTCTTCATAATTTTCACACTTGAGCTGATCGTCCGAATCATCGTATCCGGCTTCATCTTCAATGCAGCTGAATATAGCACCATTGACCGGAAACGCGGCGTTCGTGCCGCAGTCGCAGATCAATACAGGGCCATCTTTCAACCTGAGAGGCAAAAGTCGGTTAAACATAAAAATAACCTCGAGTTCGAGCCTTCAACAATAGCTCGCTCCTTCACGACGTTTATGCAAGGGCAACAGGTACCGCGGTCCATTGAAGAACAACAAAGATTTCAACTTGCTCGGCGTGCTTTTCTCCGCCATTCATTTAATCGAATTGATTTCGTTGCCGTGGTATCTTACTGGGTCATGTTTGCTCTTAGCATTACCGGACTGGAGGTTGAGCACCATCTGTATGTGTTCAGGATGATGAGTTGTCTCCGTATCCTGAGATTGCTATCCCTCACAAACGGTACAGCAGTAAGGCTACCTTCTTCAACTCTTACGGCTCGCTATTGACATCATTCTAGATCATTTTAGGAAGTCTGAAGAAAGCAACACCACTTCTAGTGCGTGTTGCTTTTCTGCTTTCTTTCTTCTGGCTGCTGTTCGCCATCATCGGGGTCCAGAGCTTTAAAGCTAGCCTGAGCCGACAGTGTGTATGGTTGGACCCTCTCGACCCAACGAATCTGACAGCTGGATACACCAACGATGGGGAATTTTGTGGTGGATATCTGAAAAATGAAACGGACCTAAACGAAACTATTGTCATGCCTTGGGTCAAGTTCAAGGTCCCCAATTCGTTGGTAGACCTCGAAAACGGAACCAGTGCAGGCAAAGGATTTACTTGTCCTCGAGGCTCCATTTGCCTACAACAAGATAATCCCTATAACGGAACAGTCAATTTTGACAACATCTTCAACTCCCTGGAGCTTGTCTTCGTCATCATGAGCGCCAATACGTTCTCTGACCTCATGTATGACACAATGGGCTCTGATTACACTCAATCAGCTCTCTTCTTTGGTGCGGGCATCATGATCATGATGCTTTGGCTAACTAACTTGCTCATTGCGGTTATCACTTCCTCTTTTCAAGTCATTCGAGAAGAAAGCAAACAGAGTGCTTTCACAGTTGACCAAGATCCATTAACCCAGGAGCCTGAAGTTGACGAGAGACTTCGTCGCGTTTCTGCTCTTAAGCGAATATATGACAAGACGTCGGCTCTCTGGGTAGTCATCATCGCCTTTGGACTATTGTGCCAAGCTTGCCGCAGTGCTTCAATGTCACCCGATAGGAAAGCGTTCATTGACACTGCAGAGGTTGTCGTCACTATCATACTTGATATCGAGATGATCATTCGCTTCCTCGCTGACTGGCATCACTTTCACCGTCGCTGGCGTAACTTGTTTGACCTGGGACTGGCGGTGATCACGTCGATCATCTTGATACCACCTATTCGTGGTACTCGAGCTTATGACTGGCTAACTATTTTCCAAATTCTACGAGCATACCGCGTCGTCTTGGCGATCCCCGTCACTAGGCAGCTTATCCAGCTTGTCTTAGGCAATGCTACTGGTATTGCGAACCTGATGTTTTTCGTCTTCCTCATGACATTTTTGATGGCAATCTTTGCGTCGCAGTTATTCCGAGGCGAACTCCCCATTCATGACGATAGCGGCTTGGTTCGCATCTCCTTTTACCAAATCTTCAACTCCTTCCTTGGCATGTATCAGATTCTAACCAGTGAAAACTGGACGGATATTCTGTATAGTGTCACTGAACATACCAGGCAATTTAAGACTTCATGGATTGGTGCAATCCTGTGCATAGCATGGTTCATTGTGGCCTTCTTCATTTTAGTCAACATGTTCATTGCTGTCATTCAAGAGAACTTTGATATATCAGAAGACGAGAAGCGACTCCAGCAGGTTAAAGCATTCCTTCAAAGGAGAGACCTTGGTAGTCCCTCGAGTCACCTGGCGCTTACCACAATCTTCAATTTTGGTAGGACTCGGCGGCATAAAGACCCTCTAGACTACGGTCCGGCAACGATTGAAATGCTCCTCAAAGATGCCGTTGTTCGGGAATTTCTCGATGATCCGACCGACCCGCTCAACGAAACTGACGGGCCTCGTCCACCGTTGAGGACGAAAACTACTCTTTTGGGAGGCGATACTAGGTCTGGATTTTTTGTAACGACATGGGCGAAAATCGTGAAACGAGTGATGAACAGAGAGCCGAATCCGTTCTACTCGAATCTGCGATTTGATGGTCCAAATGATACGCAAGACCCACGGCTGATGGCCCAACAAGCCGTGTCGGCCACCTCAGCTCGACGAAGGGCTCAACGCGAATATCTGGCTCGTTACCCAAACTACAACAATTCTCTCTACTTCTTTACAACAGAGAATCCTCTTCGTCGACTTTGCCAACAAGTGGTTGGGCCAGCCCGCGGTCCCGAGCGATTCGATGGACTGGAGCCGAACAAGGTCGCTTGGTATACCTTTACGGTTTTCATTTATGCCTCAATTGTGGCCATGGTTGTCCTAGCTTGCATCACTACTCCTCTTTATCAGAAGGAGTACGAGCAGGATCACGCATTCAGCGTTAGGAACTGGTACGTCTGGACGGACATGGCCTTTGCCGTCATTTTCACCGTCGAGGCAGTTATCAAGATCATTGCGGACGGTCTCATTTGGACGCCAAATGCCTTCTTGCGGAGTTCTTGGGGTCTGATGGATGCTGTCGTGTTGATCACGCTTTGGATCAATGTGGTCACACTCTTGATCAACGACGGCGCCATTTCTAGAGCCATCGGCGCGTTCAAGGCTCTTCGAGCCCTTCGCCTACTCAACGTCAGCAACAGCGCAAGGAATACTTTCCACGATCTCATTATCGTTGGGTGGTGGAAGATCCTCGGTGCTGCCTTCGTCTCATTGTCTTTGCTAATTCCGTTTGCTATTTACGGAGTGAATCTATTTAACGGCTTGATGCTCACCTGCAATGATACCGGCGATGGTATTAACACCATGAATGATTGCTTCGGCGAGTATAGTAGCGAGCCGTTTAGTGGGGACTGGCCTATGCTTGCTCCTCGAGTTGCCTCCAACCCATATTTCAACTTTGATGATTTTGGCTCCTCACTGTTCATTCTCTTCCAGATTGCCAGTCAAGAAGGCTGGATTGATGTGTCTTTTGCCTCGCAAGCAATCAGGGGCTACCACCAACAACCAGAGGACCTCGCCTCTCAGGGCAATGCGCTCTTCTTCGTTGCGTTTAATCTGTTGGCGACTGTCTTCGTACTCACTCTGTTCATCTCCGTCTTCATGCGCAACTACACAGAGCAGACGGGTGTGGCCTTTCTCACAGCTGAGCAAAGATCTTGGCTGGAATTGCGAAAGCTTTTGCGCCAAATCTCTCCGTCCAAGAGTTCGTATGATGACTCGGAGAAGAGTTGGAAGAAGTGGTGTCACAAGCGAGCTATCGAGAAACGAGGCAAGTGGTATCAGTTCATCACGATCGTTCTGGTTCTACACACAGGTTTGTTGATGTCGGAATACAGCGAGGAACCAGATTGGTGGCAGAACGCTCGAGACCTCATCTTTTTCGGTTTCATCGTCATCTATGTAATCAACATTGCGATTCGTATCATTGGCCTGGGTTGGGCGAGGTTTCGGCGAAGCTCATGGGATCTTTACTCACTTTTCATCGTCGGAGGTGCTTGCATCGCCACGCTTGTTCTTCTTATTTCTCGTACTAATGAGGAGGTATATGTGCAGCTACACAAGGTCTTCTTTGTCGGGATTGTGTTACTACTCATTCCTCGCAACGATGCACTCGATCAGCTATTCAAGACTGCCGCGGCTAGTCTTACCCTCATTGGCAATTTGCTGGCTACCTGGCTGGTAGTCTTCTTGGTCTTCGCTATTGCGATGACACAAGCATTTAGTCTGACTCGTTTTGGCGAGGGTGAAAGCAGTGATCTTAACTTCCGAACTGTCCCCAAAGCGCTGATCTTGCTTTTCAAGATGAGTCTCGGTGAAGGATGGAACCAGATCATGGAGGACTACGCCACCATTGAACCGCCTTTATGCGTTGACAAGGCCAGATTTTTCGACAGTGACTGTGGAAGCAAGAACTGGGCGCGGTTCCTTTTCATCGCATGGAACATTGTCAGCATGTACATCTTCGTCAACTTGTTTGTGTCGTTGATCTACGAGAGCTTTAGTTATGTCTACCAGCGTTCCAGTGGCATGGCCATCGTCGATCGGGACGAGATCCGACGGTTCAAGGAAGCGTGGCGAAGCGTTGACCCTCAAGGCACTGGTTACATCACCAAAGCCGCCTTCCCGCGGTTGTTGGGCGAGCTGTCGGGCGTTTTCCAAATGCGAGTCTACGATCCCGAAGACTCGGTGCGTTCCATTCTCGACGATGTCCAAAACGATGGCATAGCCGCTCGACACATGTCGATTGCGACGACGACGCAGACCCCATACCCCAAGGTTGATCTTGACAAGCTTAATCGACGCCTAGCCGAACTCGACGTGGTCAAGATTCGAGAAAGGCGGCGCCGGTTCAACGTCTTTTATGAGGAGGTTATGGTTTCTGCTGATCCAGACCGGGGTATCTCATTCACGACAGTGCTGATGATCCTTGCGCACTACAACATTATCAGTGACAGCAAGAGCTTGAAGTGAGTAGTGGAAGAATTGATCATCTGGAAATAATGTGCTAATGCCTTTACAGACTGGAAGAGTTTTTGAGGCGTCGTGCACGACTCCAGCGAGTTGAGGAACAAGTTCGCCGCCGTATTGTTCTTGGCTTCTTTGATACACTGTAGGCTTTTTTGTGTGGTTTTTTTCCTTCTTTTTTCGGTGCTCTTGCGTCAGGGCTCATTGCTAACACGAACTTACAGGTACTGGGCTAGGAAGTTCAGGCAGCATATGCAAATGAAGCAGGCTGGTCGAATGACGGGCATTCCACACCTGGATATTCCTGACATCCTAGTAGAGGAGGATGAGGGCTCAACCGGAGGAGCAGCACCTCGCTCCCCCGTGGGATTCTCATCACCTCTCCAATCGCCCGTTGACGGCGAACACCACCGAAGCTGGTTTGGTGAAGCGGATCTGTCATTGCACGATACCGCCTGGCACCACCCGCTCAGCTTCCCGCGGGTTTCACCATCGCATCACCCCACACCTTCGGCATTTAGCTTTGAGCTGCAAGAGCCTGATGCTCATGAGCAGCAGCAGCAGCAGCAGCAATCGGCCACGTTTTCTCCGGACCCGATGAACACAACCAGTCCGACGCAGGTCCGGGGAATGCTAGACGACTCAGTGTGGGTGGAGAGCATCCGGCGCAGTGCCTCGCTCCGACGATCGGGCCAACCTCGATATGGAGACTAGAGTACCGGGTAATGGATTATGGAGATTTGTAGGGGTGCTGAAGGAAGGGAATTTCTGCGTAATGTGTCTACGTAGAGGGAGAGGAAAACGTATTCATGCACACACGCCTTGAAAACGGAGCCTTTTTTTTTCTTCTTCCTGTTCTTTTCTTCTCTTTGCTTTTTTTCTTCATCATCTGGTTTTAGGGCATATAGTTCAAAGATGGGCAAGGCGTTCTCTTGGAGGGAAATATCAAGGGGAATAATGGGAAGCATAGAGAGGCACAAACAAATGACATGATTGTACAATACCAACAATAACAACAATAACAGACATAGAGGTTACACAGTTGGATGGATGCCTGATCATTTCGGTCAAATCCTACGCTGTATAAAGTAAATGGAATAAACAGAAATAAAATGAAGGAAGGCCGAATGAACCCTGGAAATGTAAGCTGTATAACTTATTTTGCCACGCCTCGCTAGTTCGATGGCGTCCCGGCTCATCACCCATGGCCTGTAATAACTTGGTTTCAGCTTGTGGAGTCTCACAAGTCCGCGCCCCACGGTCGCAGACAACGGGCCTTTTGAAACAAGCCGTGCACAGCTGCAGGATCCTTGTCTCGCCCTGTCTCGTAATTAGTTAGTTATGGGATAAGAGAAGATTCGTAGTTCATGCCATGCGTCGTCGTCGTCGTTGTTGCCGTCTGAGGGACTTTTAAAAAGGGCTTGTGGTGGTCGCTTTTCTGGCCTCGGGGGTTTTTTTTCCTAGTGTTTATGTCGTGATCCTGATTTCTTTACTTTCTTCTTCTTCTCTTTTTTTTTGCTTGTTGTTGTTGTTGTTGTTGTCCCCAAGACACAAACACAACACGCAACCGTTTACTATCTTTTACGTTGAGACCACGCAAACTCATTTGCTGTGATCAGTCATTCGTTTTGAAATATCTATACGACGACAAATAGGCTGTGCCTGTCATCTTCTGGAGCATCTTGAGGTCAACTTCTGGACAAGTTGCCTACTATCTATCTACCTACCTACCTACACACGACACGCCCGGTTATTAATTCTCTCCTCAGCAAGTGTTCCTCTCTCGCAGGCTACACTTACTTACACGACCACTCTACCGCACACACAAAACTTCCACCACCAAAACCATCAAGATGCTTCACAGCTCCCGCTTCTCCCCCTCCAAGCTGCGCGATTCCTTCAGGCGCTCTTCCCGCTCATCCACGCGGAACTCGTATTCGTCCAACACGAGCGTCTCGTCCTCGGCGTCCACCATCAACAGCATCATCATGCGCCAGCCATCCCTCGTGGGCCTGGAGGAGGA
The DNA here is from genome assembly GCA_930272665.1 of Mariannaea elegans. NCBI lineage: Eukaryota > Fungi > Ascomycota > Sordariomycetes > Hypocreales > Nectriaceae > Mariannaea > Mariannaea elegans. The sequence goes on along the minus strand of CAKNEU010000016.1, from coordinate 549,904 downwards.
GCGCCGCAGGTTCGGCAGCGAGTTGCACGTTCTTGAACCCCGGCCCATCGTCTACTGGGAAAGCGTAGAGGAGCGCATGGGATCGTTGAACTTTTGATTGGAAATTGAATGACACTATTTTACTTGATTTGACGATGATGTAGCACGGGAACTTTTGAAGGATGGATTTTAGGAATGGAATTATTTTTTGGGGGTTTCTTTCAACTCTTTCATCTGAATTGGTATCTTGGAAAGATAAAGATGCCGTGTTTGACATTTTGACGGACATACGGCGTTTCCTGTGGTTTTATACATACACTTCTCTCCATGTTGTCGACGGACTGGTATGACGCACTTCCACGACATCATGAACTCTTTGGAACAAAACATTCATTTTTGGCCGCTTTTATTGCAGGCCCACGAACCCAAACATTCTTTTTTTTTTCTTTTTCTTCTCCCTCCGTTCGTTCCGTGTCTCGTGCCGTGCATAATCCGCAACCGAAGAATCCCTCCGCCTCTTCAAGCTGCTGCAAATTGGTGGGATGATCAAACGACCCTGAGGTATGAAACGTGCAGAAAGTGGTGACCCACACAGAACCCCTGATATCTGGTATTCCCAACACCACACCACCACCACCACCACCACCGCCGCCGCCCAAAGAATTGATGGACCATGCGGTGGTGATGTGATCGGCAGCTATTTTGGGACGGGATTGACAGCGAAGAGGGACGAGGAGGGACCAACATGGTGTCCAAGCCTCGCTCCATCGTGCAAACATTCGAGGAATACGAGAATGCATGAATGGCTGCGTTTCCATCAAGGCATTGCCTTGCATTGCATTGCATTGCATTGCGTTTTTTGCCTGGACAACCCAACAGGAACCTTGAAAATAAAAGTCAGAGGCAGAAGAAGAGGAAGCATCAGGTGCTGGCTGACCAGGCTTGTGCGACGTCTGGGCATGGGGTTTCTGCATCTGAGATTGCGCCACCACTAGGGAAGGGAGAGACGGAGAAACACTTGTTCTCCCTGATTTCCACAATGGATCCCGCGTCTCATATCGTCCTTCTCGTCTTTTTGTGTCAACTGCGTCAGTTCTTGCGACACGCTAGTTGATTAGACTTATTGAACAGCCATGAGATGGCGGATTCCGTAATACACGCGGCTCCCCACGATGTAGAGAACTAGGATGCTCACACCCACGAGCACCCCCAGAGCCACTAACACAGCGCCTTGCATCTGAAACGCCTCGTCTGCCTCCATCTTCATCAACTCCTCTTGCTTGCTGTGGTAATACCACCGTCCCCTGCCCTCGTCTTTCTCACTGCGCCCGTAAGGCTGCTGGCTCAATGACAAAACAAGCCGGCGAAACCACATCGGAAGCCACCTCCACGGCCCCCGATCAGTACGCACAGCGGCACTCTCAGCGCGCTGCAGGGAATATCTCAACTCGACAATGAGGAGCGACACCAGAAACACGGTCAAGTTGACAGGCGTCATAATCGTCTAGATTCGTCAGCTAAAAACGAACCTTCCTTGCGCGCCCGAAACATGGTGACTTTTTCTTCAAGCGAATCATGCTTGAGGTTCAAACAGGGGAGACCCACCGAGTACAGCGCCGACGGCTGCTTCGGACCTTGTCCACCAGCGACATTATTCCTGGCAGTCGACGATGAATAAGAGGGAGCGAGTCTGGCCATTTTGAAATCTCGTTAAAACTTGGCCTTGATTGATGGAACGAGCGTTAGAGAAAATAGTAGAGGCTGGCAAGTCTGTAACTGAAAAAGGATCCCGCTTTTATGCAAATGGGAATGCTGCAGTTAATGAGGGCCTACGCAGAGATCAAAGTGGCTTACGTAGGACGTGAGCTCACTTCATTCTCAGCCACTTACGTTGCCTTGAAGGCCTCAATGTTGACTTGCGCAACGTTGGGATGGCTTGACGGCGGCTTAGCTCGGCGAAGACGATAGCGAGTGTGACAGCCACTCTTACAACTGACTTTGTACGTTTGTTAGCCAAATTTGCTGGTTTTATTTCGAAGATGGTGGTGCTGAATAAGGCCAAAGAATATGTAATCAGCGATGACACATCATCGCTCGCCCATTCCGGCGGGTCCCTACAACGTCATTTCTTATCCAGCAACTCGAAAGCCCAAGCCAGCATCTTCATTGAAGCTCTAACAGGATATCTCATTAAAATGGCACCCACATGAAGCCATCCGCCGTTTCTCCCTCCGGTCCGCTTCCTATCCTCTTTTTTATTGGTCCCTCGTCGTTACCGTGTATACCCATTGTCCTGCGCCGTAGCCAAATTTCATGCCCAATCTTTCGTTAACCGCACGAAATCATTGCCATCCTACAAAACAACCTCTATCGGGCGTTGTGAATGTCAAGTACCAAAATGTCCTGAGCTCCAATTCGACTAAGGTCGTCCATGACCAGAACAATCTTCTTCTTTTCCACCATGCTGCTCACAGCAACCCAGCCAGATTCATCCAGAGTAGTGACAGTCGCTGATCGCTTGCCAGGAGTGACCTTGATCGCCTCGACCAATCGTGTTCGCTCAATGTTATACTGACAGAGTACATACCGCTGGGCAGTAATGACACCCTTGATACGAGAGGTGATAAGGTCGATAAGGTCGGGGTTAGACGGGTTCTTCGACTTGATGAGTACCGCCTCCGTCTCGACGACGGTGTCGATGGCCTTCAAGCCAGCAGCCCTCATTGTCTCACCAGATTCTGTGTTCCAATCGTCAGAATTCCTTGTATAACGTAACACTTGGTGTAGCGCTAGTTAGCAGTACTCACCAACCAAATCGACAATGCCATCAGCGACGCCCAGAGCACAAGCAGCCTCGACACTACCGCTCAGCTCGATAATCTTGGTTCGCAATTTTCGGGGAGAGATTCCGCCTTGGTTATCTTCGCCGGCCTCAAGTCGAGCAAAGAACTCAGTAGCCAGGTTCACGAAACTGGTGCCAATGTTGCAGCCGACAAGGTCCTTGGCATCGACGTATTGTCCCTTTGCGGGAACCTGAACTTGGAGCTTGCAGGAGCCGAAACCTAACTCCATAATCATATCACTCTTCGCAATCTTATCCTCGCTATTTGACAAGTCAAGTGAGCTACGGCGGGCGTGGTTGTAGGCGCGGACGCCGGCATCGTGCTCCTCGACCTGATCCCATCCGGTAATACCAAGATCGACGCGACCCTCACCAACGAAGGTAGGAATATCGGCGGCGGGGAGGAAGATGAGGGCAATGGGGAGGTTCTTGACGAGGGCAATATCGAGTCGGGTTTCTCGGCGGAATTGAATGTCAGCACCCTCGAGGAGGTTAAGGGTGGCGTGGTTCAGCCGTCCCTCTAACGAGGCATTGTGGTTAGCAATGGTGCAATCAAGAGGCTTGGTTTAGATTTGGTGTAACACTCACTCTTGGGAACGGCGAAGAGTAGACGGCCTTCTAGGCTGTAGAGGCGGGGATGTTAGCATTTTGCAACCAGGGTTAAATCCAATTAGACGAGAGAAGTCATGAGCGTGGGGATCGCGAAGTCCTCGAAAAAAAAAAAAAAAAAAAAAAACCTGGCGGTAAGACGAACCTGTTGACGAGATCCATGATAAACTACCAGATAGAGAGGAATTGAGGTGGAAGGGATGGCGATGAAGACGTGTTGGTGACGGTAGTTGGGTTTATGGTATGGTGGGGGGGATTTCTTCGTTTTGGTGGTGAGCGATGTGGGTCGACTGCGAATGACTCCGACAGCGGGGCTTTCGACATGATGGCGGGGCAATTATTTCTTTGAAAACACTCCACCGCACTGCACGTTGGTCCCCCCTCCTGGCGCTTCATAGGTCGTCATCAGGTACCGAACCTACAGCACCAGGAGGTACCTACTCTGGTGGGCAGTGCTGACCCCTCTTGCTAATACCGGTACCGCAATGATCAGGTACCACTGCCGTCGCAACCTGCCCAATGCCCCTTGTGCAGGCGCAAACGCTGCCGTCTGCATTGGGCATGGGTTCAATGGCTCCTCTCCGTGCATTGGAAGGTATGCATTTACCGCCAATGACAGCGCCCGCAGATAACACGTCCCGTACTTTGTTCCCTCACTTACGGACTCGACGACGGAGGCCAGCTTCGGTGCTCCGAGATCACTCCGGGCCAATTGCATTGCTTTTGGGCGAGCTATGCTAGCAGCCCGGAGGGCAATGGCCCGTGTCCCTTTGCAATAAGTACGGGGTCCAGGGTGTCATTAATCGGAAGCGTTTAAAAACAACACTCCGTATTTTGTTTTGCCTGCCCCGGGAGTTATGTATCATGTCATTGTGAAGCAAGTCGGTTGGGGGGGAAAGAGGGGGAGACAACAAGCATGGATGGAGGAGAGTCTACTCACCGATTAAATATTTTGGTCCGCTAGGCGAAGAGTGTAACCGTGAGCTCATCGATTCGTATCCCAGGGTGACACATGCAGGGCATGGCTTAGGCTTGGCTCAACTCAATCACGAATGTTGCCGACCATGGAGATTTCTCTCTGAAATAGGATGGAGCAGTCACCTTTGCGCCAGTGCAGCTCAATCCAACTTACCTTTAACTCATGGATCTGAGTGAAAGACAGAAATACAAAATAATACACCTTTCCATTCCTTTTCTTTTCTTTGTTTGGTTTGGTTTGGTTTCGTTACTACTATCGCAGGATTGGTACACTCATGAAGCTTCATTCGTTCGAGATGTAGCCTTAGCCTCGCAACTCTCATAATCGAATTTGGAACGGGTTCCCCGCCCCCACCTAGCTTGAGAAGCGCGGTGAGGATGGATGTATAACGGGGCCAAGATACGCGGACCAGGATGTGTGCCATGCTGGCATGATATCGATCACAGGGTGACAAGAAGCGTCGTCTATGTATGGGGTATATGAAGTGTCAAGTGCTTCATGACATAGCCTGTCTACCAAAATTGAACATGAGGATGGAGGGGTATGAATGGACACAGCCTTAGTTACAGGCAGGGGGGGGGGGGGGGCCGGAATATGACGTGCTAAAAGTCACCAGAAACAAGCGCGCTTCGAGCCGTGCTCAATGATGATGCCGTGGCCAGGGGTCGCGAGCGGCAACGAATGTCACATCGGCTCTAAGAGCGCAAGTGGCCTGTACCCTGAACGAGCTGGATGCGGCGGTGTGTGAGCGTGAAGGCTTCAATTATCGGTTCTCGCTGCCCATCCAGAGTTGGCCCCAAGGCGTTTTGGTTTGGTGTTTCGCCGAATGCCTATACTGTTGGATATTAATCTGAGAGCCTGTTCAGGCCTTCTTTTGAGTTTGAATGAATGGGACGACGGGCCAAAACTTAGAAGTGTATACGCGATTAATAAGCTATCGACCCCGAGAGACCTTTGTCTTGGAATAGAGAGACATTGTTTGTGCCCGGCCGGCTTGTCTGTTCCTTCATCCTATTCCACCTTCCCCTAAAGTCTGGCTGACATGTCGGAAGTCAATCTTTTAGTTAGCGCCGTGAAGGTCAGAACATTTACCCTCCCAACTTGATGAACCCGGTAGCCCAGCCTTGTTTTGCTTCCCATGTGGTCGAGCTCTGCCGACGACCCAGTTTTCAAGTGTGGTACGAAGCACGGGGTCCTAGAAACTAGTTAACGAGTAGGCCACTTCTTCCCGCTTTCCCGCCTGCTCTGCCCAAGGTACTACGATAATAGAGGTGCACTCTCGTACGAATAAGCCCCTACGAAGCACACCTCTAGGGTTCCCAAGCTACGGAATACTGCCAAAACCTTGGGCAGCCGTCAAGTAGTTTTTTAGCGCTCCCGTCCGCGCGCCACTTCTTCCCTAGCCCGATTGCCTACTCCACCTCCCTCCCGTCGACTGTCCATAACTACGATATATAGTACCTACCAACTCTCCCTTGCTTCTCCTCCACTTCCACTTGCACTTCTGCAGCTCTTCTCTGCCTCGTTCTGTCCCCATCAATCCCACGCATCGTCATTACCAATCCACTATCTTTGTCTTCGTTCCTCAACCCTCTCTTTCTCCGGGCTGTCTCCGACAGGCCCTTCTTCCGTTCGCCAGCTATGAACGGAGGCTACCATCACCCGCCCCCCGGCGACATGTCGCAGCAGCAGCAAGTGCCTTTGGGAAATGCTACGCCATCAGGCTACTCGACCAGCTTGCCTCCCATGCATTACCAACAGCACCAAAATCCGCCGCCGCCGCAGCTCCAGCACAGCTCGCACCACCCTCCTCACCAGCAGCATCAGCAGCATCTGCAGCATCCACACCACCAGCCTCAGCTTCCTCCTCAGCACCGGCCCCCGCCTCACCAACATCACCACAACCAGCAACAACCGTCTTCTCAACAACAGATCCAGTCTTCTCACCCTCTTCAGCATCATCACCTTCATCAGCAGCCTCATCCAACCCAGCATCAGCTTCCAAATCCTCACCACCAACACCCGCCCGCTATGTCTGAGAGCACTCCTGCCCCGGTCATTGCTCCCCCGACCGCGACGAACGGTACTTCGACACATGTTTTCTCTAAGGTTGATAAACATACTAATCGAAAATACGAGTGCGTTCCGACCAGGGCGTTTGTCCATGCACCATACCACTTGTCCTTCCGAGCCAAGCATGGGCTAACTTATTCTTGGTAGACTCCGGGTCGTCCAACAACCCCGCCGCGCTCGTATGTGTGGCTTTGGTGACAAGGTGAGCCCTAATGTTATCTCTAGTCGCAAGAGTTATCTCTTTGCTAATTCGGCATAGGACCGGCGACCAATTACCCCCCCGCCATGCGTACAGCTCATCATTACAGACGCGACGACCGGCAAGGAAATTGATCTCAAGTACGTGTGACACAACCTCGGGGTTTGCATCTGACATCTAAGACTGACAGCCCGAAAAAAAGCGACATCGACTTTTCCATGTTCGTGCTCAATGTCGACTTGTGGAACGAAGAGGGCACCCAAGAAGTGAACCTCGTCCGATCCTCGACCGGAACTCCGTCCATTTCATCCACGGTCCCTTATTCATACGCCGCCCTGAACGACCGTAGCGACCCGAGCCATGCGCCATACCATCAATCTATTACTCCGAATGCAGATTATCCTCAATCCTCCAGTGTCTCGTACGGGCAGGATTACCCCACTCAGACGTCAGGTTATGGGCAGGGTACGTCTGGAGAGAATCTACGGAGGAAGTGTTCGCTAGCTGACCTAAACCAGTCCCCTCATCGTACTCGCAGAATGGCTCGTATGGGCCGCCTCAACAGTACTATCCACAGCATGGATATCGACCTGACCCAGTGACTCCGGTACCAACACAGACTAATATAACACAATTCCGCAACGGAGGCCAGCCTGGATATCCTCAGGATCAAAATGCCCTTACAAGAATGGCCGTTGTGGGAGGGCAGCCTCAAGGAATGTTCACAAGAAATCTCATTGGTAGCTTGGCGGCCAGTGCTTTCCGCCTTAATGACACTCAGGACCGAATTGGTATTTGGTTTGTACTTCAGGACCTTAGCGTGAGGACTGAGGGCCCCTTCCGGTAAGAACACCAATAGCTGAGCCTATGTGGCTATGGATTCTAACGCGCATTTATAGCTTGCGGTTCTCGTTTGTTAATGTTGGGCCTCCGATACCCACGCCAGACGGCCCCAAAATTAACCAGGGAAAAACCCCTATCCTGGCGTCTACCTTCAGTGAAGTATTCAATGTGTATTCGGCTAAGAAGTTCCCGGGCGTATGCGAAAGCACTTCTCTGAGCAAGGCGTTTGCGGCGCAAGGCATTAAAATTCCGATTCGCAAAGACTCGAACGTGAAAGGAGAGGACGGAAATGACGACGAGTTTCTAGAGAGAGGATAGAAGCCCCAATTCGAAGGGCGGCGACCACGACGGAGAGCGCAACAATAAACAAAAAGGGAGAAAAAAAGCCTCCAAGACAGGACCACAGGTTGCATCCCAGGAAGCATCTATATAGATGCTGCTAGTGTTGTGGTTCAACGCGCCACTAGCCCTCCTTTGCGTCTGGACTTCTTATGTATCATGCTACAACATCAGTTGGTAGCGTCATTAAAAGGGGGGAGTTGGAACCATATCAACGTCTAAATGATATTGCTCTAAGGGCTAGCGGGTGGGAAAGTTGGGATGATTTGAGTTGATTTTGTTCTTCCAATGACGATGGATCGGGACCCTTGGCGGGCAAGGTGGAGGTAGGGTGGAGGTTGAGGTGGAGGCGGCAGCCAAAAAAAAAAAAAAAAAAAGCGCTTCTGCACGATGGTAATCTGGGGAGGGAGGGGTGAGAGAGAGTGTTGAGTGCGGGGTGCAGTGTGAGGACGAAGTCTGCGTGGTGTTTTTCAAGGATGATATACTCATGAGCATGTCGTATGGGGGCTATGAATGAAAGGATCACTTACATCAAGGGCACGGGTATCGGTAGTATTGATGATGGACTGGAGCCGGGTTTATCAGGCATTTGCAATGAGCGGGAGGAGGATACCAAGGGTTGTTTTGCACAGTTCGATTGAGGACGTCTTTCAGGCCCCACGGAGGGGTATTCTGGTAATGAGTCAGCTAATTGGAGTTTTGGTTGAATTCGTCTTTGGGTGTAATTAGTGACGCCCATGGGCTTTGCATTGACAAATGATGCGGGTAGCTTTTCAGCAGACGCACACAACATATGGAGGGAGGGGAGAGATTCGGGCGCGAATGCTGCCCGGTTCCATGTAGGACACGAAGGAGCGGGCGGTGAGGCTTTCAAAATGTAGTCATTTTACAATATGAACGCCCTGGCAGGGCGACAGTCAAATATGAAAGGGAAAGAGAAGCGATTGTGCAGAAGAAGCAAAGTTAAAAAAAAAAACGAGTTACTAGTTAGGATGAATGAACAGAACAGTGAGATGGCAAGCTCGAAAGAGGGGAAGGACAGCTCATCAGCTAGTAACAAAGCTGTCAAGACTATGACGTTACGACCAGGGACAGTTCCCCTCGGCTAGGGTGATTACATCAATAGTTGCGGTGAAAAGAGAGAGGCATAGGGAGAAAAATTTCGGACCGGCTTATGACGAATGTGAACCCTGGCTAACAGTGACACGCGGTCTTTTTGAGGCTTTTCTGGAGCTTGGAGAAGTTGTTTATATTATTCCCTCATGTTTGTAAGAGAAAGAGAAAGAAAAAAAAAGGCCAGGGCAGGCCAGGCCAGGGCTGTTGATGTTCACATGGGTTCTTGGTATTTGGTGGTGCGTCTGTGTGATGTGATGTGCAGGGGGCTTGGCTTTAGGACGTGAGGATCGGGGCATATTTAGAAACGGCCGAGCTGTAGTTACCTATGTATGTAGGTACATCTGCACCTACATGCTTTGATACTGTACTTTGACTGGGGAGTCCGGTTCTCCAGGCCAACCTGGTCGAAGTCGGTCATGACATTGAGGTCATACGCTCATGCAAGATGAGGGGACCGCAGAAAATGCACAAGGTCTAAGTTTTGAGGCTACGAGCTGAGTTGCTGCTTTGCGTCGCCATTCCTGGCCAAGGTGACGACGGAAGAACCCCAGTGTTCCTCCTAACCAGCGTGAAGAAGGAGGCACTTCTGCCCCGTTGCATCTCAACAAACATGCTTCCTATACAAATACCGGTACTGCATGTAACAACATAAACAAGACGAACTTCTAGAATATTGATGGATTCCTAAAGCGAAAAGCTTCTTGCCACATAGTTGCAGCACTTGCCCTTAAACCCCCCGAAACCCAAAAACCTTAATAAAACAACTTTGAAAATCGTGATTGGACAGGGCGCACGGGAGGGTGAGTACGTACCGACAGTGAGCTAACAAGTCTTTGGCTGGGCACGAGGACAATTGGTTGATGGGGCGAATTCATTACGTTTTCGTTAGTCAAGGAGTCACCGAGCCTTGGCCCTGGTTGGCGTGCCTTAAGGAAGCCCTGCGAATGGGTCACAATGGTCACTCGGTGGTTTTTTTTTCTTTCTTTTTTTCCTTAGCCCTTTGAAACTGGGGGACGCCGAGGCCCGATCGAAGCCCCAGGGCCAGGCCAGGGGAAGAAGCACAAAGAGAGAGAGAGAGAGAGAAAGAGAGGGGTGACGGGTCTTCGATCGTTCGTTCGTTCGTTGAGGCGGGGAAGAAGAAGTAGAGAGAGAGGAGGCAAAGCCGAAGAGTTGCACCCCCCTGGGGCGTGTATCCATGTGTTCCCTCCTCTAGGTAGTTCGTTCGTTCGTTCGTTTTAGCCATCGACTTCGGCTGGCCGTCGGTCGGGCGGTGGACGTAAGTTGATCATGGGACTGGCAGCCTGTCGCAAGTCGTCCTATGTAGTTAGTGGTGGTCGTGGTGGTGTAAAAAAAAAAAAAGGCATCATCTCAGGCCCCTCTCCCCTTGGCACTGGAATAAATAGACACGCCAACCCTTTCGCTTTTGACGTGACTCCCTCCTTTTTCTCATCGTCTTGTCGTCTTCATCTGCCAATTGTCTCTCCTCTCTTCCTAGGCCGTTGTGACTTTTCAGAGCAAATCACTTGACTCGCTTGACTGTTGTCTCCTGTTTCCTTGTTTCCTGACTCGGAACACTTTCTCAACCATCCACCTCTCTCAACCATCCAGCGACTTCACTTAAGCGGTTCGCCTTCAATCGCTCTTCTCTCTTCACACAAACCTCAAAAAAACCACACACACTCCTCACATAAAAAAAAACATGCTCGCCTCTCACGGCCGCGGCGGCGCCGGCAACATGGCCGATACCACACTCACTCCCAAGACCACAACCAAGGATCTCCAGACTCCCACCCTCAAGGGTCCTGTTGTCACCACCGGCCGCGGGGGCACGGGCAACATGGCCAAGAACAGCGATCCCCGCGAGACTCGCAAGCGCCAAGACGTTGAAGCGTGAGTTTTTTCCCTTCTTTTTTCTTGTCGCTGTTGTTCGCGTTGCTGACCTTTTTTTTTATTTTTTAAAGTGTCCCCCGTCGTGCTAGCTCAACTGCTCAGCACTCCGGTCGCGGCGGCGCAGGAAACGTCTTCAAGGATGATGAGGTCAAGCTCGCCCGCAAGGCCAGCAACGAGGGAGCCGTAGAGGATGGTCCTGCTGCCAAGGGCAAGAGCTGGCTCTTTGGCAAGAAGAACTAGGACTCACGACTTTAGTATTGTTTCCCCAGCAGACATGATTCCCTTGGTGTTTTTTTTTTTTTGGGGGGGGGAGGGGGGTTTCTTTTTCTTCCCCTCAGATATTCTTTATTCTCTTAAATCTTTTCAAGCTTGGTGTTTTTTGGTGTTGAGGCGCTCCTTGGCGGGCAAATGGATGGAAACGGGACCGCTTTTTGCAAAAATTATGTCGCAAGCGATTGGAAAGCGAAAAGAAAAGAAAAAAAGAGATACCATCAATGTCTTAGATTGAGAAGAGAATTGTATCATCATCATGATTTCTATACTATTACACGACTATTGTGTTTTTTTAATCTTCAACCCCTCATTTTCGTCCAGCCTGGTGATTGGTTCCCAGATGCAACATATCTGATAAGGCATGGCTCGACTCGTCATTGTTCCTATCTTTCTCCAACATAACTGGACTATCTCCTCCTTATCCATCTTTTATCAAATTTGCGCCCGCTTGGTCATGTGTGTGCAGGTGCTGGTGATATCCAGTTAATTCTTGGTCAGCCGGTGAATCTCCTCAAAGAAGTGCTTGAGGTTGTCAGGGTTGACACCAGGTGTGATGCCTAGGTTCCGTCTTTGTCAGTACCTCATCCATTGTCCACTCATCTCGGGTTTTTTAACATACCATGGCCAAGGTTGGCAATCCATCCCTTGTTGCCCACCCAGAATCCGTCCACCATCTCCTGCACCGCTGCTGTAATCGCCTCCTTGGTCCCGTACAACACGCCCGGGTCGGCATTGCCCTGGAACACAACGCTGCGGTCTCCACGGATCTTGACAGCATCCTTGGCGTCTTGGAGCCAGTCCATGCCCACCACGTTGTATCCGAGGTCGCATGCAGAATCTAGAGCGTGCCAGGCGCCCTTGGGGAAAACCGTCATGGGCACTCGCTCTAGGCCAAGGCTCTGCAGTTTGCCGGGTAGCTTGTCGGAAATGTGCTTCAGAAACGGCTCTGAGAACTCGTGGTAGGATGATGGTCCTAATTCTCCGGCCCATGAATCAAAGACCATAACCAGCTATTCCCATGTCAGCCAGCGTCGCTTTATTAGCACCTTTAGGAGGATTTCTGCCCACCTGAGCTCCGGCCTTAACTTGCAACGCCAAGTGATCTACGCAGATATCGGCAATCTTGTGCAGCAGCTTCTTGGATGCCTCGGGGTACTTGTAGATCCACGTCTTGACCTGCGCAAACAACTTGGTGCCACCGCCCTCAACCATGTAGCAGAACAGCGTCCAAGGAGCACCGCAGAAGCCAATCAGGGGCACACGGCCCGCCAACTTCTTGCGCGTCAGCGTAATAGCATCGTAGACATAGCCAAGCTCTGCTGCCACATCAACATCACGCGCCAGCACTTGACTGTATTGCTCATCATCGGGCGTCTTGAGAGGGTTCGGGAAGTGAGGTCCCTTCTTATCGACCATTTCGACCAACATTCCCATGGCCTGGGGTATGACTAGGATATCGGAGAAGATGATGGCGGCATCGAGAAGGCCTGCGTATCGCTCGACGGGCTGCAGGGTGAGGGTCGAAGCGACTTCGGGGTCGCGGCAGCACTCGAAGAAGTCACGGCCGGCCTTAGCCTCATGATACTCGGGAAGATAACGACCAGCTATCCTCAAAAGTCAGCTGCAAAGCTCCGTCATGGGCTCCGTTACGAGCTGTTGGGCGAGAAGCTGTTACCCTGTCGCATCACCCACATGGGAGGGCGCTCTACCTCCTGGCCTATTCCACAAAACAAATAGAATTTAGCACGGTTCCTCTTTCATATCTTCTGGTAATTGAAACCCACCCCATGCTGCCCGGAGCAACAGGTCGTTCTTGAGAGGCTCAAAGTTGTGTCCCATTATGTCGTTAATGTTGCGTACAGGTCAAAATCTAAGTACCCCGCGAAAAGCAAAGTTCAATTGACTGACTGACTGTTTGTCTGGCTGTGGAGGGGTTGCCGGCGGTACGTACCCACCGAGAATTCCGGGGGTGCCCGCTCGCTGGTAGCTTCCTATTACAGACCATTCCACAAGAAAGCTACCCTGGACCTGTGGCCGGAGGCGATCGGCCCGACACGCTGTCGTCTTTCACCCATAGCTTTCGCGCCAGCTTCGTCGTCATTTGCGGATCAGGAGTAGACGGTTGTTCACGAATTCAGCTCTGTCCCAGACCCAACGTTCTTGTCGCTTAAACACCTTTATATACGAATCGCCTATCTGCTTGTGCAAGCTTTCCTTTCCAGCCTTCACGATGCCGTCCGAACGAGAATTCCAAATCCACCCCATCGTCCAGGAGTCGGTGCTGCACAACACCAAGGTCAGTCCTCAGCTCTCATCGCGCTCAACACATCTTAACTGCAAGATCTAACATACTTGGTTATTTTCGCAGGCTCTCTCCAATATTCACAGCTTAACCGCATCCCTTTTTGGCGTGAGCGCTGGCATCCTTGGCCTGGAATCCTACCACGGCTTCCTCGTCTACCTCGTTTTCTCAATCATCACCACACTCCTATTCTACTTCGTTAAAATCGCCCCCGAGTCGCTATCCCAAGGCCATGCTCCCTTCGACTCTTCCCGCTTTTACCGTGGCGCTTTCGACTTCTGGCTTGGTGGCGCGTCCAGCGGCATCTCTGGCTTTATCCTTACATGGACATTATTCTATGGCCTAGTGAGAGCATGAAAATCCACCAGCAGGGAAGTTTCTTGGCATAAACGTGGCGTCATTGGAGTTATAGGGGATCTTTTGTGAGCGATCGCTGTGTCGGCCAAGGTGGACAAGTCGAACATATTGCATTGAATAAAATAAACTAAAAAGAATACACAAAAGCGCTGGAAAGATAGCCATGTCACAACTAAACAAAGCGCTTAAGCTTTAATCAACAATCTCAGTCACCTTGCCCACAAACCCTTCTAACCCAGACTTATCCTGACTTCCTCCTTCTAAAAGAATAACTCGCGAACCTAACTCGATCCACTCTCGGTGATGAAGTAAGTCTAATGACACTTCCATCCCACTATTCTGTTGCCCTATCTGCTGCGCCTTGGCCTCAACCTCGACATCTTCGTTGAGGTTGAAAATATCTTCAATGTCGTCAGTAGCCACTGCTCCCCCTTCCCAATTCTCATCTTGTGGAGATATGCGACGGATACGGGCCACAGTTCTGATGCTGGCAATGTAGATGTTAACAAAAGAGCCAACAGCTAGAGTCTCAATGTCTGAATCATGAAAGACCGCCGTGAACCCACTGGCAGCCTGCAGCTTCAATCCCGCGTCTGCCATATGCTTGGAGGGTACAGCAAGAATCATGCCTCGGCGGATGCGAGGAACCTCTGTAGCATCTCGATCTTTGGAATTAGGGTAGAGCATGAGACCTATTGAACCGGCCTGGCCGGCCTCAAGTGCAAGAACCGGAAGTCGAAGATTGCGGATACTCACAATATGAGCATCGTGCCATTCCCCTGAGATCGTCGAAGCTGATACTGCGTTCTTCATCGCGATTCTGGCCAGTTCTGCCGATGAAGGATGAGATATAGAGAGTCCATAGCTTCCCGGAGATGGTCTGTCTTCTGGTGTTGAACCACGCGCGTCGTCCTCTTCTGACGGAAACGGTCCAATGACAATTTTATCGCCAACAGCCAGACGTCCGAAACGCAAGTGGCCAGAGACCACAATTCCATGGTCCGGTTGTTTCCCATTCCCGGTCAAGGCACTGTATGATGCCGGCAGATTGAAAGTATCATCAATATGGAAGAGGCATTTCGGCTGCTCAGGGTTCAAGGCCATGCCAATGAAATCGCGAGATGTCGGCGTAGGGGGTAGTGGCAAATTCTCTAAAAGGGCATGCATCAGTCCAATCCCGGTCCCTTTGACCGCACTTGTGAGAACAATGGGAACCACTTGGGTCAGTGTTCTACTATGGGATATGCCTTTCAAAAGCTCTTGCACTTTCGTGCGGTCTTCTGCTGGTACCTCCTTGAGTTCTTCGTGCTGTTTCTGATCGGGTTGGAGAATCTTTGGCATGCGACCAGCTTCCTTGATAGCATTCAAGACCTTGATCATTGTCTTCTGAAGAGTGGTTTTGGACGCTAGATCTAGCTTCGTAATGACAATGGCCATTGGAACGTTCGTCTTGAGTGACAAATTTAGGTGTGCCTTGACTAGATCAACCCCTGCTCCAACAATGCCCAACACATCTTGTGCCGAGGATGTTGCTCCAAAACTTCCATGTATTGTATCTGTGTCATCGGCAGCAATACACAAGATAATCCAATGCGGCGCCCAATTCATCAAGCCGCGAAGCACTGTACGCCGATACCTAGGATGTCCGGCAGAATCGCAGACAAAGACAAGGCGGCCATCCTCGGCATAGTTGTGGATGTCTACCCATGATTCGGTATTCCCATGAGAGTAATTTAAAATAGCCCCGTCTTTGTATCCAATGAGTTCCTGGGCTATAGAGCTGGTGATTCCGGAAACTACCTCATGTCGATGCTTTAGCAAACTGAGACGACTCTTTCCACGGCCGTTGTCCAGGGTTCCAGTTGAGAGTGTGCCCAACAAGCTGGATTTCCCAGATGTCGTAGGGCCGGTGAAGGTGACTCTCAATTCCGGTGTTGTGGAGCTGCCGCGACTAGGAATGGCGATACTCTCCTCCGAAGTGGATGCCCGGCCACCGTATGAAGCCTCAGAAGCCCCGGTTGTCTCCGACTCCTCGACGAAGCCCAGATTAGGCATTACAAGCGCTTCTGCAACCCATAACTTGCCAGCCCGTGTGACCTCAACCGGTTTTATGACGGGATTGTCGACCAGCTCTGCTGATTCAACCCATTCGCAGTCTCCAACTATAACCATGCGAAGAACTTCGATGGAGCAACCCAAGCTTGCGGCCATGACCCTGAGGGTTGCTATACTCTCATCCATTTCATCCTTAGTAAGTCCAATAAGAGTGCCATCATCTGATACACCAATCTCGTACAGAGCACCTCGCGATTCTTCGAGGCCAGGGACGAGTTTGCTCAGTTTAACTGGAGTGGTGAGGTCAACGCTATCATCGGGTAGCTTAGGGAGAGCCAACTCTTTAGAGCTAGAAGCATGGTATGGAGATGACTGCTGAAGCCTCCACAGGAGCTGAGTTGTCAAATGCTGGAGTCTTTCCTGGCGAGGTTGACTGGAGGCAGCTGGGTTAGGCGTTGGAGGCTTAGAAGCGCGATGCTCCTGGCCCCGGGGAGATTTCGATCCAGACGTCATTGTGCTCATCTGTTTGAATACTCTCCTAGGGCGTAGAAGCAAGTGGAGCTTATACTCGGTCGGTCCATTCTGAGGCTCTGCTTCCAATTTGGTGACGCCGTATTCTGAAAGTAATCCAGGCTGAACCTCCAAGGTATGAGGAGTAGAAGGGCCTCGACTATCCTCACTGGTATTCTTGACTGCATCATGAGGAGGAATCCATGGAGAAGAGACCCTCGGAGGGTCGGGATCATAGGTGAAAACCGAGGCCATGCTTAAGTCGCGGGGGAGCGGATGATATAAAGCCCTCGGACGGCGCGGTGTGGTACGGTCTTAAATGAAGCAAGCTCAGGATATTGAGTATAAAGCACGCCGCTGTAACGTAGGTATTGAGTTGATAGATATGTTTTTAAGTAAAGAGAGAGAGGAACGCGTTAGGAACATCATCTTGATGTCTTGATTGTGTGTGATGGGGATGGGGGTGATGTGACGTATAGCACAAATGAAGAACACAGCCGAACAGCCAGCTCAAGAGAGCGAAGACATGGCGACGGTAGGTAGATCTGATATCGCTGGGAGTGGTAATGGGATTGAAGCAACGCCTGGTTCAATTACAAAGCCGTAAGTCCAAAAAGAAAGATGTGTATGATGTGAGGTTATTAAGTACAAGAAGATAGATTGCACGTTGAAAGTCGGTCGTCAACTGCAAAGTACCGACCGACCGAATGGCAAGAGCGAGTCAGGAGTGACGCATCGGCCAAACAGCCAATCAGGAGACAGCCGTCAAGAAGCTGGGCTAGGGGTGGTTGTCTCAGTGGTCGCATCATGAGCATGATTCAGCGGGTCTTCCATTCTTCAGTGGGGGTAAGTGTATGCTCCAGTGGATACGGACATCGGGGAGAGTGCTCAGGCGGTCTCATCCCCACTCCTCCAAGCGTTCCATTTCGATGAGAGACTCCGTTGTCTATGAATGAAATCCAATTGACATTACCCTGGTTGGCATGGGTTAGTTAAAAGGGCGGCGTTGACGAGACGGCATGGAAGCTGCAGCAAGGCTTACTTGTGATGAGTCTACCCTTCACAGGTGGTCTCAGCTCGTAAGCACAAGATGTCCACGTGAGGTCGCTGAATTCATGTATTATTGGAGGCGAGATGAACCACAGCCGTTTACAGATCTGTACTCAATGCAGATTTGAAACCAAATCGAGGGCGGTTCATACCGGTATTTCAAGCTCCCAAGGACTCCTGGCGATGAATTGTGGCTTTACGACAAAGATGAGGGACAAAAAGATGCTTTTCTGGCCTACCGCCTCCCCCCAACTTACCAGCTGAGATCGAGACTAATAAGAGAGACCGACTCCCGCCATCCCTCATATTTGACTGGAGGCACACCCAGATCTTTCGGATTTTCAAGGTTACCTATTCGTATGTTTCCTTGAAGGATACCTAGTTAATTAGTCTCTGACCCTGACCCTTAATTATGCCCCCTTCGGTTGCTCTAGGAAGCGAAATTTATCTGCCTGGTACCCTTCCAAAGTTGCTCCTGTAACTAACCCATGGTGGCCATGAGAAATCCCCGTCCTTGAATGCGAAGTCCTACCTTTCTTGGTTAAGCCCAGACGCAGAGCTGACGACCTGGTCGAGCTATTATCAGCTCGGCGCTGACTGGCAAACGCGTAGGTACCGCCACCCACTAACGAAGCAACGGCCTGCGCCACACACGACTTGTTGATTCAGAGTGGTTGCCGATGAAAGGCACGCGAGAATTGCCTCGTCTGTCCATGTCTAGATGCTGCGTCACCTAAGAATGTGTCATAAGCCCCCCAGAAGGCTTGAATCGTAGCATGTATATTCGCATCGGGTTTCAGTCTTGGCTCCATTCGCTTTGTCTGAAGGGGGATCCAGGGATCCACCATAGGGAGGCGGGAACGGAGGGGTCCTACAAGTTAATTCCATTTGGAGGGGCTTGCGGGGTCTGCATATTCTAATAAAAGCTCACTCATCTATGAATCCAGGCCTTAGGCGCTCGTTGGGCGCCTGTGGCCTGTGGCTCAGTAAAAGTCCGCTGTAGAGTCTGTGGCCCGCTTGGCGGGGGGCCTGACACACTGACGGACGCCTGATTTATGGGCCCTTTCCCGAAACGAATCCGGGCTGCATCCAAGCCAGCCATGGACCCTTGAGGCTGGGGCTGGTTGGTGGTGGTCACCGCCCGCAAGTGTCCGCCACTCACAGCGACCACCCCCTCCACCATCCACCAGCCGCCGTCTAATAAGACGCTCAAACCTGCTCCTTATTTCCCTCCAAACTGAACGTATTCGGACTTTTAGTCTTTGCATTCTCTCCTCCCACGCGACCTTCGAACAACCTCCGATCGATAATATACTCCTCCCCGTACCGCCATGAAGAAGTTCGGCTTTGGAAAGAAAGGCGACGAAGGCGACGACTCCAATCGCAATGCCCTCTTTGGCAGTCGCAAGAAGTCCTCCCAACCCGCCCCATCAGACAACCCGTACGCCAAACAAGGTGGAAATGATCCTTATGCCGACAATGCAAAATACGCCAACATGAGCTCTTACCAAAAAGCCCGTTCCGGCGTCGGTGGTGCTCCTGGCGGCCCTGGGGGCCCGGGTCCTCAGCATGGTAACTCGTACGGTGCTCCTCCTAGAGGAAGCAATTCCCAGCAGCCTCCTGCTGGATATGGTGCCGATAGATATGGGTCTGGTGGTGGATATGGCGGCAATCCATACGACAACGCTGGCAGCCAGAACCGATACAACAACCCAGCTGCCGGGTCTAGAGGACCTGGTGGTTATGGTGGATTCGGCCCTGCCAACGATCAACTCGATGAAAACCGAGACGCTCTGTTCGCCGGCGCTTCAGAGAGACAAGCTCAGAAACAACAGCCCACGGCCCCCGGTGATGCCTACGGGCAACAGCCATCAGGCGCTGAGGGGGGTTCGTACGGCGGTTACGGTGAATCGCGAGAGCTAACGGCTGAGGAGCAGGAGGAGGCCGATTATCAGGCTATCCTCGCAGAGAAGCGACAGCTTCAGCAAGAGAGTGCTTCCTCCGTTTCCCGCTCGGTTCAGATGGCTAGACAGGCCAATGAAGTGGGACGCGCCACTCTTGCCCGACTGGGTGCCCAAGGAGAACGATTGGGCAACACAGAAAAACATCTCGACTTAGCTGCCAACCAAAACAAGATTGCCCAGGACCGAGCTTCCGAGCTAAAGACACTCAACAGGAGCATGTTTGCCGTCCATGTTAGCAACCCATTCACCGCCAAGCAGCGTCAGCTCAAGGCTGATGAAGAAGTCATAAATCGTCACCGATCCGAGAGAGAGGCACGAGAGACGACTCGTCGTGAAGGCTTTGCCGCCAACCAACGCATGGAGTCTACCTTCAGGGACATCGACCGAAGTGGCCCTCAAAGACAAGCCCGCAAGAAGGACTATGGCAAATACAACCTTGATGACGAAGAGGGTGCGGATGAGCTCGAGGACCAGATCGACGATGGTATTACCGAGCTTGAGGGCCAGGTCTCCATGATGAACATGGTCGGTAGAGCTATTGGCAAGGAGGTGGACGCTCAGAACAAGCAGATCGACAGAATTATGAATAAGGCAAGTTTTAGCATTCCCCGGTTGGTTGATTTTCTTTTCAAACTAATACTTCGAGCAGTCCGATGCGGTTGACGACGCCACCAGAATGAACCGAGAACGATTGGCCCGTATCAAATAAGGGATAGTAGGGCATGGAAATAGTTCCACCTATTGTCGAGGGGTCTGTGACGTATGGGCAGTCTTGGAAATGTCGAAATGTAAGTTTGGAGATAGGCATACCCTTCTTCGTTTTGTGTTGCACGCATATTCTCGTACCTCTGTCTGCAAACCCTATCATAGGCGATGAGGTATGGAGCAGGCGCCATAGAAGGCACCATTGATGAAATCGAGAGACCTACGACATTACCGGCGTCGTTGAGATAGACGAACGGGTATGACTTATGTCGGGTGACTGAGCTCTTGTATCGCCCTAGATCGCGAGTTGGGAGGTTAATAGCCTGTTGGTGCACGGCAGTATCTGGTCTTCCTATGTCTTACTGAGATAAAGTGGCCATAACTGTCTCCGCCGTGCCGTTTTCTAGCCGAGAAAAATGGATTCTTATATGTTTTGAGGCGTAATGATGGGCGTCGTTTGTAATCTTGAATACGATGCCTCCTTGCTACGACATTTCCGACACTCAGGAAGATGTATAATAGGGAAGGGCTACAATATAGAGTAATGATGAATTGCGACGTTTTGGCTTTCTATTATCACGGTTTCTTGGATTTGAATCCCACGATGCGAGGCTTGCGTACAGTCTTGTCCTCTTAAGTTTCAATAATAATACTCACAGTGCGATCAACAGCTTTGCACAGTATTCCCATACCTCTCACATCTCATAAAATGGAAGCGGACAGACTCTCTCAACAACACCACAAACTCATTCATTATGGCGACTGAAAACAACTCCGTTCACCCGGCCAAGAGGCGGAAGACAAAGCCAAACCCAAATTCACTCACCATTGGGGGTAAGGCTATGTCTCTTGAGGGATACCTCACTGCACCTGCAGCAAAACCTGCAAAGAAAGTCGACGCTTCGATACCCGCCACAACAGTTCCAAGTGCTGAGACGAAATATGTTACCGAGGCCGCCAAGCAAGAAGTCAAGGATAATCCCCCAGGTTCAAAGAAACCATTCAGGGGCAAGAATTCCGACAAGAACCGAAATCGGGAAGACCGCGGACTTCTCAAGACGCGCAAGGAGCTCCCAATCTGGCAGTATCGCGATGCCATCCAAAAGGCCATGCGCAAATCGGACAGCGACGTCCTCGTACTGGTCGGTGAAACTGGTTCGGGCAAAAGTACCCAAGTTCCTCAGTTTCTGTATCAAGAACCCTGGTGCAGACGGCAAAGAGTCAAGGTTCCTGGGTCCGATGATGAAGTCTCTGTCGGCGGCATGATCGCCATCACGCAACCCCGACGAGTTGCTGCTACAACCCTGGCGCATCGAGTGGCTCAAGAAGCCGGTACTCCTCTGGGCAAGGGTCGATCTGACGGTGCGGTTGGTTACTCGGTGCGATTCGATCATCTTATTCCCAAAGGGACGAAGATCAAGTTCCTGACAGAAGGAATGTTGCTGCAAGAGTTGCTACGGGATCCCAACCTCCGAAGTTACAGTGCAATAGTTGTTGATGAAATTCACGAAAGAAGTTTGGATGTCGATCTCCTGGTTGGTTTCCTGAAGCAAATCCTTGCGAGCGAGCTTTCTGGCCGAGGCGGCATCCCGCTCAAGGTGATTATCATGAGTGCCACGGCAGATGTGAATGCCATTCAAGATTTCTTCAAAGATTTCCGAAAAGAGCCCAAGGATCCTTACCCAATTCAACTCCTTCGAATTAAGGGACGTCAGTATCCCGTGGAACTTACGCATGAACCGAAACCCTTGGCTGATCTTCAGGATGCACTCCTCAAGACCGTCTTCAAGATCCATCTCCAGGAGCAACTTCCAGGAGATATTCTCGCCTTTCTAACTGGTCAGGAGGAGATTGAGTCTGCGCAGAAACTGATCGAAGAGTACGCCGAGACTCTCGCGTCCAATGTGCCCAAAGTCAAGGTTGTCCCACTGTATGGCCAGTTGTCGATGGAGGCTCAGCGAGAGGCTTTCTTACCCGTAAAGACATCTTTTACGCGCAAGATTGTCTTGGCCACAAATATTGCCGAAACGTCGGTCACGGTTCCAGGAGTCAGATACGTCGTGGACTGCGGCAAGGCCAAGGTGAAACAGTATCGAGCACGACTCGGTATGGAGTCACTTCTCGCTAAGCCAATTTCAAAATCATCAGCGGTACAGCGAACAGGCCGAGCTGGTCGTGAAGGGCCAGGCAAGTGCTTCCGATTATATACCGAGGAAGCATTTAAAGGCCTTCAAGAAGCCGATCTTCCTGAAATTCTTCGAAATGACGTGTTAGGGGCGGTCTTGACAATGAAGGCTCGTGGGATTCAGGATGTTCTCGCTTTTCCTTTGATGGACCCCCCAGATACAGAAGCGATTGAGAAGGCCTTGGTACAGTTGCACTTCCTAGGTGCCCTGAATGACGACGGATCAATCACATTAATTGGCGAGAAGATGGCTCGGTTCCCCATCCCGGCTCCCTTGGGTGCCGTGCTCCTAGCTGCCGCTCAACCCGAGTTTGACTGCGTAACTGAGGCTATTGATATCATATCGTGCATTACCTCTGGAGATGACATCTTCCTTTCAGTGCAGTCTGAGGAGGCCCAGGAAGAGGTTGAAGCGGCTAGGAAGGAACTTCAACGTCGTGAAGGTGACATCATAACATACCTGACCACCATGCAACAATACACTGCCGAGAACGCCGACAGAGTCAATTGGTGCAAGCAGCGCAAAATCAACATGCGCAACATGAGACAAGCCTTAAATATTCGCAGACAGCTTCGAGGCATGTGTCTCAAAGAAAACCTACTCTCGGAGGCCCCCCCTCCTGATCCTCAACCGTTCGTTCCCATCTCGCCAGAGAGAGCAGAGCAGGTCCTCAAATGCTTCCTTCGTGGATTTGCCCTGAAGACGGCCATGCTGGCGCCGGATGCTAGCTTTGTCACTGTCCAAGGCAAGCACGTCGTTGCTATCCATCCCGCAAGTGTCCTCCACGGAAAGAAGAAAGAAGCCATCATGTTCTTAGAACACGTTTATACAAACAAGAATTACGCGAAGAAGGTCAGTGCAATCCAGGCAACTTGGATCGCAGAAGTTTTAGAAGGCAGGTAATTTGTCAAAGATGGATATTTTGGCTAGATCTACATGTACATTGACTCTATATTCTACAAATGATGATACATTCTTGCGCTTGTTCATGATTGGGACTCGCCATCCTGACCTCTCTTCTGAATTGCTTGCATTAGTTCGTATAGCTGGGCTATCTGTTCATCTATATATAAATCAGTAATTGGTCATGGGTAGCATTTTTCATAAGGTCACTCACCGCTCATCTTTGAGAGCTTTCCCTCGTCAAGCTTATCACCTACCCATGAATCGCCCTCAATCTTCTGGGCGTACAATTGCCACTCAGTTAGAAAGCCAATCTGTTTCTCTCGTTAGCAAAAGAGCTTCATGTCATTGCCGAGGCCAGCTTACCATATGGGCGGGATTGTCGACGTTCTTGTGAGCACGGAACTCCGCCTTGATATACTCGTCTCCGAGAAGCCTCATCTCAGGCGGGAGATGCTTGCGGTGCGCGCGGAGGAGTCGGCGGTATAGGTGCATGGGAGGCAAAAGGGCGACTTGGTTGGGCCTGAGCCCACGAGTGGCTGCGACGGCCAGCCTCAGAGCGGATGATTGCATCTTAATTAACTTGAATGATAATGGTGCAATTGAGCTGCTATATCATAAGTGGAAAGCGCTGCTCGCTGTTGGTGCTGGGATACCGGTATCTTTGAAGACAGGTTAGGCCTAATATGTGATGACGAATAGAGAGATTTCGAATGGCTCGCTGAGGTGTGAAGTCTGCGAGCACAGTGTCCGAGAAGGGTAGGGGTCCAACATTGCGCCCCACAACACAGTGCACAAACACTCTCACAACTTTTCATCCCGAATACGTTCTTAACATTGTGTTGGCAGTGATGAGCGACAACAAACCAACCAAGTACGATCACATTAAATAAACCAGGATCGCAGCCATGTCTTTCTCATTCGGCTTCGCCGGAGATGACATCTCAGATGACGAACAACCCGTTGCTAATCCCAATCCTGCACCTGCTGCCCCTGCCGCCAGCGCATTCCCAGTCGCAGGCAAACCCCAACTCCCCCCCACAAAGCATGACCTCGCCGGTCTTCTCGCTCAGCTCCCGTCCAAGATTGCCTATGGCCTTTTAGATGTGACGCTAGAAGATGGCTCAAAGATCCAAATCCCCCGCAGAGAGCTCTGGGACGTGCGCGTGCAGCTTATGGCTGAGGAGGAAGAGATCAGTGGGCAGGCGGCTGAGGGTTTGGGGACTCATGATGTCAAGACGGGAGTGTACGAGGGAGGATTCAAGAGCTGGGAGAGTAGTGTTGATCTCGTCAAGGTGTTGGCGGCAAAGCAGTCCATTTCCGCCTTGTTACAAACACCTGTGCGGGTTATAGAGGTATGTAATTAAGACCAAAATCCTCAGTAAATCAGAGCTCACAAGAGAACAGCTTGGATGCGGAACTGCGTTGCCATCCGTGGCTCTATTCCAATGGACAACATCTCTACCTTCCAAGAGACACCCCCTCTCCCTCATCCTGGCAGATTACAATCCAACCGTCCTCCAACTCGTCACACTACCCAACTTCATTCTCTCATGGGCCCTCAACAATTCTCAAAATCCGGCCCTCAAAGACTCTTTCTCCATCGAAGGTGAGGTCGAGCTTGGTCCTGATGTCATTGCTGCTTTCCAGAAGTTTCTCCAAGACTCCAGCATCAGCCTATCATTCCTCTCTGGCGGTTGGTCCCAAGAATTTGTCGAACTGCTATACATGCTACCCACCAGCCAGCCAACCAGCACACTCCTCCTGGGCGCAGAGACTATCTACTCTCCTTTCGCCCTACAGGCATTTACTGAGACCATCTTTGCCATTCTCGAGCGGGAACGGGGCAATGAAGTCGGAGCATTGGTTGGGGCGAAGAGATTGTACTTTGGCGTTGGAGGGTCGTTGGATGATTTTATCGACAAGGCTCGCGGTAAGGGGGCAATCGTCGACCAGGTCGCAGAAGAAACTGAAGGAGTGAGAAGAGGTGTGGTTCAGTGTATCCTTGGGCCAACGTAAACACGCAACCAACAAATCAAGTTCAGTTAAATTATCTCTCACTCATCACCAAGGGCATGCTCGTCAATTGATTCCAAGTAAAGCAAAATCTGGGTATATTTTCCGCTTCCTAACGCCGATCCGATGCAGGTCATAACTTCAATACTATCCAACACACATATCCACACCAGGAAATCACTTTATCCCCGGTGCACCATACTTTCCAACTCGAACTTTAAGAGACATTCTCCCCTATGGAGGCTACTTGACGAGTTTCCTTTGAAGTTTTTCGGTACAGACTGGGCAGTACCACGTGCCATTTGGTTCGCTCTTCAACCCAACACACGACCAGTGGAACCACTCGTATGGGCAGTTGTCGTTATCGCAAGCAACCATATCGCCATAGCTCACGTTGTGGCAGAGGCAGTACTTCTTGTCGTCACCTCCATCATCGTCGTCGTCATCAGCGTCACCCAGCACCTCATCTCCATCTGCATCTTTGCCATCGGCTGCAGGTGTTCCCCTTGAACGTCTATCAGCGCCATCGTCGTCGTCTCCACTTCCACTGTCAGGTTCGGAAAGTTCACTATCAATCGTTGGCGCTGGTGAGTTTCTGTTGGAGGCTTTCTTCACCCGTGACAAATTTGATTTGTTTATCGGCTTCTTCCGCGCACTCCCAGTAGGTGTGCCTCGCCGAGCACTTTGTGCTCCCGTCGACTTGACTGAAGTTGACCTTGGACCAGCGCTCCCAGCTCTAGTGAGAGCAGCCGGCCCGTTAACAGCGCTTCCCTTGGGCGTACCCGGTCCCAGTGATGAGTGTCTTGCCAGTCCACTGGACGTAACAGGAATGTTTCCCAGGGATGGATTAGCGCGAGGACCACGCTTTGTAGCGGGCCCAGCTGAACTTTCTCGTTGCCTATTAAGAATCATGCTTGCCGCAGGAGTAGCTGGGGCAGAAGAGGGATGCGGCTGGCCTTGAGCGTGTCTAACATTGGGGTGGCTAGGAAGTCGGGCCAGGGCGGGGTTCGACGAGGTCGGAACCGTTGTGGCGGGCACAGTAGTCGGACCACTTGCAGTGATACCGGGCGTTGGAGTCATTGTGCGGATGTTGGGAACGGTCTGGTTGGCCGCGCTAGGTCGGAGCAAGGAGGGAACTTCGTCGGGGTCGGTGAAACCTGGTTCGGCTCGATCGTAGAGGAGTTTGATCTGAACATCGAGGCTGCGAAGATGCTTATCCATTATGACTTGCAACTTCTGCATCAAAGACATCTTTTCTTGTGAGAGGTGATCGGCCTTGGCAAAGTTTTCGCGAACCTGCGAGCGTAGAAGTTCCTCTTTCGGGTTGGGCTGATGACTGCCATTCGTCTTGATCCATTTCTGTATCTTGCCATCACGATCTTCGATAGTACGAATGCACTCGGCATACTGGCGATCCTTGTCGGCAATCTCTTCTTGTATGAAGCGGATCTCTTCGGGGAGGTTCTGGACGCGATTAATCCAGTCGTCAAGGATCAAGCCGGGATCGAGGGCTTCGGCTTGAGGCATCCTCTTGACGAAGTCGATGGACAAGTCGTCTCTAGGCATGATTGTTAACGTCTGGATGGCCTCGGCCTTTAAAAGCGATGACGTCGCAAATCTCTGGCGCCCATGGGACGGAGAGATGGAACGCGGCACGCGAACGCGAACACAGATGACAAAACAGGGTTGAGATAAGAGCAATAGACAGATCAGACGGTCTTTAACGCGTCTGATGGTTGGTCAAGCAAAGCTAGGGCGGGGAGAAAGGAGAAAGAGTGGTCCCAGAGGGCGCAGACAGTAAGGCAGGGGAGGGAGTGGTTGTCACGAGCAACGGCCAAGGCGCGACGCAATGATAGGCTCGTTTGAGAGCCAGCGTAGAGAGCAAGCAACTCGAACTGAATGACTTTGCTCACCTCGGTCTGCAACAAGGAAAAATAAGCTGGTTGCCAGATTAATGGAGGATCTGGGTCTGTGTTGTCGGACTCTTGCAAGGCGACCGGTACAATGGAATGGGATTATCAAGAGAGATTGTCGAGCGTCGATGAACGTCAAGGTAAGGTTTTGTAACCAGAAGAAGCCTGGATCAAAGTCGAGCCGAAAAGATACGGTTGATTAGGCACCAGCCTCACCTGCGACTGAAAAGCCACATTTCTCGATACCTCAGCCCCGTGTCAGTTGGGGCACTAGTCCGATTTTAGACAACGTCAGTGGAGAGTTTGCATGGAAGGTCGGCTGGTGTGTGCCACTCTGTTGAAGTTCGTACCTTATAGGTCTCTTTAAGCGCTGTTGCATTGTCTTTCCAGTGAGATCTTAGTTGAAGTCTACTTGTAGGTAACTTGGACCCCAGGCTTGTTCCACACATTTCCTTCTGCCACCAACCAACCAACCAATTTGCATCTGGTCTTCTCGGTCCTCGATCACTGGGATTTGAACTTAGCAGAGACATCCATCACCAAGCTCAACCTCGAAACGCGCCATTCACGAAACAACTTCCTCTTTCGACGCTTTTTTTTTTTACACTTGTTGACTCTGGGGGCTCAAACCAGCTCTGCCCTCATTCCTTTTTACGGTACGCTCCAATCTTGAGTGGATCGTGCTTACTCACCATCACGAACTTCATCTCATCCTCGGCATTCACCTTCATCCTCATTCATCCCAAGGCCAGTTGCCAGGCTTCGCAATCATGAATATAGACTCATATAGATACCGGGTCCCTAAGCCCAATTACCTTCCTCACATAACAAGCATGGATCCAGATGACTCCATCGTCGAGGAATACAATACCCCTCTTGGCTTAGCCAGCGAAATGGACAACGCCAAGTTCTATAACAAATGCAAGCGCCTTGCCGAAGATTCAGGCATCACACGCCCCAAAGGTTACACAGTCTCCTTCCACTGCAATCCGGATATCGAGAAGCATCACTTTGGCATCACTCACCCCATGAAGCCATGGCGTCTCACCCTCTCCAAGAGTCTCATCTACTCTTACGGTATGTCATTTGCCATGGATAATTACATCGCCAGGGCTGCTACATACGAGGAGTTAGCAGACTACCACACAACAGACTACATCGACTTTCTCGCCACTGTCCTCCCAGAGCCGGTACCTCGGGATCTTGAGAACCAAAACCCAGACCTCAAATTCAACCTTGGCGGGTCTGATTGTCCTCTTTTTGACGGTCTTTACAATTATTGCTCTCTTTCAGCGGGTGGCTCTCTCGACGCCGCGAGGAAAATTTGCAACAAGCAATCTGATATCGCCGTCTCATGGGGTGGAGGCTTGCACCATGCTAAGAGGGCTGAGGCCTCTGGCTTCTGCTACATCAACGATATTGTCCTCGCCATCCTTCAGCTTCTGCGTCATTATCCGCGTGTGTTGTACATTGATATTGATGTCCACCACGGAGATGGCGTCGAGGAGGCATTCTTTTCAACCGATAGGGTTATGACGGTATCTTTCCACAAATACGACCCAAACAACTTCTTCCCGGGTACCGGGGCCCTCGATGACAACGGCCCGAAGAGCGAGCACAACCCTGGTGCCCACCATGCTTTCAACGTTCCCCTTAACGATGGTATTACGGATGAACAGTACGATAACCTTTTCGATACGGTCATTGGCAAGATTGTTGAAAAGTTTCGTCCAAGCGCCATTGCCTTGCAGTGTGGTGCTGACTCGCTGGCGGGCGATCGCCTAGGTCGCTTCAACCTTCAGGTGCAAGGACACGGGCATTGTGTCGAATTTTGCAAGAAGCTGGGCATTCCTATGATTTTGTTTGGTGGTGGTGGCTACACGCCTAGGAATGTGGCTCGGGCTTGGACGTACGAGACGAGCATCGCCATCAATTGCCAGGACAAAATCGACCCGATCCTGCCTCAGCATGCTCCATGGCGTGAGCAATTTCGACAGGAAACGCTCTTCCCCACACTTGAGCAGATCTTGGGCGAGCCGCGACAGAATCGCAATCCCCAAAAGCGCTTACAAGATGTCGTGCAACACATTACAGAACAATTGCGCTTCGTGGCGGCGGCACCAAGTGTTCAGTTCCAGAACATCCCACCAGACCTTGGAGGCATCCGAGATGAAGTAGAAGAACGCCTCAAGGAAGAGAATGAGGAGAAACGAGATGAGGTGCGCAAGGCACGAGAGGCGGCCGTGGGCACAGCCATGGAACTTTGAGCGTAATTGGACGTTACACGACAACTTTCGCTCGGCTCCTCCGGGATTCTCACGGATTCCCAGTGAATCGAAGCTATTTGGGTTCCAGACAAGTCCGAAACCGAACAAGGGCGGCAGCAAGGACCAAGACTGGTCAACTTACGAACCAACAAATAGGCTACAGAGGATCATGGGTCCTCATCAATTGAGCCATCCATAGCGCGCATCAGATTAAAGAGGGTGCAAGGCATGTCCTTCCCCATGTTTCGGAATAACTAGTTTTCACCCACCCTCTGCCCATAACCACTCGACCAAGCCCAAAGGAGGCATTGAAGCAGCCGGTCTCCACCCTCGGTTTGACAGTTTGGATGAATCATCCTACATAACTTCAGACCCAACATCTCACTATTGCCTGCCACTTCTGGGTCATTGATGCCCTCTGGCGCTACATCCTAATTCAACCTGGAAAACAACCACCCTGTTTTTGTTTAGATCAATCCCTGCTCCCAGGATCAAATAGGATTCAGGGCCTGCTTATTACGGCCCACGCCGCACATATGCTTCTTATTCAAGCTTACAGCTAGGGGGTTCACAGGATTTAAGCAATTTTAGAATATTTCCAAAAATTATGTTGCCGACTACGTATCGATATATAGTAAGAGACTTTACCTCTCATTTACACTGCCTCGTCCTCATCTTGTGTCTCTTCCATCTCAGGCCTGGGCTCTTGAGAAGCATTCTTTTCATTCCCTCACATTCCTTTACAACTTCACGTCATTCGTTTTAGCCTTTGGCACCTTGGGCCACGTTTATTTTAAATCAGTTGTTCCGGGAACAACAATTTATCTGTTCAACTTTAGCATCGACGATCTACTCACCTCAACACCATGGTCGGCGTAAGTCATTTCGCCCTGGCGGCGCTCTCTCTCAGCGGTTCTGTTAGCGCCCGTCGCCGCCCGTGTGCCCCTTCATCGGCTTCCCATGTGGCTCCCACATCTGCCACCTTCTTGTCGACTTCTCACCCAGCGGCCACGCCTACACCTGAATATAGTAACAGCAAAGTCGCTGCCACGAGTACGGCATTGGCTCAGGAGCAGGCCACTGATACTTCTGATGCCTCCAGTGTCTTCAAGCCTGGTGTGACATGGGATATCTGCATCGATTACCCCATCAAGCACGACAGCGTTGACGATATTATACCCAAAGAGGCTAAGGTCTGGGATATTGATCTCGGACATGCCCATGACTATCCCACTTTGATCCCAATTCTCAAGGTATTTTATACACTCAAATGAAAACTAATTCTCTTGCTAACCAGATGTTTAGAAAGCTAGCAAGTTCGTCATCTGCTACTTCAACGCCGGCGCAGTCCAGACTTGGGACGCCGACAAAGACCAGTTCCCCGATGAAGTCATCGGCAAGTCCCTCTCCTACCCTTACGACGATGAGGAGACCTACGTCGACATCCGTGACGACCGTGTACTGGAAATCATGAAGGCCCGTCTCGACTCCGCCGTGGCCGTTGGCTGCGACGCCGTCGACCCTGACAACGTCGATGCTTGGGCCCAGGATGGTGACGACCCCACGGGCTTCAGCCTCAAGTCGTCCGACTATGTTACATATCTCAAGAACCTTGCTACGTACGCCCACTCTCTCAAGACTGAGGAAGGCAATCCCCTACTGGTGGGCCAGAAGAACGCGCCCGAAATCGCCTCAGAATTGTCTTCGACTCTCGACTTCGCCGTTCTTGAGGAGTGCCGCGGCACCAGCGGGGGCGATGATCCCTTCTGCTCTGACTTCCAGACATACATTGCGAAGGATAAGCCCGTCCTCCAAATCGAGTACCCTCCTTCTGTCGAAAAGTCAGGCGGTACTCTAAGCTCTGCTGATGAGAAGTACTATTGTGATGCCGAGGACGACGATAAGGGCTTCAGCAAGATCCTCAAGTGGGCTTCTGCTCAGCTTGACGGCTGGGGCCAGTACTGTGGAGGCGAGTCTTTCAAGACTCCTGAGGCCGAGGACTAGTAAAAGCGAGTTGTGACCGGGTGGGCAATGGACTATACATGCACGCTATATCATGGTAGAATGACTATGTTGTTATATTCTTGCCAAAAAATATTCCATGTCCTCCATCATACTAGACCATGCAAACACGTTTTTCTTCATACGCCAAACCATGTTCAACAAAGGTAATAACCGAATGAAACCTTTTTCGATCAGTTGTAGGACACTCCCGCTTGATGCTTCTGTTGTATTCTCCGTAGCTGCACAGCCACAAAGACAACCAGCGCCACACCAATACCCAAGCCCAAAAGCAGCAGCATGATATCCACTGGCACAGGGTTTTCATTGAAAGTCTGATGGAAGAGAATATCAAGCCCGGACTGAGAAAAGTTAAAGAGGCCGGACAAGCAAATGATCAAGCCGTAGACGGTGCCAAAGGTGCGGAAGCCAAAGACTTTTGCACTGTAGTCGGACACGGCAGTATAATAGAACGGTCGATATAGCACAAACAAGATGACGTTGGCATATGCTGCCCACATGTAAGGCAACACGCCCAGCACGCCAATGAGCGTTCCCGTAGATACCAAAGCAGCCAGGACGACTACAGTATTCAAACGGTCCAGTGCAGTACCAATAAATGGAATAGAAACAAGTCCGCCGACGGGAAGCGCAACATCAAAGAAGGTGTTGACCTGCACTGCTTTCTCGTGATCCTTGAAGATGGCCTCATACTGCGGTCGGATAGTAGCAACAAAGAAATTGATCCTCGTCATCTGCACGATGGTAAACAGACAAACCAAAATAAACCACGGCGATGTAATCTGCTGCAAAACAGTGCATTGGTGCATAATGCCCCAAACGCCCGAGGCTTCATTCCTGCGCTCCTTCGCCTCGACTTGCTCATCGCCCTTTGTGGAGCCCAGCAACGTCTCGATGTCGTTCATGACGGCTTGCTGGTGCTCGCGCGTTTCGCGGCGCTCTTCCTGCAGAAGGGCGGTGTGTTCGTCAATTTGGTCTTCGGGGGTGTTGTTATCGGCTAGGGCTTCGTATGCTTCTTCGGCTTGGTCGACAAGCTCACCTACTGTTTTGTAGGATTGAGAAGGCATTAGGGTTAATTGGACGATGAGGATGACAGCGGGCACGATGAGGTATGTTAGGAAGAAGCGGCGTAGGTTGAAGCTGCCGTCGGTGGCGTTAAAGACAAGGC
Source organism: Mariannaea elegans (assembly GCA_930272665.1). Lineage (NCBI taxonomy): Eukaryota > Fungi > Ascomycota > Sordariomycetes > Hypocreales > Nectriaceae > Mariannaea > Mariannaea elegans. The sequence goes on along the minus strand of CAKNEU010000016.1, from coordinate 517,344 downwards.
GATACACCAAGAAGAGCGCACTAGACGCGTCAAAGGCCCCTGTCAGGAGAGCCAAGATGAAGCCGGAGTGGCGGGGGAAGGCATTGGAGAGCTGGAATGACGAAATGTAGGTGAAGGGTCCTCCAAGAGCCAAGAAGAGATATCCCGGAAGTAAGCCATCGAACGGTAGAGTGGCCTGGTACGCCATAAGTAATGCCCCCATTGTGAGGAAGACACAGCCGACGATGCCGCAAACCCTCGGGCCAAAGTGATCCAGGATTGCACCGACAGGAAGGGCAGCGACGTTTGTTCCCACGGCGGCCACAGTGAACATCAGGTTCAGCCGGATCTCTACGCAGGTATCACGAGGCATGGAGGCCAACCCATCGCCGTCGTGAGGGAAGTCGGGACAGAATTCCGAGTAGGCGCCTTGTTGCTTGAGAACGGGCTTGAGGGCGGCGTATCCAAACACGACTCCGGCGGCGAAAAGACAGTGGATGACGGCGGCAGCGATTTGAACTATGCAGCGTCACCATGTTCGTTAGCAAGTCAATTGCCATGATTGAAGAATTATTTGAGAGCATTGCGTTGTGAAAGGTGTCATGACACCCTCGCATTGAGGGTATGATGGCGAGAATGACGACACGGGTGCCACTTACGCAACCTCTTCCATTGGGGTACCTCAAATGCGCCGACCGTTTCAACATATGGGTCATCCTGCTTCAAAGCTGCAGAGTCCATGTCCTGCGGCACAGGATTGAAGCTTAACCGACGCACTCGGAGACTGGCATTGCTGGAGCTTCTATGAAGATGGTCATGCGGGACAGCGGCAAGCGTCTCGATGCTTGCGACTCGGTTTAGGGACATGGTGGCAGGAGTACACAGATTACTCAAGAAAGTGTAGCCAATTCGATATAAAAAAAAGAGAAAAAGAGAAGAAGAGAAGGTGAAAGAAAGCAAAAATAATAATAATAATAATGAGACAATTCCTAGAGGTTGATTGTCAATCAAACTTTAGGAATGCCGGTCCAGCTGACCTGGAAATGGGAGGGGGATGCTCCGAATGGACGGATGACGAGGAGATTCTGGAAGTGCCGGCCACCGTCAGATTTTGGGAATCAAACCAACGACAAAAAAGTGCAGACTTGGTGCAGGGCAAACGGTCACTAAGGCAGGTAGGCGACTATATGTACTTCATATAGTTATAGATAATGAAGCTCCCCATCAAGGTCCAGTCCCAGAACGTTTCCCCCTCTTCCACTAGACGGACTCTCTTATACCTTTTGCTATACCGGTACCTATTAGACCACAGATTACAGTAGCCTACTCTCCTGGTATCTCCCCCGCACGCGCGCCATCCCAGCCATGCATTATCTAATCTATGTGCAGTGCTCCGTACATACGGGCTACGGAGTCCTTTACCCCGGCCTTCGCATCTTCCTTATCGGACAGTGGACACGATGTGACCCTTGAAGAAAACAACGATGCATAGGAGATGGAGGGTGGCTTTATGTACAGATTGGCTGCCAACGATACGATGGATCCACGACACCTTGAAGAGAGGCAAAAAGCGCCACAACGAATATCGGTAGGTAGCTTGATTACAGCCAAGATCAACTGAACTTACTTAACTATAGTTTATCTAAACAGATTAATTACTGCACCAACCGCCATTCGCGATAAGCCCCCGGTCAAGCTACAGCCCGCTGGTCTCCAGCTTACCTCGGATTCCCCAAGTTAAGTGCCACCCCAATCCCTCGGGCTACCCAATCCGCTACTGCATGATGCGCCGCGCCCGCCCGCCCACCATCACTTGACGACGAAATGGAGCATGAAAACAGATTGGTCGTTTCCATTGGCCGCCGGGGAATTTCGTTACCCCTCTGCTTTACGTTTGTGATGTTCCATCAGTTCGCTGCCGTGCCCGGGCGCTCACGAGACCTGTTCAAAGTCGTGGCTAACCAGCTTCTCATTTCTGATGACTGCTGAGAAGTGAGAGGCCATTATTAGAGCAAGCCCACTGAGAGACAGCCCCAGCGAATGAAGGCGAGTTCCGCGTGGATCAACCGGCGCTAAACCTTCCGACGCACTCTGCAATCATGGCCTCACCGGTATGGAATCTCGACTGTAATTATTGTATCGTACTTTGCATGAACGGGTCCAAACTCCACAAGCATTCTTCTCCCACCAATCGTATTACAAGAATCCCGCCTCCATCTTCCTAAACCAGCGTCGAAAGTCAAGTCAAGCAACCCGTCTGCCATCTCAGAGACCCGAGAGTAAGAATAAGAGTTCAATTGCAAGTAAAGCATAAAGATACTACAGTACTAGGTTCACAAACATTACTGGCTCGCAAGGCCTTTTACAAAAAGCGGGCGCGGAGAAAGTCGACGACGAACGACGACTTCCTTCATCTCCATATACACCAACGGAGATCCTCTTCCTCGGAAATAAAAACGCCGCCGGGGTTCCCAGTGCAAATCCCTTTCGCTCCCTCCCACAATGCTGGAAAAAGATGTCGTCATCGTCCGTCGCCGTGATATAGATGAGGGTTGGTCGTTGTAGTCTTGGTTATGGTGACTGGTGGTTCGGTTGTTTTGGCTTGTTGATTTGGTAGCCGAGAATATAACCATGAACAGACGTGCGGAACGTGCAGGCAGATCCGTAAGTGAAAGCGGGAAACGGGATTGCTCACAAAAAAAAAAAGAAACAAAACAAATGGCACATAAGTTCCCCAAACTTCTTTCTTCCCCTGAATATCCATCATCACATACTCAAAATCTAACCCTCAACTCGACAAAGGAGAAGAGTCCACCTCTTTCGCTCCCGGCAGGCGAATACTCCCAATATATTCCACGTTCTCGTCGGTTCCATATCGTCCCGTACGATACTTTTCTCGTAATGTCCGTTGCCTGTGTTCCGAAGGGGTCTCTAGCTTTGCCGCCCAGAATATCCACAAGAAAATCCAAAAGCGCAACTTCCTACATCACAGCCAAGCCATCGACTTAAAAGTATCGGACAACGGCCGAGCCACCAGAGGTAATGGTAGTCTGTAAGTTTGCTGGTTAGCCTTGATTCTCGATTGTCAACATAGCCAAGGGTACTTACCGTGCAGCCACTGCTGCCGCCGGTCCACACGCCGTCAATGTACGAGCACTTGGTGTTACCACCCTTGATTTCAATGCTGAAGTCAAGCTTGGCGGTGCTAGTGGGCAGGTTCTGGAAAATAGAGACGTAGGTGTTGCCTCCCGAATAGCCAACACCAAGAACGATGGGAGCCCAGTTACCAGCACCATCCGAGTCCTTGGAGGAGGTCCAGACGCAGGCGTCGCTGTTAGAGTATCCGGCCTTATTCACATAGTACTGGGCGGAAGTGCCAGAGCCATCCCACTGGTAGTAGGTGCTCTGGTCAGGGTTGCAGACGTTGACGGTGCTGCCGGCAGCGGCCCAAGCGGGAATAACCATGTTCTCAGTTCCGGGGTAGTCAGTTCGGCAAGTAGCGACACCAACAGTGAGCTCGTTCTTGATGGTGACGCCGCCAACACCAGCCTCGCAGAGGGTGCTGTAGCCGTCACGGGTCAACTCCAGGTAACCCTCACTGTTGCAGTAAAGACCACCAATGGACTCCTTGGTAGAACCCTGGGCATCGGGCCACTGGGTTTTCTGGTAGCCAGCGGGGCAAGCATAAGAGCAGAAAGCATTCTTAGTGCAGTCGTTGCCAGAGACAGCGGTATGGATCGTGGAGATAGAGCTGTCACCGGGAGTGTAATCAGGGACATATTGAATACCAGACCAACCATGGAAGTCGAGCCAGTCAAGGGCAACGGCGCCATAGCTTGAGGGAAATTGGCTACACTTGATCTTGCCGCTAGGGAAGTCGGAAGAAACGCCTGAGCCACTCGAGGTAGTGGAGTCGTCCGAGGTAGACTCTACTGAGTAGGAGGCCGCGCTGGAAGCCGCAGCTGAGGAGGTAGAGGCAACAGCGGAAGTGGAAGTCGTAGTCTCGACCTTAGATTCGATAAACTGGGCAGCGAAGGTAGCCGACTCGGTCTTCGAGGTAGTGGTAGGAACGGGGGCGACGCTGACAGTAGGATTGGACTCGCCAACAACGACAAAGTTGCCGTTCTGGATGCCCTTCTCGGCTTCGTCGTTGGAGATCTGCTTGCCACCGACCTCGTAAACGGTCTGGGTAGCGGCAACCACGTACTCGGTGACAGCGGCAGGATCACGCTTGACGACCTTGGAAGCACCTCGACGGGCGTGGTGATGTCGGTGCTGGTGGTCGGCAGCAGCGCCAGCGACGAGAGTCGCGGCGAGGGTATAAGTAATAAGGTTCTTCATCGTGATATTTGTTGGTTTGACGATGGTATTGGCAATGCGGCTACAAAAGTCTGAAAGCTTCTGCGTTAGCGACGGGTGTTCTGAGTGGATGTAATGTTGTTATTGAAGCTGTTGCCGTCCCTGAAGCCAGTCATTCCCGTCCCGGATTCCAGGACGGTGGGAGAGCAAGAGAGAAGAAGAATATTCAAGGAGCGAAAGTAGGTCGGGTGAAAGAAGGAATTGCAACGTAAGTAGTGAGAGAAGAAGAAAAACCACAAAAGAAACGAAAGAATGTCGTGAAAGTCGTCACAGGCGCTGGTGTTGGATTTCGCGAAGCTCTTCAGTCGAAGTATATGTCGTGACACGTCGGCAATCAGAATCCTCCCAGCCTCAGTTTGGCTTTCTTCAATTCCTTTCCAGCCGGCAATTTGTCTCTCTCGCTCTCGTAACTGGCTCGATGGCTCATGCATTTCCTAGTTTTTCACGCGCGCAAAACTGACCTGTTGTGAGGGAGGCTTTGGAATGCAAATCCCGTCCCCAGCGTAGCGAACGACACAAACGATGAAACGAACGTGGTGGTGCAAAAGCAGGCCAAAATTGAAAGGAGCGTGGTAGAGAGAAGAAGAAGAAGCTCTCCTCTCAGATTGCAAGGAATAGATGAATAGCAAAGGAATCCAAGCGAGGAGCTGAAGCGGAGACAAAGGGGAGGCAGGCCATCGTCTAGAACTAGTTCCCCGTCAAGAGTGGTGAGGGAAGACCGATAGCCAGGGTCAAGACGCGACAAGGGTTGAGGTTCCATAGGTTCCATAGTACGTACCTTTCTGTACCTGAATTTGCAAGGGGGAGGGGGCGTCCAGGCACAGGCCCGTTGAAAGGAGGGGCGTGCGCTAGGGAGCCCAGGGCAAAAAAAGGGTCGACGAGTCCAGAATGGACGATTCTCTGGACAATCACTTCGGGTTCGTCAGGGTAGCCAAGCCAAGAGAGGCAGCATCTTGGCAGGCTCGGAGGCACCATTTCAGGGGTACCGCAGGGAATGTAGCATTCTAAACCGCGGTAGGAAGACGAAAATTCAAGCAAGGCCCGGTAGGCATAATGCCCGAATTTGCGTATTTCGGAGTACGCATACTTACAGAGTACTAGTGTATGTAGCATGAGTTCATGCCTGATCACGGGGCACGGGGCACAGGGCACGGGACAATGGCACCTCCTTCTACAAGCAAGTACGAATACAGTATCATTCGGTCCCAGAGGAAACATGCCCCTCAACTGGGAAATTACCCTGTCGTCACCGGCAAATCCATTTTCGCCCTCTTCATCGCCCTTCGTCCAGTACCACTCAGTGGATGCCCGCCACAGCCAAACGTGCACCTGGACCTTGGCTAATGGATCAACCGTGCTACTGTGCCGGTTGCTAAAATAACACGCCATGAACTTGACGCGGCCCCCTTGCCAAAGACATTGTCGCGAAATACGAATCAGCTGGCGGCGGACACGGCTCAAACGGCATCGTAATTACTCCCTCGATGTGGCTGTCACTGAATCAGTATGTGCACAAAGCGTGGCAGGGTGGCAGAGCTTGCACAACGCCTTGCATCAACAAAAGGGCGGCATGGCATAAGTGAAGGGATAACCAACACCTTTGCGGGACTCTGAGAAATGCGATCGACGCTTCGTTTCATGCCCAGTCCTCTCGTCTCTTTTGGGTATCGTCGTCCGCGTCGGCCGTTCGTCACTCGACGCCTGCGCCATTGTCAATCATCATCATCATGATTAAGATGAGCGAACCATTAACAGCCCCAGTTCCCCAGGCCACCCTCCAGGCCCCCAATGTCAACGGAGTGCCAGGATCAGAGATCAACAGGAGGCAGGGGCTCGTGCGTACCTTCAACGACTCCATGCACGACCGCCACAAGCCGCACCGCACAAGTTTACAGGCGCCAGTTTGCACCGCCAATCGCTTAGCTGTACGAGCTGGAGGCGCTACGCCGTAGTTGTAGTGCGCAATGTTTCGAGTTGCAACCGGCGCAATCGCCATCAATCAACAATATGTACGTACATACAAATTAGCTTGGCTCTTATTCAATTAGCAAGGCGATGCCTGCTAGAATGCCTCAGCTGCATGAAACGTTTTGTCCTTGAACAGCCCATTAGACTTCCGCATTGTTGCAGAATACTGTCTACACCACATACCACCAACCAGCTTCTACACAATGCAATAAGAATAAAACGAAATCACGACCAGAATGCGAAACGGGCCCTGGGACCTCATGCGACGGAGTCGGATACTGGTTAAGACTGCACATCGCCATGATCTGGTCAGTCGATGTGCCGACTGTTCGACACACGCCCCGGCTGTGCCTTCGATTCTCAGTTTTCAGGGGAAACAACCACTCAGCGGCCAGCAATCCAGCCCATACCCCCGCGTCATGGATTGCCTTTGCAGGTGCGTCAGGGTTCCTGGCACTACTGTGTAACTCTCTAATGTCTCTCCCAATCACCCCCTTTGCCTGGTTGGCCAATGCCATGGCGCTACCAATCAGAATGCGGTCGCTACCTCCCAATCTCCAGCCTTGACCAAATCAGGATTGGCCAACTCCTGCCAAGTTCCCAACAAGGCAAGACGAAATAGGACCTCATCTCTTTTGTCCTGTTGCTTCCCCAGTTTTCTCATCGTCACAATCAACAGCATCGGCCCTGGCTTCAACCCTGAACCACGACGCCACCGCCCCTCTTTCGCCGGTGGTTGGTCTATTACCCGAATGTTGGTCTAATGAGTGTGAATCTCTGTTTGTCTACAGATTACTCCCTACGTATTACGGATTACAGATTATACAGTAAGTATGTATTCAGATTCAGAAGGCAAGGCTCGAGTAGTCCCTAGTGCCACAGTTCTGTGCCGTACCTAGTCTTTTCCCCCCCGGAGCTCCAGCCAGCCCTGCTCCAGAGAACCAGGTGGTTACGGAGTACCAGTAGTTAATCAATTACGGTTATTGCCATTTGACTGCCAATCCCTACTGACCGCCATCGCTAGACTAATACTCATTCGCCTCGCCAATCCGTCGATTTTATTTGTCGACGCATTGGCATTTAATGTCAATCACATCCACCATTCGAGAATTATGCAATTTTGTCTGGCGCTTATCAAGGACCAGTCGCAAATTGCCATCCTCCAGGCTGATACTTATGAGTGGTTGCCTCTCAAGAGGCGGTAATGAACCAGCACAACGATAGATCTGCTGCTACACTACGACCAGTTGCTTGCCCTTTCCTACCCTGTTCCCAGACTCCCGAGATACACAGCCAACCCCCAGGCCAGAATCAAATGAATTCCCCACCATAATCGGTCTTTACTTTGACATCTTCCGTTGTCCCTCCTAGGATTTGACGGGTCCTCGTGAAGCAAAAAAAAAACACACTTGCTTTGGCCGTGTCTGATATTACGACACATCAGGCCTTGCAAAACCCTTTTCTCCCTTACTTTGACTTGCATTTATAACCTTAGTACGGAGACCTTGCAGCTTGTTACCACCAATCCACTACCGCAGCACACGTCTTCTGCTAAGTCAAGATTGTTTCAATTATTTCTAGTAGACTCCATCCGCCGTCCACTTTGCTAATTATGCCAAGTCAACCAAGACTTACTATCTAATAATAAGTCACACCGTGAGTATCGGCGTATTCTAGTTGTCAGGCATAGAGGCCTCTGGTACCCCCTTCTCAAGAAGGTCTTGTCAATCAACCAAGCCTGTCTAGTTGTACCAGAAGCAATCGGTGAATGTTATTACCTAATGAGTTCTGTTCGTGGGATTCTGGTGCACTGGGCTGTGTATACGTCAGCATCCAACGGACTTGCCTAAATTGGCAACTCTCTATGCTTGCCGAAGAACCGACACGCAAGTCGGACAGACGATTCATTCAACTTCTCCTCTCTAGTCTCGTTCGCGATACACATGTCATTCGCTATTGCTGTGGTAGATGTATACGCTCATCTTGCCCACTTGTATAGAATACTCGCGGGAAAGTGGCTGAAGCGGGTCGTTTGGCCACAGGACGGCATTTATCTTGACTTAATAGTCAACATATTTCCATTCTGCAATACCAAATCTTGGCCTTGCTTCTAGTCTCTCGGTTTCATCTATCTGAGCAACATCTTTCTCTTGAGGCATATCGCTTCTCAAGAGTGCTTCAACAAACTCAATCTCTCCAGCCAACCTGTCTATGCATCAGGATCTCAGACATGGGGTCAAATCCGGGTTCTCGATGGATCCTAACGGTCCAGGTAAATTAATCCAGTCACCTGCCAATCTCTTGGAGTAGAGAGGTAGCCAAGTCTTGAGGACGCGGCCTCTTCTTAAGTTAAGACTGAGGCTTGGCAATCGAACAACCGACTCTTCCCCTCCCAATGGCTCCTTTGGTATCATAAGTCTCCAACCCATAGCGGAGCTTTGAAACGAGTACACGTCTGCTGATGAGGTGTCCACTCATAGCTTTCTCTTCCAGTTACCACCGATCTACTTAATAAGGACCCCTCGTGAGATTTCGGGTCCAAGCCCCATGGCCTGTCACCGCCGGCTCGCACCCCTTCACCTCTATGGAGACAGGCGCGACTTACTGTGTACAATGCAATCAAGAGCTCTTCGTGACCGTGCAAAATAATTTTGGTTCGAGATCCAACGGGTCACGTAGTATCGACTGGGATCGCCAATATATCTCGCCAATATAAGTTATGCACTCTCGCCCGTTGTCAACTATGTGTCTTGGTCAGGGGAAGACTTGAAGATGACCTGGTTTTCGGTTAGCAAGAGGTCCGAATATTTGCTTATTTCAAGCAGTTATTGATTGTCGTTTACTTCCTACGCTTCTAAGGAGCGATGAAGATAAGAATATGCTCGCTGTGCATGGTTAGAAACGAGGCGACAAGGCCGTTCAAGGTCTACCAGAGAAGCATCAGTCTCATAACCCCAGAGATCGAGCGCCAAGGTATCCCATTGGCGTAGAGCTCAGCACGATCTTACGCATTGATTTCGTTTATTATCAGCCATCTATGAATGTCAAATCAAGTCTAGCGATGGTCTCGGTGCAAGGCACTCGGCTCAAGACGATGAAGCAGTCCGCAGCATACGAGATGCTCAATGACGTGGTTGTTCAATAGAGCCATTAAACAAAAAAAGAAAAAAACCATTAATCCCAAACTCTGTTCTACCTTCATCGCCAAGTGCCATCCATAGTCACACAAGTCAGTGTTCTAGTTTAACGATGGTTGTGGCAGCATTCAAGTTCTACCCTATACCCCGTATCAAAGCGCATTCTCTTTCATTTTTGTGTACACACTCCTCCCTCATTCATTTCCATCACATATCGTGCTAGCCTCGCGGGGAGATTACTAACATAATTTTATGATGTCATGGGTGATCTGCGTCAATGTCATTCAATCTGTTGCCTTGTATCTGAGCTCAGCAACTTCCAGGTATCACTAAACAATGACCCCCAAACTTCATGTCTAGGAATATACGTCTCGTAATACGCCTCCAAAAGCCCCATCTGTAATAGGATGTCACTTTGTCGAAATTTCATCAATACCAGTGCCTTGAAGAGTTGTTGCCATGATATCTATTGATGTAGATCTGATCACATCTGACACAAACAATGCAGGAAACAATAAGAGTAATTTAGTTCCTTACAATAATGCCGCCCGTCAGTGATTGGTCAAGTCAATAGCAATACAACAAGTCCTAATACCTGATACAAGACTCTTCAGTTTCACAAAAGATCAACCCAGGTTTACACACTTGCTATTGGTCGATAGCATCTCAGTTGATCGGGACTGGAATGTAGATTCAACAGGTAGGGCATGTTTTGTCTCAGCTCCAGGCGATAGATGATTGCGTGGGGCATATTCAGCGTTCCGGTCCTGTCATTGATACTAAGGATCGGCCGAGACCGTAGGATAAGCTGAGCTGAGGATTCGACGTAGTTAGTTAACGAGGAGGAATATTATGATATAGGAGCATGAAAGGTCTGGACGATGAGGCGATGTACACCATGGCCTCACCACAATGGTAACATAGTCAGTAAAATAATCAAAGTAGGGATCTATGACACCGGGTCAATAATTTGAAAGAGACGTGGATGAATTCCGACTCCATGAGGTCGAAACTGGATTCAGTAGAGGTATAGGGTAGGACGATGCAGGAACCGTATCCCTGATGAAACAACGCGGCTGACTCGGACAATTTTACGAGGCGGCTGAAGTCGACCTATTCCGAAAAGCAGAGCAGAACCATGAAGACAATTTAGGGTTTAACTTATTGAACCGTTGCGAACGGCGATAAGAAACATGGTCGGGGAGCTCTAGGTGGGTTTAACGATTACATTACCATGCTCTTAGCAAACCCAAGAGCTTGAATTTTTGGCGCAGCAAGCGTGTTGACATTCCTGCAGTGATGGATGCAATAGCGCGACGAAATGAGGATTGACAATGCGTCGGCCTTGGTTCGGATTTGATATCGCGAGCATTACCAGCGGCTGCACAAGATCGACATTTGACACCTGCGGGGTCCACAGGAACAGACAAAATGTTGGACACGGACAGCGCCGAAGACATTGCTTTTTGCACAAAAGCACGACACACCGCGCGCCACTGGACGACTTCTCCCATACCATATGGATAGTGGACGCCTCTAGTCATGCGCGTATGTCGGTGCTACTGTGTAGTGCTACCACTTAGCACAGCGTTGACAGAGAACTCATCAGCTGTGGCTTTCCGCAGGGACCCGAAAGGGTTCTCTTGGGGACGCCACCAAAGTTCTCGCCGGTGTGTCGTCCTGCATACAGACCCATAACCAGCTGAGACGGACAAAATATCACCAACCCGACCTTTCAGCTCCCTGCGACAAAAACGTGACAGTCCAAATCAGCTTCTGAAGGTCTCACCGGTTTGTGAGGGGGACCACTTCAACTCGCATCCAACCGAGGATCAAGGATGGGGTACGATACGAGGCGTTAATGAGCGACAAGAAGGCTATGCGCTTCCGCCGCCATCGATTGGTCACCGTAAACATCGTTAGCCAACCTGGAAGATCCTGTGCGCTCAAAGGTTGATGATCCTGGGAAGCCCTCTCCCCACCCTTGACAGTCGAACTGGAGGTGCACCATCCAATCTGCCTATCTTGCGGCTGTTGATGAGGATTGACAGAGCTGGCTGGTCAAGATCGGCGCTGAGATTGAAGGTGGTGTGAAGTTGCAGCACGCCACGGACGAAAGTTACTAGCTGAGATGCGGATGTTGGCTTGAGGATATTTGGTAACTTAATGGGACGTGAAGTACCTGGGAGTGAGGTCTGTCAGTACGATGAGATCATGGATATGATAACGTCACTGGACGGCCTGGTAGGAATCCGCTATTGGCCCGATGACATGTTGAGGAGCCACATTGAGGAGCGCATCCAGTCCCTTCTTGTGTTCTCTCACGTTAAGCCTACCCGCATCTCGTTTGGGCTGGAGCTGATAGAATTGTTCACAGCCCGGGTATGATAGTGAGGGGAGTCATGGAGAAGGACGAGCTTAGGCTTGGCCGCGTTGGTGTGGTGGGGTTGACTGGTCCTTGTGGATGGTGCTTTGTGTTGGTGGTTGAGGTTATTGTTGACACTAATCTCCGTATTTTCGCTCCTGCTTTCCAGCATCGATCGGCCTTGATCTGCTAAACGCGCCAAGTCGTATGTACCTGCGGTAGTTGCAGATAGGCCTGAGCAGCCATTAGCTGGGAAACAGGCCATTTTAAACGTTAACGGAGTAGTGGCTGGTAGCACGGCATCGCTCGAGGAGAATCGGCTCGATGGAAGGACATCCAATTGCCGTTTCGAAACAACAAGAGACCTTAGGACATTGACTATTGAGTATGGATTATGGAGTAATCTGTAGTTACGGCGTAAATGCTGTACGCCTGGCCGCGAAGGACGGTGCACCTTGTAGGACCACTGCCGTAGCTTCCGTGGCTTGCTGACGGACTGGCCTGAGCGTGGCGCTCTGTGGCTTCCACTCAGAGACATGGATGGTGGCTGTTTTGGCCCCCAGGGGCAGCCCCTCAACCAGGGGTATGCTGCGTGGTGCTGTGTTCTGTAGAAGGTCAATCAGCCCTGGCGCCGGCCAGCATCGATCGATACGGCATACTACCTATTGCGAGTTATCGACACGAGTTTGGCTGCTTTGACTTGGCCTGGTTCGCATTCGTTTCTGTCCTATTAGTCTGTGTTTGTCGCGACGCTATGGATTAAAGAGGATTTGTGGAGTTGACGACCTGATACCGTCGGGCGTGGCGGAGCAACGGCTGGGGTGGTTAGCCACACCAATAGGTACTTATTAACTGTAGTAGATACAGGTACTCCCGTACCATGGGCTAAAGATCCACGGATCAACGCCTCCGCCAGTCTTGTGACTTGTCATCGTCGTCGTCGTTGCGTTAGAAGATGCCGGGGTCGGCCCACGGCGGCAGGGATTTTCTTCAGGACGCGGCGCACCGTTCCATCAGCAAGTGGGTTTCCGTTGCCTTGGCTGGGGTGAGTGTGCACCGCCACTCTCTATTTGCTCACCTCAGGCTTGACGGCTGACACCAGCTTTGGGTTAGCTGATCCTCTGCCAAGTGTGCTTATACGAAGAAAGGGATACAATGATGATGTCCTGGTGATATTGTTTGGTTAAGTTGATGAGAATTGTGTCGTGCCACATTCCTTTGCGTCACAAGTTCGAAGGGGTCTGTCGTCCCCAACGCAACCCACATCATGGAGCAAGACAGAGTGACGGACAAAAGCTTCGCACCTTGGTGCCTCCGTCTGACTCTGACTGCCGTCTAAGCTTCGTTGATAGGCCTCGCAGTGGAGCCTCCTTTATTGACTTGGGCAAGCCCACCTAGTCTTAGCGTGTACAAGGTGCCTGCACCTAAGTGGCGGCAATGGGAGTCGCAAGTGGCAGGAACACGGTAAGGCCTAGTTGGTTTGGTGGTTGATGGATGAGGTCGAGTTGGTCGAACAAAGGGGTGCTGTTTCTCCCCGTTTGATACATCGTTGACAGCGGTAGAGGGGAGAAGAAGTACTCGACCATTTCTCATGTAGAAACCAACGGGGCAGAGAATGACCCTGATGGTATCGACAGTATTCGGGGTTACCTTCGTCTCTGGCCTGTTGGTTCGCAATTTGCCTCGTGTGCCAGAGTTGAAGTGGAAGGCGAGGCTGGGATTGCCTCGCCAATCCCGTTGAATGCAGCTATTGAAGTGTCTGACGGGTTTATTGGCTCAGCTGCCTTAGCAGAGAGACTAATTGCAAGGCTGCCTTGGAAGGGTGGGATTGCTGCATTGGTGGCATTCATGTCCAAGGGGTTTCTGAGCTGAACGATCGCTGGCTAGCTGACAATTATGAGGACTGCCATGGTCTTGCTGATAAATGCCTTTCAATGAGAGCTTGACTGTCCTTCAACTGCGATTGGAAGAAAAGTACGCGTGAGGCGCACAGGTAGTGTAGGTACAGATCTGTAGGTGGCAGGTACTTTCAGTCTGTGAATGGAACCTGGTCGCCATGTACATCTGTACCGGTGGCTGGACCCACTCAACCTTCAGCGCTCTTCCCCAAAACGTATCCGCACCGCCCGCTCTCGCCCTGTTCGGGTTTTTTTTGGTCGCCGCCTCCTCCCGGACCATGTTCCTTTTCCCTTCTTCTCTCTCTTCTCCCGCCCATTTTACGCCCCAATTCCCCCCCTGGCTTCTTTTTTCCTCTCAGGGCTTCAAGGTTCCCACTGAAAGCCAAGCCCTGAAAGGTCGCTCAGAGGCCCCCCCAGCCCCACGCCCGGCAGCTGTCACCACGCACCTTCAGGACCGAGACGCACCGCCATTGGTGGCAGCCCACTGAGACACTCATTGTGCTGGGCATAGTGGCTGACTGACTGACTATTCTGCTCCTGTCTGGTCTATCAGTTTAGAGCGTACAGAACCTGCTTTGCTTGCTGCTCACTGCGTGTTTCCTCACCTAATTAGCCACCCACACACCACTCTCGCCCATTCGCCCACCCGCCTTTCCTTCTCTACACCCACTCACCCGCCCTTGCCTCACGCCTCGCTCTCACTCTCACTCTTGAACTCGCTCTCTTTTTTTCATCAACCACCATCTAAGCCGCAGTTCTCATCACCGCCAGTGCTGATTTTGCAAACCGGTACTTGTATCTTCACACATCTCGCGTCTAATCCCGCAAATATTTGGGCCGCAATCCAATTCCTTCTTTTTATCTCACCTGAGCCACGCACTGGTTCTTGTCTGCCGCGCCTCGTCAATCCACGCTGCCTTGCCTACTTTCGGGGGAAAATATCCAGCTCTCGCCACGCTCTCCAGCCACACATAACATCACCACCCGCCTCGACATGTGCCTTTGACTCAAGGCTACCCGACGTCGACCTCTCCAGACCGACTACATTTCGCAGTCCCTCGTCATTCTCCCATTTCAATCACCTTTTTCACACTTGCGTCTATGGCCTCGGACGCCTCCGCCTTTGCTGCGACTGAAGCCCCGCCTGCAACGCGCCCAGGTGCAACCCCTCCTAGCTTCATCCCTTCGGACGACCCTGTTAGACTTCTCAAGCGGCCTCGTTCTCCGTCTCCTTCCTCTCCGCGCTCACAGTCCCAGCACGACGTTTCGATCGGATCTCCGATAAAGGCCGCTCGCTTGGCCCTTGCGACCGGTACTTCCCCGCCGCCCTTGACGGGTGCCGGCGCGCTCGAGGAGGAGCGCCGGCGTCACGACGAAGCTTTCAACGATCACGAGGCTCAAGCTCATAACCCTCCTCTCACGAGCGACAACCCGAGCCACAAAGCGCTAGCTTCCCTGATGACTGGTGCTGTCCAAGCTATAAGCCGCCCTGTTGACGCGCCTCAGGTGGCTCCCACGGCAGCAATGGAGCCATCTCCCAGGGCTCCGACTCCCGTATCCCTGGCGCAATCTACGGTCCCGCAAGTTGTTGATGGCGAAGAAACGAGTCCCCAGAGCGCACCTAGTGTGGTTGCGGTTCCCGTCACTGAGAGTCCAACGCCAATGGATCTCGACACCAAGGTTGAACCTCAGCAGACGTCACAGCAGGTCGTTGGTCAGGAGGAGAGACCCCAGCCGGGATCTTTGTCATATCCAGGGTCTCTTCAAGCTGCAACCAATCTTCCAGAGCAACCAGCCCGTGGAATGAGCTTTCCTATGCCAGACCAAGGCCAGACATCTCCTACATCTGGTTCGAAAAAGCACAAATGCCCTTACTGTAATACCGAATTTACGCGTCACCACAACCTGAAAAGTCATCTTTTGACCCACAGCCAAGAAAAGCCCTTCGTCTGCACCGAATGCGACATGCGATTTCGTCGTCTACATGATTTGAAGCGGCATGGCAAGTTGCATACCGGCGAGAAACCCCACGTTTGCCCCAAGTGCGATCGCAAATTTGCCCGTGGCGATGCTTTAGCTCGCCATAGTAAGGGTGCTGGTGGATGCGCGGGGCGACGGTCGAGCATGGGTAGTTTTGTTGACGGGGATGAGTTGGATAGCAGCATGGTTGAGGCAGATGGTTCGGCTATTTCTGGACTCCCTTACGACAACGGAGAGGATGAAGAGTTGAGGCGGCAGAGCCTCCCTAGCATCAGCGCCCAGCACGTCCCTGGAGCCCAAGGAGATTCCTACGGTGGACATGCACGCACGTATCCCCCCCCAGGTGGCCGAACCGCCAACAGCGGATTGTACCCCCCCAATGTGAACCAGAACCAGGCCAACCCCAATGCTGCCCCAAACGTGCCCAACAATCTGGCTAGTAGTCACACTTCTAGTGCGACCATTTCGACCATACCGGTTACCGGAGCCAATACTAACATGTATCCTCAACAACCTGGTATCACGGAGAGTCCCAAACCTCTGAGCCCAGGGGTTCAGGGGCACGACACAACCAACATTGGCCGGCAGCGATCACCAAGTCTATCGCACCAAATGCAGCAGCAACAATATGGACGACGAGCGTCAGACTTGCAGTCCCCGCACAGCGGACAACCTCGGCCCAAACTTCCCGGCCTATCGCATCCTGGATTCGTTGCGCCCGGGTCGACTGGATTCTCGCATGCACGGAGTGGGAGCAGTGGTACCCAAGCAGGCAGCGAAAGCGGCAACAACTTTTTTGCGCAAAGCGATCCTAACGTGTGGTCGTACTTTCAGACGTTGGAAGACAAGATCAAGATGTTGTCTGATAAAGTAATCATGCTGGAGAGCGAGGTGACTGGCCTGAAGCAACAGCTTGAGAATCGAGACGTGACCATTAAGTCATGATGAGGAGGAAGACATGGTCTTGTTAGAAGCATACTGAGACATCCTTTCGTTGTGTTGAAAACTGGATTTTGGCATGGTGCTGAGGGATGGCGTTTAGGATTTTGGGCAATTTTGGTTGTGGACGGTAGGGACCTCCACCTAAAAGATGGGATATGTTTTATTTTGATATGATTGGTACTCGTAATGCGCTGTACTATACAAACATAAGTTTCTTCAGATAGTATGCCTCGTGGCAGCATCCAGCAAAAGATGCTCAATGAATTCTACATTATTTTGTTGGGCCAGGACTCGGCAAAGGGCATGTTGAGGAGTGGTCGCCGGAGAGTAGAGTGAAGATGGTCCGCTTCATATTGGTATCGTGTAAGAAGGACAAGAAGCTCTGACGAAGATTACTTGGTGCAAGGTAGCAACTCAGCCGATGTGTGGGGTTTCCGTTTTGCATATCTATGATGTTTCATGCCCTTCTTAATTGTCTCTGGAGATTCGCCTTGGCCATCCGATAACGACACAAGGCTTGATGCGGTAACTAACTGACGCTTTTGCTTCTGAAGACTATAATATTAGTCAAGGCATACAATTACGGGCGTCTGCCGAGGCTGTCGGAGGACACTCGCACGGACCATGCGGCGATGAGCTATGGGGTTTTTGATTGAATTGGCAAGCACCCTTTTTTTGCTCCTGACTTCACGTGTCAGCTAACCCACGCGCGACGTCATCGTAATCGGGCGTGGAGCTTCGGGAAGCTTGGGAAGCTGGGATAGGTGAGGTGTATGATGAAACCAGCAAAGCCAAGGAAACCGGCCACCCCCTCAGGGGGATGTTTTATGGGACAAAAAGTCACTGAATTTTCCTTGTGATGGGCGCTTATTGACCGTGTCACACGTCTTTGACCTACACCCTGATTCTTCTCTCCCTTATTTTGTTTCGTTCGTGTTGGTGAACTCGTGGCTGTGCTCGCTCCTTCAGCTTCCAATAGCCATCATCCTAGACAGACGCTTGCTCCCCCCCGGCTACCACACCCTCTGACCTTCGACCCCTCAGCATCAGTGACCTCCTTGCGCGCATCAACGACGACGAAAATGACGAGCGCCGGTGTCGATTCTAGAGTCTCGGTTGAGAACGGTAAGTAAGAGTATTGTTCATATTGACGGATTGGTCTGGTGTGAGTCGCGGGGCGTCTTGGCTCATCTGCTCCGGCGGAGTCGGGACCGATCGCGTCATCATCCTGCGCTGACGTCGCGCAAGGTCCTGAATTGCACCAGAGGACAATAATCCGCCTGCTAGCATCTCTTTGCCATCGAGGAACCATTATTCTAATATACGATGGGTGCTAACAGATGACTAGGCCCTCTGGCTGATTCGAACGAGAAGGTGGTGACAGTCCCCAACCCAGGGAACAAAAAGCCAGAGCCATTACATGTTAGCTCTGAGTCGGTACGCCGCATGCTTTGCATCTGACTTATTGTTCGATTTTTTCTTTTACATGAATGTCACTGACCCTAATTTAAAGAGCCTTTCAGATAGTCCCGACTCCTTTGAGCCTATCCTCGAGTCCGACCAGACACCCATTCGTCCTGCGACTAATGGCCAAACACACCCGCCCTCAAATGGCACCATAAAGACGTACGCTACCGTTGCTAAAGAACCCAACGGAAATGGTGCAAAGGATGCCAAATACAACGAGGACGAGCACACATACCGCACGCTACCGACACTCCCTGAGATCGATCGTGAGCGCAAGGGCACGCGCGCCGGCGGCATTCACTTTGCGCCATTGCGCGTTCCCATGGTGCGCCGACTACAGACAAGTGCCGTGCTGTTCCATTGCATGTCCATCGTCCTCTTCGTTTCTATCTTTTGGCTGATCTGCGCCAACCCGTTGACGTGGCCAATCCTCGTGCCTTATCTCATTCACCTCAGTCTCTCGACAAGCGCAACCAACGGAAAGCTAGCATACCGTTCTGAGTATATGCGAAGCCTTCGGTTATGGAAATTATTCACAGGATACTTCCCCATGAAGCTGCACAAGACATATGACCTTGACCCTAAGAGGAAGTACATATTTGGTTACCATCCTCACGGTATCATCTCTCACGGCGCTTGGGGGGCCTTTGTCACGAATGCTCTTGGGTTTAGAGAACTGTTCCCAGGTATTACCAACACCTTGCTCACTCTTGACTCAAACTTCCGCCTGCCCTTTAACCGAGACTGGATTCTGTGGATGGGGCTCCAATCTGTCTCGAAAGAGTCAATATGGAACCTCTTGAATAAGGGAGGCCCCAACAATGATGGCCAAGGCCGCGCTGTCACCATCGTCGTCGGAGGCGCTCGTGAATCTCTCGAAGCTCAGCCTGGCACGCTACGACTCATCCTCAACGGCCGCAAGGGTTTCGTTAAGATGGCGCTCCGCACAGGCGCGGACCTGGTTCCCGTCATTGGCTTCGGAGAAAACGACCTCTACGACCAGCTCAGCCCCAAGACGCATCCCATTGTGAACAAGCTCCAGATGATCTTCCTCAAAGTGTTCAAGTTCACCGTCCCCGCTCTTCACGGTCGAGGTGTGCTAAACTATGACATTGGCTTCATGCCATACCGACGACCTGTAAATATCGTGGTTGGGAAGCCGATCCGGGTGGAAAAGTCGCATGGCCCGAACCCGGCACAGGAGGAGATTGATACGCTGCATGAAAGATATGTCAAGGAGATTGAGAGGCTATGGAATGCGTACAAGGACCAGTATGCCGCTGGAGTCGAATTGGAAATTATCTCCTAAGGTACCTTTTTTGGGGGGAGGTGTGTCTGTTGGGGGCGTTCGTTCGTTCGTACAAGAACTTTTCTATGTCAATACGGGACTCTGGAAACTATTGGAATGGGTTGGATTGAGAGTGGGAAATATGTATCCTGGGTTACTGTGTAAAAGTTGGAAGGGATATCGTTTGGTGTGTATGACCACCCATGTATGCATACCCATATTTGCTTATGTAAATTTAAATTTGGTGGTCAATGATCTGTGGCCATTGATATATTATATGACTTGTGTTCGAATTATCCTGGGAATAAGTGAATGCAAGTACCGAGGAAGGTTGCTTTTGTGCTAGTCGAGCTGTGTGTTGCTCTGGATGTTTTAAGTCAGGTGACCGCGCGCTTCATGAGTGCAGGGCGCACTCGCGTCAAGCGCGTGATACTTGTCTCCGTCTTCAGGAGACATTATTCTTCACTCCAAACCCTCAGCTTTCCAGAAGCTAGACATTGTAATTCCTTCTTTTTCATCCATTGCTCCCCTTGAATTCCTCAGCTCAAAGAGGTGCACCTTTTTCTTTTTCTTTAAAGCACTTAGTTGTGTCTATACCATAGTGTACATTGCAGACAATGCCTCCTCGCGCCTCGCCCCGCAAGAGGAAAGCCGTGAGCTACAACGAAGACGACGACGACATCGACGTGAAGCCCGCCAAGAAGGTAAGCAGCGTCAATTCCAAGGCTGCCACGAAGCGCAAGGCAGAGCCTGAGCCCGAGCCCGAGCCAGAACCGGCGGCGCCTGCGAAGGCGACAACAGCACCCAAGAAACGCAAGACTAAGTCGAAGGAAGAGGACGGAGGCATGCCTCTCGCGGAGCGAACGGCGATCTCATCGCTGAAGAAGGCGATGTATATTGGCGCTCATGTCAGCGCTGCAGGAGGTTCGCCGTCTATTTCCCTACTGCAACAGGATCTTCAGGGATACATTTTGCTAACCTCGCTCTATTGTAGGCGTCCAAAACTCTGTCACAAATGCTGTCCATATCGGCGCCAACGCCTTCGCCCTGTTCCTCAAATCTCAGCGCAAATGGACCAACCCGCCCCTGGACCCCAGTGCCAAAACCCAATTCATCAGCCAGTGCAAGCATCACGACTACAGCGCTGGTGAACATACCCTCCCCCATGGCTCGTATCTTGTCAATCTCGCCCAGGCGGACAAGACAAAAGCAGACCAGGCTTATACGAGCTTCGTTGATGACTTGCAACGATGCGAGCAGCTTGGTATTCGATTGTACAACTTCCATCCTGGCTCAACAGGAGGAGACACCAAGG
This sequence comes from Mariannaea elegans, assembly GCA_930272665.1. Taxonomy (NCBI): domain Eukaryota; kingdom Fungi; phylum Ascomycota; class Sordariomycetes; order Hypocreales; family Nectriaceae; genus Mariannaea; species Mariannaea elegans. The sequence continues at coordinate 496,646 of CAKNEU010000016.1, read as the reverse complement.
CTGCCGCCATTGGACGCATCGCCGCGCAGTTGAACAAGTCGCACAAGGCGACCAAGGCAGTCGTCACGGTCTTGGAGAACATGGCGGGGAGCGGCAACGTGGTGGGATCGACATGGGAGGACCTACGTGATATTATCAAGCTGATCGAAGACAAGAGCCGCGTAGGGGTCTGCATTGATACTTGTCACGCATTCGCAGCTGGATACGACTTACGCACGCCAGAAGCATTCAAGAAGACTATCGACTCGTTTAACGAGATCGTCGGCGAAAAGTACCTAAAAGCCTTCCACCGTATGCCTCCCCGGCCCCCTTAAACCCCCAATTTCACTTCCTCTAACTGTTTCCCAGTCAACGATAGCAAAGCTCCCTTCAATTCCAACCGTGATCTTCATGCCAACATCGGCACCGGCTTCCTCGGCCTGCGTGCCTTCCACAGCCTTGTCAACCACTCCGGCTTCCAGGGCATGCCCATGGTCCTCGAGACGCCCATTGACCGCAAGGGTCCCGACGGCAAGTCTGTCGAAGACAAGCAGATCTGGGCCGACGAGATCAAGCTCCTGGAGCAACTCGTGGGTATGGATGCTGATGGTGACGAGTTCAAAAAGCTGGAGGAGGAACTACAGGAAAAGGGTGCAGAGGAGCGGGATAAGATACAGGAGCAAGTTAATCGTAAGGTGGCGAAGGGTACGAAGAAGGGTACAAGGGGGAAGAAGGCTTGATGAGGAGAGTGAGCATGGGATTGGAAGTTGAATAGCCCACACGCAACGAGTATACAGTTTTATGTAATTGCAATTGTAAATTTAGACGTAATAGGAATGCGAATGATAGTATCAGCTCGATGCAGGGTATTTCATCACGAATCAAACAAAAAGAATATCAATGAGACCATCTATAACCCATCCAACGAAGACGCATCCAAAACACACAACCGGCCGCTCGACCATTCTGTCCCATCCAATCATCCAAACGCCATCATCATGACAACATCATCTCCGACTCTTAGCAAACGCCTCAACCTTGCCAACAAGCGACTTAAGTCCCACACCCCTCTCACAATTGGCCTCAAGCCACTGCTCCATGCGCTCTCTAACACCGCGCATCGACTTGAGCACGGGCATGCGCGCTCCATCTTCACCGCCGACATAAGATCCCGGGTTGAGCAGTAAATCAAAGCAGTCACCCCAGAGCTGCGTCTGCCAGTAACGCTTGAGACTCTCACGAACCTTGTATCTACGACCAGCCTTGCCAATTCCTCCCTGGTCACACCGGACAGTCTCAATGTACTTGCCAAACAATAGAGTGTGAATTGTACCAGCTAGACCGTGGTAGTCGATTTGCCATGTCCACGGCCGGCCCTCGCGCATCTCGGCGCAGTCTTGGGCACTCGTCTTCCAGTCGGCGATGAACTCGACATCGGGTACGAAGGCGCGCATATCAATCCCACGGCCAAAGTCGATGAGGACAACACCGCGCGACGACCACCCGCCACTACCATCCGGTCGCCACTGGCTCGAAAGGGATTGATCGTCCAACAGCGCGTCAAGACGTAGGAGACAATTGTCAGCCTTGAGGTCGCCGTGCAGGACACTTTTGGCGTGAAGGGCTTCAACGGTGCGTAGAAGCTCAATGGTGAAGAACATGGCCAGTTGCTCGTCCATGACAGCCGAGGGCTCCGCACGGAACAGATTGACAACGTCGAGTAGTGTGCCGTGAGGATGATATGGCAAGAGGAGGAACGCCTCGTCCTGGTAAAGATGCATCTCGTGAGCAAACGAAAGCGATGCCGACGCACGATGCTGAGGTCCGAGACGGGTGTGAGCTACGCGCATCATGTGAAACTCCCATGCCGTAGGAGGTGTTTCCATCTTGAGAGCTTCAATCTCAGCACGGTGATTCACGGCAAACGCCCCTTTCCCCATGGCCACCACGGCATTCTCATCGTTCTCATTCTCCTCGGGTGACGAGTTCTCCACGAGATACACAGGGGCGAAAGCGCCGGCGCCGAGTTCTTTCTTCACAGTGTACGTTGAGTTGGAGTCGGGAAACTCGATCAGAACAGGGGTCGCCACAGGACCAGTCTTGTCGGCACTGGACTTGGCCGTCTTGGTCAGGGCTTTGGCGAACTTGCGGATCTCGCCGCCGCGCTCATACTTCTCATGACGATGATCGTAGAAGCCAAAATATGACCTCAATGGGGGCTGCATATTAGCGATGATCTCAGAGCGTACCGCCTCATCGACAGGATTACACTGGACGTCCTTGACGATGGGGCCCTTGGGCGGCGGCGGCTTAGCACCAAGGGGCTTTCCAAGAGGGCCGGCAGATTTGGGAGCCAAAGGCCCAGCTACCTTCGGAGCTAGCGGACCGGACATCTTGGGCTTAGGATGAACATCGCTGTCAATCTCCCGCAGGGGGCTACTCATGGGCTCGAGATCTGATTCACCCTCTTCATCAACAGGCGTCGGCGTATCATCTCGTTTGCAAGGTGTCTTGTAATGGTTCTCATTCTCAACGTAAAGCGAGACTTCTGTTCTCTCAGTGATGGGTGTCATGAAAGGCAGTCGGTTATTGGCCATCTCGGCCGCGTCCCTATATGGCCGGGTTGGCGGATCGTAATCCTCAGGAGGAATGGGGATAAAAGATGTGCGAGTTCGGGGCTCCTCGTCATCATCTTCGTCTTCTGCTCCATCACCTTCCCGAGAACTAGTCTCATCTTGAAGAGAGCTAGACTGCTCAGTCTCTGGAACGCTTGTGTCAATCAAGTCGGACACTTGGATGTCGCCGAGTTCGCTGTCAGCCTCAGCATCTTCGACGCCCGGGATATGTTTTCTGGTGTCGAAATCAGACCATTCACTCTTCACATCTGAGATCTCATCATCGTTGGCTTCAGTATTCTCAATCTCGTTATCGTCATCACCCGCTTCACTAGCATCAATCTGTCTTGTAGTGCACGTGCTTTCAGCGTCAGTCGTGTAGTTGTCGTCGCTCTCATAGTCATCTTCATCAGCACTCCCTTCGGCTTCTTCACCAGCTGGTTTGAGAGGTGCGTTGAAGATGTCGTAAATATCGTCAGTGGCAGCCTTGGTGTGGATTGTCATGGTTGGCTCAGACGTGTTCTTCTTGCGAAGCTTTGGTCTAGACGGCGAGTCGAGCTTTGCCTTGACTGTCATTCTTATTAACATCCGACGAGGGCTGAGGCTTGATTAGTGAAACTTACTAACTTGGGTCTCATTGACTTCGATGATCTTCTTCTTTTTGCCTCCTCGGGGACGAGGTTGCTGTTCCACAAAGGCACCATTCTCGTCATATTGCATGGAGTCTTGGTGGATGACAAGCTTCTCACCTACACCCTTGCTAATTTCCTCGATCTCTTTGAGAGGAACGAGAACTGGTTCAGGCACAAAGCTCTCATCAATGGACTCATCCTCCCAACTGCAGTCAAGCCAACCTCTGTTGGCAGCCATGATCTCCTCAAAGCTGAGCTCAGTGCCTTGCTCTTCGGGAGTGGGATATATCACTGCCAGGTCAACAAAAACTCTCTCCTTCTTCCCCGTCTGAGGATGAACGGAAATCTGGCACTTGGATGGAACAACAACAATGTTCTGTATTTGTGAAAGAGACTGTATTACATAAAACGCCGATATAACCATCATTAGTTCTAGGACCATTAACATATGGGCAGTTTGGAGAAATGAGAGAGAAACTCACCGGATCCTTAAACACTGCCATTTTTGGTGCAGTACTCTTCTTTCCACCCGCCCTGAGCGTCTCGCCCACCCAAGGCTTAGCTTCCACAACGTTTTCCTTCTTTCGATCCGCCAGGGAACCGATAGTGTCCCAGCCTTTGGAGCTAGGCGGTCGTGAAGACAAGGCAGATGGCTTGGCATCGGCATCAGAGAAGATGGCGAGCTTGGACTTCGCTGGTTTAGAACCTCCTCCACTTGCTGGACGAGGTGCTTGGGGGTCTGATGGCCGCGAGGCGACAGAAAAGGGGTCTGTCTTTGCCGCGAGGGCAGGTCGAATGGTGGGCAGAGCTGGTGATGAGGGCTCGTTCATAGCCTCTGGGTGCTCAGCTACTCTCTGTTCGAACTCTTTGAACTTGCGTAGCAGGCGCTGGACTGGTCGTGCCTCGCGCTCAATGCCCAATTTGTAAACCTCCTCCGCTTGAGCCCAGCGAGAAGAACCCTCAAGCCAAGCAGCGTACTCCTCATAGAAGAGGGCGAGACCCTCACCGATACCATGTCGAGAGAGGAACATGTAGGTCTCGCGAGGTGTATCACTGAAGAAGTGGATGTAGTGCACCCACAGCTTCAGATATCGAGGGTCGTTCTTGTATTGTGGCGCACCGATGAATGCCTTCGTAGCGCGCTCCAGCAAAGAGTGAAGTTGTGACTGTGGTGTCGCTTGCGCGGAAGGATATGCGTCTAATGTCCAACGCACATATCGATCAAAGACGTCCAGAGGGTCGTCCGACTCCGCAATGTTCTCAACCTCTGCCTCATACTCGGCGCGAATGCAGTCATTGACGTTTCGCGTATCGGAAGGCGTCGGTGTAGAATGCTTGTGAAGGGGAGAGGGCGAGTACAGCTCTGCTAGTTTCTTGGCTGAACGACCGCCAGGCAAGGACTGGATATTCTCCTTCTGCCCTTCGATCAAGTCGAAGTCGATCAAATCTCCTGACGCCGTCATGTTTGGTTAGTATTCGCGTCGACCGAGAAGTTTCTGCTTCTCTACTGTTAATGTCGATTATCGCGGTCGCGTCGTGTTGTTAATCAGAGGTGGGTTGGATCGTGGGGTGCAGGCCCCTGGTCGAAATGTTGATGTTATCATTCGTTTCCAAATGCGGCGTTGCTGTGACAACAGCCACATGTGGCTAAGTGGAAGTTCGTAGCCACACCACTTTAAAGACTTTAACAGCTTAGATCAGAGGCGGGGTGCAATTTTACGTTGTACCAAGGCGAAAAACGAAGCATCAGTCACAGCTTACTTGGGAAATCAGTCATTGAACTCCAATGAGGTATTTTTTATTCATTTGTTCCGAGCCTAATTCACTTTTGTTTCGGCATCTATTACTTTCAATTTTTTGCCTTCTTGTATACCATTCCATGCACTCCATGGCTAAGGTCGTAAAGGCTTCATATCTCTTTTCATTTCAAACTTAGTTTCCGTTTACAGCTCGACCGACTTGCGGAAGTTGGCACCGGCGTAGATGGCGTTTTCGCCGAGCTCTTCCTCAATACGTAGGATCTGGTTGAGCTTGGCAAGACGCTCAGAACGGGCGGGAGCGCCGGTCTTGATCTCGCCAGATCGGAGACCGACAGCAATGTCGGCAATGGTGACATCCTCGGTCTCACCAGATCGGTGAGAGACCATGACACCCCAGCCATCGGCGTAGGAGTCCTTGGCGGCCTGGATAGACTCGGTCAGGGTACCGATCTGGTTGACTTTGAGAAGGAGAGCATTGCAGGACTTAAGCTCGATAGCCTTCTTGATGCGGAGAGGGTTGGTGACAGTCAAGTCATCACCGACAATCTGGATGTCCTTGGTCTTAGAGAAGTAGCTCCAGGCCTCCCAGTCGTCCTCAGCGAAGGGGTCCTCGATAGAGACGATAGGGTACTTCTCGGAGAGGCTAGAGTAGAGGGCGGCAAGCTCCTCGTAGGTGAGCCACTTGGTGGGGTCACTCTCGGGGTTCTTGAAGTCAAGGTCGTACTTCTTCTCATCAATCTTGTAGAACTCGCTGGAAGCAACGTCCATGGCGATCTTGATCTGGCCAGTGTATCCGGCCTCCTCGATGGCATCGGTGATGAGGTCGAGAGCCTCCTCGGCAGTCTGGATATCGGGGGCGACACCACCCTCGTCACCGACGTTGCCAGCGGACTGGCCGTAGCGCTTCTTAGCGAGAGACTTGAGCTTCTGGTAGACCTCAGAACCTTGGCGCAGGGCCTCAGTGAAGGAAGGAGCGTCACTTTTACAAATTAGTAGGCAAGTTCACTAATAGAAGAGAAAGAGAAGCGACTTACGTGGGGACGATCATGAACTCCTGGAAGGCAAGGCGGCCACCAGCGTGGGAGCCACCGTTGAGAACGTTCATGAAGGGAACGGGGAGAACATAAGGCTTCTTGGTTCCGGCAAGGTCGGAAACGTGAGCGTACAGAGGAACGCCCTGCAGCAGATTAGCTAGAAGTTCGGACGGCCCAAAGGAGATATCTGGTGCTAACCTTCTCAGCGGCACCAGCTTTGGCAACGGCCAGGGAAACACCAAGAATGGCGTTGGCACCGAGGTTGGTCTTGTTGGGGGTACCGTCGAGCTCGTTAAGGAAGGCATCGACAGCGGACTGGTCCTTGACATCAAGGTTCTTCTCAATCAGCTGAGGGCCGATCTTGGTGTTGACGTTCTCGACGGCCTTGGTGACGCCCTTGCCGCCCCACTTGGACTTGTCGCCATCGCGAAGCTCGCAGGCCTCGTGCTGACCTAGGTTATCGGTTATTACGTCTGAAGCATGCAGGATATGCCGAGGAGGGTCGGGACGAACCGGTAGAGGCACCGGAGGGAACAATGGCACGGTGGAGACCGGTCTCGGTAACGACGTCAACCTCGACGGTGGGGTTACCGCGGGAGTCGTAGACGGAGCGGGCGAAGACCTTGGTAATGGCCATCTTGATGGTGGTGTGATAGATAGTAGTTCTGGAAGATGGTCTGATGTATTAGCCGATGAGGTTCGTGCGTAGCTGGAAGCAAGGACGCAAGATGGGCTGAGAAGATGAAACAAGAAGAAAGAAAGATGAGGGAAGAGGGGAAGGAAAAAAGAGAGTAGAGAGAAATTGGAAAGTCTGGAAGTTTCGGCAAGGAAAAACTAAGAAGAGACGAACGGGGTTGGGCTGGAATATGCCTCAACTCAACAACAATCTTTTGGTGTTTGCGCATCAGATAGCACCAAAGCTGTTTTTGGTGGGGTAACTTTTGGGAAGCGGCACTAATGGCGGGGAAGGAGGGTAAAAAGCAAGAGCAAGGTGAATGAAGGAGGGGCAATTAAGCTGAAGGGAGGTCAGTAGCTCACTCACCTTGGATGAAAAAGATGAAAAAAGCGCGATCAAACGAGAGCAGAGCCAAAAAGTGGTAATCTGGTCTCGGGGAGGGAAGAATGGGGATGAAGGATGGAGAGAGAAAAGAGGGAGGAAAAAAAGGTCAAGGAAGAGAAGGAGGTGGGAAGGGCAGTTTATATGAATGGACCGGAACAGAGCAGAGCAGATTTACAAGACGATTGATGACACGAAAGATGTACTCACCACACACCACTTGCCTCAGTCCGATCTCCATTTGGCGCGGGCGGGCACGTTGCTACTGCGACAGGGCATCAGAACTCAGGACATGACAGGATGGTACGGGTCAAGGAATCAGGATAGCTCGAGTTGAGGGTGGGGCAAGAACTGTTGATGGCTTGAGGAGGGGTTGTGCCAAGGGAAGAGAGGGGTCATAAAAATGATCTCACAATCTCTTGACTGTGAAAACGGGTACCCTTGTGCCTCTCAGAGTGAGGCGGTCGGCCAGGGTACCCCGCTACGCAACGCCATTGCAGTGGCATCCCACCCATCCAAGATACTTACACCTCCTTTACAATCAAACTCTTTGCTGTAAGCATTACTGTATGCACCAAGTCTCACGCTTCACTCTTCTTCTCTCTCCCGCGCCATGACACGGGCCACGCACGACTGCAGGCAAACAATGTGAAATTCCACTTCAACTCACCTCACCTCACCTCACTCCATCCTCACCTAACTAGCAGGACCCCCCCCCCCCCCTACTTTTTCCACCGCCATCCACCAGCCTCATTATCCAATAGGCCTCATCTCGGACTGAAACCGGTCTCATAACGGCCGACCGACCTCCCCTTGCCAAAGAAAGCACGATATCTCTCTCTCTCTCTCTCCGTATCCGTCTCTCACCTAGCTACCCGCCTTACACGCCGCCCACTCTTTTAGACAGCACGTTAGTTACCGTCATAATGTGCGTACGCACGTACACCCATTCACCCACTCGCAACCAAAGAAACCCACTCGGTCATGCTCCTCCGGGCCAGCCCCATGCAATCGGTGCATTCGGCGCCGCCCACGTAGCCCATCTTCCTTCGCCTTCACACACCCTTCCCTTCCTCCCTCCCGTTCGTTCCCGGCCCTGCGGCCTTCCCCCCTCGCCTGTCCCAAGCCTCCCAGGTTCCAGCTCTCACCGTGCCCGGCCCAAGGGCCCTTTCCGGTTGGACAATGCCCGTCCCGATCGAAAACTAACGAGGGACGCTTCCGGCACGACGCGCTGGAACTTGACCGCGGCCCTCCGCACTCCCGGGAATCTACATGCAAGGCATGGAGAGATACGGAGGCCAGGTTCAACCGTGCATTGACGACCTCGGCCGTTGTTTAAGATTAGAACAGTCGGTCAGGACTCAAATTATCAGTCGATGTTAAGCCGGGATCTGGATGGTCACAGCGCCTCTGCAAGACCTGTGAGAGGATCATGATTATGCAGATTCATACGGCGCTTCTGCAAGTCCCAAGCTTCAAGGCAGCCTCCATCATGTACTATGTAACATCGCCATCGCAGCCGTAGCCGACCGCACTTGACCGCCTCGTTGCCTCATAGGTGTTGCCGTTCATTAGTCATGGAGGGAGTGTTCCGTATAATGTAAACAGAATCATGCAACACTAATGTGTAACGCACGCGTGAGGTGCTGACCGCATTGTTGGATGTGTGGGTATCCACGAAACATCAAATTGATTTCATCATATGTATCGTTTTCGACATGCCAAGCCTTGCCTCTCTTTTTTAAGGAACCCATAGAACTCAGAACCATAAATGCTCCCCGCCCGAACGCCGTATCAACGCAGAGTCTAGTCTAGTCATTCCATCTAGAAGCGCTCCTTCATCCTTGCTGCAACCGTTCTCAAGTTGCCATAGACCTTTCCAGGAGGTTTACCGAGAATCAAGCTCACAACTGACTCTCGGGCAATGTGGATGTTCTTGAAGCCACCCAAAATATGAATCTTTGAGTCGGCCAGCACGATTCGGGTTCGGCTGGCATTCTCAATAGCAAATTTGGTCTTTCCGTCCTTTCCAGCAATACGTCCAATAGCTCGAGCCTGGCTATCACCGTGCATCGTCCTAACATCCTTGATCTCAAAGGTCTCGATGTACAAGTCGTCGAGTCTTAGCAGAGCGATGGCATCGTCTACATCAAAGCCCAGAGTGAACGCCTTAACAAAGTCCTCGCCTTTTTGCAGAGCACCAGTATCGGTAGTGTGCTTCGAGGTTCTCAGCTCAACAGTTTTTCGCTTGATGTTCATACGGCATTGCAGCTTCAAGTGCTCGACGAGGGGGGGGTAGATAGAAGGCCACGCCTGCTTAAGCGGAGTCATTCGGTGAGGCGGTACGGGGACCTTGCGAGTCTCGACTCGAGTGACGGGATCCTAGATAGAGGTTAGAAGTTTTATGCATATAGAGGGTCTTTGCATCGTGGTCTTACAATATCTCTAGCTGGCGCAAAACGAGGTCGGCCCTCCTCATCGATAGCCATTCCATCCCCCATATCCTCTTCCACAGCAATAACAGTATTGGCATCCACCGGCAAAGCATCGGGAGCATCTAACAAGAATTCCTCATCGTTCTCTAAAAGCGATGTCAACACACGTGGAGGCGACGGTTGGATTTCGCAGGGTTTTTTTTCGTACCTGAGGCTGGCAGCGGAACGCTGGTAGCAAGCGGGGTATCCTCCGCCTGTTTCAGAGCAGTTGGTGCGGGCATCTTAGCGACAAATTTGTGATGTTTGGTGATATATGGTGGAAAATATGAAGAAAATAGGACCAACAACTATTTTCGAGTCGCAAAACGCACAAATCGGTCGTGGTAGAGGTCACATCCAAGTATGAAAGTCGATGGTGGGTATTTGGCGGCGAACTTTCTCACACCGATCAAAAATTTGTGGTAGCTTATCGCGGCTTATCCATTGGCCCGGTTTCGAAAAAGGCATCGGCGCGTCATGGAGTGACTTTTCCGGTAGAAGGTGCAGCTTGCATTACTGCGACAGCGACCCAGTAATTACTGCTCCAAACTCCTGTTCCACCTGTTCCCGGTCCAACCTCCATCTTTAATCTTCACCTCGAGGATTTTGTCCCTATTCATCTCTGGTGCCATCTTTGTCCTAGAGGCAGGCACCATGTGTTGGAATGATGGCTAAGGGCATTCCCTTTTCTTCCTTCGGGCGCAGCTTCGGGGTATCTACCTCCACGACATCCGAATCCTCTTCGGCTTTGCGCGCTGCCACCGTCATATCGGCCCGTCGATCAAGTCCAACATTACCAACATCAATTGTATTGTCGACGTATCGTCCATTACATAGTCAACCGACCTGGAAATACCAAGATCGAACCCAAGATGCCAAATCCTCCGCTGTCGACCTACCAACCACGATTCCGTTTGGGATTCCTCCCTTCATAAAGACCAGCCCTTTCAGGAATCTCAGTCTTCTCTCCAAACCCCGAAGTATAAGATATACATTCCCCCGCTCGTCAGAGTGGATCAGGCAGCAAAGATTTTACAGCAACGACAGACACGGCCCGAAATGTGCCTGTGGCAAGGTTGTGCCGGAAAAGCATCCGGTCGATATAAAGACCACAGCCAAGGACCAAAAAGATGCACTCAAGGAACAAACCAAGGAAGCTACTGGAGTTGATAAACCTAGCGCAGCAGATGCCGACTCTGAATCTATCGCCTCGTCCGTATCAAAATATTTACACCTGCCGAGTTTGCCACATCGACCGACTAAAGAGGAGCTTCTGTCAGCAGCCAATGGTTTCTGGGAAAGGTTGAAGGTCCGCTTCAAATGGATGTCCATCAGAAGTATGAGGCCATGGAACGCTGATGAATGGGGTGCATTTGTGTCATGGTTCATGCTAGGTCACATTGTTTGGATCCTGCTGGGCACTACAACCTTTTTCTCACTCATCATCTTCTCCATTAATACTGTATTCGCCCAAGGTAGGTGTATTCAATCCATGAAATTCGGTTTGTCTCTGCTAATAATGCAATAGAAACATTGGCTAAGTGGATTGGCGATTACCTAACCCAGTCCGCAGGTGTTACCGTCATATTCGAATCCGCCATCGTTCCCAAGTGGCGCGATGGCGTCATCTCCTTTCGAAATGTCTTTGTCTCTCGCCGTCCAGGCCAAGGCGAATCATCAGTCAGCAAAGGGTCTTCAGATGCCGCCGCCGTTGCTGCTGCCGACCGACAAGCTAAATCAACTAACCCCGCCAATGAGAAAGACGACGGCAATTATACGCAGTTTGATGTGACTGTTGCAACCGCCAATGTCACATTGTCTTTCTTAAATTGGTGGAATGGGAAGGGCCTTCTTCAAGACGTCGAGATCAAGGGTGTTAGAGGTGTCATCGACCGTACACATGTCGTTTGGCCTCTGAAGGAAATTGACCCGTTATCCTATCGCCACAAACACGAACCAGGCGATTTTGAGATTGAAAAGTTCAAGATGGAGGACCTCCTCCTTACCGTTCATGAACCAGACAACTTCCGACCTTTTTATGTCAGCATCTTCTCATGCGAACTACCTCAACTCCGAAAACAGTGGCTGTTTTACGACTTCCTCTCAGCCAATCACATGTCTGGATCATTCGACGGTTCCTTATTCACAATCCATCCCCGACAGATCCACGGAGTTGTCCCTGGCCAGGATCATGAATCTATGCTCGGGTTTGGAGATCCCAAAGCGTGGAGGAAGTTCAGCAGAATTCGAATCGATGGCTTGAAGATCGACCATCTCAACCGCGGAGTCGAAGGACCATTTGGTTGGATCTACGAGGGGAATGTCGATATCGTGTCAGATATCATGTTCCCAGCCGATTCTGACGAGGGAATCACCAAGGTCATGACAGACTTTTATGACCAGTTGGAGGAGGCCGTCATTGCAAACCGACATCGTTTCCTCAGAAATGTCAGGGATCAGGCCCCCATCCTCCTTTCTTCCGGGCATCTCTCCGATTCTGGAATGGAACAGGACGACGGTGAAGATGCCACAGAAAAACAATCTGCTGAAGATGAACGTCGATATCTCATTATGGACCTTCGCATTCACATGAACGACGTCAAGGCCGCAGTACCCCTATTCACAAAGGATATGTCATACGTGAATCAGGCCCTTGTCCGGCCTATCGTCGCGTACATCAATGCCAAGAAGACGTATATCCCAATCAACTGTCGCATTGTCAAACGAGCCAGCGACTTTGACGGCAGTTGGTCCGTCTTTGACTGCGGTCTCATGAACGATATGTCTGCCGAGACATACGAGGCCTTCGCCAAGGACGTCGAGGACCAACAGAGCCGCGTTCGTCGATTCAAGAAGGTTGGCTTCTGGACGTTGTCGCTAGCAGTTCATGCTCTCTTCATGGGCATGGCAGGCAATGTCGTATGAACATGCGGCGTAACCTAATACCACTCTACTCCATTGCTTTATTCTGTTTCTGTTTCAAAAGATATGCGTCGACGACATTATGCGAGACGCTGTACATTCACAGGGGATATGATATAGGTCAGGGACCCGCTAATGTATATGGAAGACTAGGTATGTATGGCGTTGGGCTTGTTACAGGATGGGATCAACATTTCCCGAGGAGTTTTTGGAGCTTGACTTTCTCTCTTTCTAAATGGCAAGAGTTATTCGCACGATGACTTCTGAGCGATACTTTCGACTATCAGAAGTGTGCATGACGATGATGGGCTGGATGAAGATACCCCTGCCATATTTGGCATGTTCATCAAGAACATAAAACATCATGTGGACACGAATAGGCATCTGCATGGATTTTGTAGACGGTTTCGGATTAGAATCAATAACTCACAAACTTATATTTTATGCATTCTTGAATGTTCCCACATGCTCATCCAAACCTCTGGTGCATAGATTTGAAGTCACTCTTCATCTAAACGCCGTATGCAACAAATCGCAGATGCATGAAGGGGTCATGTAGACCCATGCTTTACCCGTCCGTACCTAAATCCATCCCATTCTGTCAAAATGTTTTCCTACCTATCCTTCATTACCTCCACCTCCAGCAACGCCAGACCCACCTGAGTTTTCATTCAAGATACTCCCATACCAGCCAGCGTGACCCTGGTGTGCCAAGGTGATGGTGTAAGAGGCAGCGGGCATACCGTCGAATTGGTTGGGAGTTTGCTCCAGTTTCAAGGTGAAACGGGGCAGGTTCGCTTGGCTCGACTTCGAATGCACAAACCCCAGGACAGACCCAGTATTAGCGTACTATAGTGATAGAAGTGTCACAATTCTCCATTGCAACGTCAGGAACCGCTTCACATAAAGTCATCACTGCAGATTATGTTAGCATCAGTCAGAAGAAATCTTATTGTCTTAAGGAGAAGCTTACTCTCCGAAGCCGTCATCGTCAGCATAGTCGTGAGTGTCCGTAGTATTAGCACGGCTAGTAACGAGGGAGATCTTGGTCTTGGCAGCCTTGGTCTTCTTGCCACCCTTTTGTGCGGCCTTCTCTTCCCTCATCTTCTCGCTGCCAAGGGCAGTCAGGCCGCTGGCAAGCTTCTTGATCTGCTCGCTGGGCAACTCCTTAGCGAGAGCCTTGGTGAATTCCTCGAGGAAGAGAGAATAGTGAGGCTTCTTGGCATTGGCAGAGATGACGGGAGCAACTGTAGTTCGAAGAAGGTCGAACTGAGCCTTGGTGGTAGGGGTGAAGATGGGCAGCTTAGCGATATCGACTGTCTGAGAAGGATCCTTGGCATTAAGGGCAACGGCTGCAGTCTTGGTCTTGGCCCGACCAGCGCTCAAACCAGCATCACCAAAGCCAGCGTCACCAAAGAGGTCAGTGGCGTGGGCCAAATCGGCGTCCTGCTCGGTACGACGAAGACGCTCTCGGCGCTGGGCCTCGGTCTCGTTATTTATGGCCGCTCCCTTGGCGGCAGCAACGGCCTTCTCCTGAGCACGGGTAGCCTGATGGTCCTCAATACGCTTGGTTTTGGACTTCTTATTCGCAGCAGCCTCGGCGGCAGCCTTGGCCTTGGCTTCCTCGGCCTTCTTGGCCTTTTCGCGCTCCACTTCAGAGTCTTCGGCGGCGTCCCACGAATCGAGGACCTGTTAAGGGAGGAGAAGAGTTAGCCCTCATGGCCATGGTGGAAAAGTAATACGTGACTTACATCGCTATCGTCTTCCTCGTCGTCAAACTTGCGGCGGCTGACAACGGGGGCAGCGACAGCGGCGGAGGAAGAAGAAGAGCTATCGGAGTCACTGTCCTCCTCGTCTATAGGAGATGTCAGAGTTAGCTAGATGTATCTGAGAAGACAACTGGCGTTGATGGAGGTGGATTTATTGGTGTATGATTGTGTGACTAACTCTCCTCTGGAGGAAAGAAGGAGGGGTGGTCGTAAGTGCAGAGGAGACATCATCGATGGCGTTGCTGGGTTGCGCGGGAAATATGATCGTGAAGTCTTACCCCACTGTTTGGGAGGCATGATGTCCGGCAGGGGATTTGAAAGTGTTAGGTTTGGTATGCGTGTATTTGAGAATGGTATTGTTCCGTCAAGGATGCCGGAACTTCGTAGAGCGGTACTTGAAAGAAGTCGATATGAGCACAAAATGTGGTGCCGGGTCGGAGGAAGTTGGAAGTCGAAATGGATGGATCCGGGAATGGAGTCGAGTGAATGAGGGCTAAATTCCCTTGAGAAGTTTTGCACGTCAGGCACAAAGACCAAGGACCAAAGACCAAGGACCGCGGCAGAGGGAACGTACCTGCCCAATTGTGTGCTGAGTGGGTTGAGGTGGGTGCCCTGTGTGAGAGTGTGTTGTTAGACGGGCATAATTAGTGAGAGAGGGGCGCACTGGAGAGTGACAAGCGGCGCAGAAGGAGGGGCAGCTGATGCTAATGGAGGGGCAACTTTTTTTTTTTTTTTTTACCCTTTTTTTTGGACTGCCATCATGTGTCAGTCAATCAACACTTACAGTACTTACTTGTTATCAGCACGCTAACTTGCTGTTCAAACAATAGGCAAGTATTGTCAACAACGCATTCAAGACGTATAAATACGAATCGTAATAAATGCCCGGATCTGAACCCGAATAATATTCACTTCTTTATTGGAGAGTTTCCCATTAACCTAACCTAAAATCATATTCTCATATTCTTGTACATCACGCTTTAGTGTCAGTTTCCAATGTGCCTTCGTCGAACCCGTTTATACTCAAATGATATGCGACCAAAACACAACTATCGACAACGTTGTCGTGTGAATATGGAAAATGCTAGGTTAAATCCACAATTAATCCCAAAATAGTCACGCAATCACCGATTTGTCCATCCGAAGCAAGTTATTTGGAATATTCAGCACTGTCCTGCCTACCAGGGACCCATCGGCGAAAAGCTTTGATGAGTCATCTGTTGCGCACCAACTCTACCCTACCCTGTATTCTTACTTTTATACACCATGGCACGAGCACCCCATCTCTGGTTATTTACCCTGTGTTTCCACACGACTACTTATCCGTTTTTTTACAAGACCAAGGTAGAAATGAGCGCAAGTAGACCTACCGAACGATATACGACTCAGCCTACCTGTACTTGTTGAGCTGTCTCGATATCGCCACAGAACGGCTTTGGCAATGAGAGTTGGTATGCACATTGAAACGGCTAGTCCGACTTACAAGTATGTGTTGCAGCGCCATGCATATGCAGCTACTGCTTCACGGGCTTCGCCGTATACCAGTAGGTGGACTAACTAATGATTTCACCATAACTATGAATTATTTTCGTCATCTTATGCAGCAAGCTACTTGGGTATTCTCTTGTTCCTGGCGTAGCACATAGACTACGGCTTACAAGTTATGAGTGTAACCTATCTCATCGCTGAGGCTTTCCATCATCATACTTTTTTCTTAGTCCCATTCATTTTATGCAACGAGTTGTCTAAATGCAAGATATTAATATGGTGTTGGTTTCTAAAACCAATGAATCAATGCTAAGGCCTCGACTTAGGTATTATACCTTGCCAGCAACACCCTGTGCTGTTTATGACACCAAGGGAGTCCTGGTCTGAGATG
The DNA here is from genome assembly GCA_930272665.1 of Mariannaea elegans. NCBI lineage: Eukaryota > Fungi > Ascomycota > Sordariomycetes > Hypocreales > Nectriaceae > Mariannaea > Mariannaea elegans. Next base: position 480,525 of record CAKNEU010000016.1, on the reverse strand, counting down.
CCCTTTAAGGGATAACATGATTGCAGCAATAGGATGAACCATCAATTATCCACAGAAATGTCCCCGTGTCATGTTTATCTCTAGTTGTACCCTTGAGCTGCGGCTTGTGCACATAGTTATTCCATTGCTTTCCGCCATGTCCGTGACTATGGCTGTCGAATGGCAGACGATCAATGAAATTGGGTTAGGGGATAACCTCGCGTCCTCGCCTCGCGAGACCGAGGCGAGACAAGAAAAAAACTCCTCCAAAAATCCAAAGATATCTTACTGTATTAAAACTTGCTCTCGTCTTTGGCGGGATTTCGTCATCTCCGTGGAGCGCCGGCTCGTCTAAATGGCCCAAAACTCATATCCTCTTTGAGTAATTCGACCGTGCTCGTCCTCCACGCCCGAGTTCTCCCGACATTTCAACTCTTCCCTTTTCTCACGTGGCCTGCCACTGACTCCAACTCAATCGCCGACTGCGAACACCCACCAGCCCAACCCAATCACAGATCGGCCGCCCGCAAGTCGCCCGCAGGTTCGCCGCACGCGGCCAATCCGTCACCGCGGAGAAACATAGGCCAGACTGTGGCTCTCAAGATCCCTTCACCTTGACCTTGTCCGGTCCATATTCGTGTCTCGTATCGTGTTTTTGTCAGCCAAAATTTGTCTCCTAGCTAGCGCACAGGAATTGGCGGCATCCTTTCTCCAATGGGGGGGCTTTCGGCCAACGGGTGGCTTGGGTCATTCACTATCTCGCCTAGACTTCCACATATATAAGACTCCATGAGCCTGGTCAGGCAAGAACTCGTTTGCTTTGTGTTCTACATCATCATCGTCAAACAATCGTATAAACCTCTTTTCGGCAGACGCTAATTAACAAACCTCATACTTTGCCTTTTACATACATCAAGACTTCTATCAGTCTTTGATCAATCTCAATGTTTTCTACTCAGATCTATACTCACGCCAGCGCTCCAAGACAAGCTGCTCAGCTAGGAAAAGCTGTAGCACTTGGCTTCGCCCGGGCCACTTCCTCCTCCTCCATTTTCCGATCCCCCGTTGGTCTCAGGTTGACCTGCGCTGCCTCTCAACACTACCAGACTCGATTATTCTCGTCGACTCCCGCGGCCCAGCTACGTGATTTCTTTCCACCCAAGGACACCCCCCATATCAAGACTACCCAGCCGGCATGGCCTCATCACGGCTACACCTACGCGGAGATGAACGCGGTGGTACCAGCCCATCGTGAGCCTCGAGGTGTTGGTGACCGGATGGCCTGGAAGATTGTGCGGTTTGCCAGGTACTGCATGGACAAGGCCACAGGCATGGATCGTGACCAACAGGTCGACAAGAAACATCCTACTACTGCCGTTACGGCCCAGAAGCCTTTAACTGAATCGCAATGGGTAAGCCATTCCCAAGCCTTATGCATAACTTGGCAGTAAACTTTGCGGCTAACACAAGCGCTAGTTGATTAGATTCATTTTCCTTGAAAGTATCGCTGGCGTACCCGGAATGGTTGGAGGCATGTTGCGCCACCTCGGTAGCCTTCGCCGAATGAAACGAGACAATGGCTGGATCGAGACACTTCTCGAGGAAAGCTACAACGAGCGAATGCACTTGTTGACCTTTATGAAGATGTGTGAGCCTGGGTGGTTCATGAAGATGATGATCATTGGCGCCCAGGGCGTCTTCTTCAACGGTCTTTTCGTCTCCTACCTTATCTCACCCAAGATTGTGCATCGATTCGTTGGCTATCTCGAGGAGGAGGCTGTCCACACTTATACGCGGTGTATCAAGGAGATTGAGGACGGCCACCTCCCCCGGTGGACGGACCCTAGCTTTCAGATTCCCGACATTGCAATATCCGTGAGTATTTCCCATTCAGTGACTTACTTTAATTATGAAGTCGTGCTAATTGGGTGAATATGATAGTACTGGAAAATCCCCGAAGAACACCGCACAATGAAGGATCTCATCCTCTACATCCGCGCTGACGAGGCCGTTCATCGCAGCGTCAATCACACTCTGGGCAACCTCAACCAGAACGAAGATCCGAACCCATTCGTTAGCCAGTACAAGGACCGCCAGCCCCCGAAGCCCGTTTCACAACCTATTGGGTATGAGCGATCTGACGTTATCTAAGGTTGAACCTTAGCATCGCGTAACATGGCATGACGCTAGACTGCAGGTGTTATTCTTGCACCAAATTTTGTATTAAAAGATGTATTTTTATTTTGTTCATGCGATAGGGAGCAGCAGAAAAAAAAGGGGGAAAGGGGGTATGATGGACGGATGATACCACCGGAGCTGGCGTTTACAGAGCCCGATGTGTTTTTTTTTTTTTTATCGTTTATTTTCGCTGGGTTATTTTTTTATTATCGTTTATTTTTTTGGTTGGATATTTTTTCCATGTTTGGTTTGATGGCTTCGGGGGTACAACTCCTCCCACTCCCAACTCCTCGAATATGCAAGGTACTATTATCGTACCGAAAAGAACTACCAACTAGCCTCCAGGTGGTATTAGCTAATGCGACAGAATGTCTAAACTTTCTAGAATAGAAAAGCATTAATTAGCCAGTGACGATCCTCGTGCCCCTTGTCCTGCATTGTACCATTGTGGCTGTGAAATAAACGCGGATAAGACAAAGGAGGAGGCTTGGGGCAAGGCAGAAAGCAGGATTTGCAGCTAGCGGACATGAACGCATGTAACACAGGCGTTGTGGAATGGGCAGGAGGAAAAAAAAAAGGGAGCTTCTCTTGCATATACCAATGCTCCTTGACTACGTCCGTACATCGCTTTTTCGATACGATGGGCTGTCAGACCACAAAGGAACCCTGCACGGAGAAACAGGACAAGTTGCACAGCCTCACTTAACGTAACTGGCGCCTGCTTGAAATCACTAGGAACGCGTTCCAGTATGGTACGGGTACTTTGTATGGCCTCAATCCAAAGGGCCCGCCTCACTTCCGACGAGACCGAAATGTGCGGAGGTGGTGGGGTTAGGAGGAAAGAAAGTTCTATGAGTAATTCCTCAACCAGCTGGGGCTGACACTCGTATACAATCCGACAAGGGGGCTCCAATGAAGCCACCCCTCGCTTCACAAGGCAACGATTTAAAGGCATGCAGTCAAAGGTGAGTGTGTGGAACTGATCTACGCGGCAGACATACCGAGCTGAAGCAAAGTCGGTTAAGCTTCTTTTGGGCCGCGTAATACTCCCAGGCAGCTTCAACAAGCCCTATGTATGTATCTTCACATGTGTCTAGTACACACTTACTGTAGCTGGAACTGATGTCATTGTGAGGGGCGCGAGGCGTTAGTCAGTGGATATAGCGAATGATCAAGTGGCTGGCTGCCTTGTCTCCGGCGAGGTTGCTGGAGTGCTCAGTGCTTGGAATCAATTTTTGGTTTGGGCCGTTCAGAATAGCATCAAGCATCATGATGTGACATACGTGTATTTGTTTTGGCTGTTCCATGGATCGATTCGAAGTCGGCTAGAAAGAAACCCTAGGGACTAACGGCACAGTAACGGCATAACTTGGCCTTCTCGCAGCGCATTAAACAGCACAGCCTCAAGTTGTGGAGAAAGGTACAGTCGGTTCTGCGTCGATCGTAGGCCGCGTGTAAGGCTGGGGCGGAGTCAGTAGCTTCAGCTTGACAGGCGATTCCAGTTCTACAACAAACTGAGTTTTGTGTAGTGGAATTTCGGTTTGAGGTTTTCCGAAGCCGAAAACCCAAGAAGCGTGTCTCATTATTCTCTAACATGCGTCCCCCACCTCATCGGGACCCCAGCCTCATAATATTAGCTTTTAGAGGGTCCCGTCTGCGAGAGGGACGGTGCCGATAGGACATTGACGAGACCCATTTCTTGCTTTACTGGGGAACGCTGGGAGGAGGCGGTGCTCCAGAGATAATGGGGTTCCATGTTCGCTTCCAGGGGGTATTGAGGGACGTACAGTGCCTACTGGACAAGTGTGTAATTCTATTCTTATGATGTTTGTTTTGGGGTTCTTTCCGACCAGATGAGATGAAGATGAGGGACCGTGGTGATGGGCCCCTGGAAGAAGGCTGTGCTTCTTCGAATATCACCCTGCGCCTACTGGAGGAGCATGATACGGTAATGTTCCTGGGCTAGGGAGGGGGATCCATCCACCCACTCATCAAGGGGAGTTGAATGGAATCGTCAGATGAGTTTCATCCGTCACGAAACGCCAGCGAATCGAGGCTAACTTAGCTTGGTGGGGGGTGTGTGCGTTTGTCTCTGCTGTCAACTCAAAAAAACCTCGATGGAAATCCGAGCAAGCTAGTGAGTCAAGTGGAGATTGGAATCACTCTTTCAATTTCTTGGGATCAGACTAGGCCCCCCCGGGAAGTTTTGGTGGTAGCAAGCCATGGAGCAATTGATTGAAGTGACATGGGGAAAATGAGTGAAGCGAGCAAAACCAATGAATCACCGCACAGCTTCGGCGATTTCCTAGTTCGATCATCTGGAAGCTCTGGGAACCTAAATATTACAGAAGCAACGGGCTTTGGTGGGAACCATTCATCGTTCTGTAATTAGTGGAGGGGATCCTCTGGAAGGATGACGGGATGGCAGGGCAAACGAGGGAGGATGACAGTGATATGTTGGTGTCCAGAATGGTCTGTTATATTTGATGCTTTCGCTACTAACAGCTTTCCGTGTACAGATGTACTGTAATTATAGTTAGCAGGTTTTAAGTCATACCTTGCGAATAATGAAGCAATAATTACTGTGTACGCCTTGTACTTTGCACGCAAACCTCCATGCAGTATTGGGTGGACATGTGTCTCGTCGATACTTTTATTCAGGAACACTAGCGTCATCGCGCACCGCAAAACAATCTTCAACAATAAGTCATTAGGTAACAATACGTCTGGCCGAAGACGGTGTCTAGACTCTGGTCGGACTGGTCTGTGTTTTGCATTGTCCCTTTGCTGTGACTCCAGCCTGTGAGAGCAGGACCAAGCGCAAGCTAGGATTATGCCTGTGCATTCTGTCTGAGCTGTCGCCGCTTTTTCGCCTGGCCCAGGCACTGCTATGCTGGTGACAACCATACTCCCGTCACATGATGAGAGTGGAGGATTACCGCAATGCTGCGTACTGTAAACGGTGGGCTAATTGGGAAAACGGTTGGCTTACCAATGGTTATCTTCCTTCCTTTGCATTGGACTGTAAGAGGTTGCCCCGTTATGGTATGCGTACAGACCTCCCCGTTGTTTCTATCTCTGTCCAACGGCAAGTATTCGGATTATTATCATAAAGTAATTTCTGAGAGTGAGCGAGGTGTGCCATGGCCTCCTCAGATCGCTTGCCGCGATTTAGTCCCTCCCTTGAGTAGTCCATATCGGAGAAGTTTGGCAACGCAAGAAAGTCAGAACCAGCACGTTCCATCAAACACTCATACCCGCAATAGCAGACAACCCAGTTATGGATAAGCTATAGTACTGTATTTTTGTTGACTGGCTTTATCTCGCATCTACATTCAGACGGGTGAGTTCCTACTGGATGATCTTTCACGTGACCCCTTCACGCATACTAGATCCTACGGTTTCCCTTTAAGGTGCAGACGGAATGCCGGAGACCAGTCCTAGTAGTCTATGGCAAGATGCACAGCTGGCCAGCGACACAAAGTCCACTCTCGCTGTCGTCTACTGCGGCAAGCTACTTAACACAAGCGATCTGACCTTGCGCTATGAGAATCAATACAAATGAGGACATGCAGAGCCCCTCAAGTTCATCTCTTTGCCGTTGGCAATGGGTTCCGCTTCCGAGCTTCCCGCCAAGATGCAGGCGATCTTATAGATCTGCCACCACCTAGAACTGGCCCTCTGTAGCACATCAATTTGGCGCCCAACCTGGGCTGTAAATACTCCACATATTGACTCCCAGCCACTTGTGGCCAACTAACTCTTGGCGTTCATCTATATTGCGGATGGAGAGACACAGTTCGTTTCCAATTATCAGGCCCCTGCTCCCTTAGGTCCAGAACGGGACGCTCGACCTAAAATCCGCGATAGCCAGAGCACGTTTCCGATGTCCATTAATTAGTAGGATCACGGAATTTTGTCTTGTTTGCCTTCTTGGCAGCTTAGACCAATGGCTGCCTATCATCGCCACTTGGACGCAACCACCATGGTGCAGGACCCGCGAATTTGGTAGAGATCTAGCAATGATCAAGAAAAATATCCCACCCATGTAATGATAATTGATTTGTTAGAATACAACTGCTGTGAGAGAGGGCTCAAGAAGTGTATGTCGAATTGACTTTGCTGGAATCTGCTGAAGTAAGCCACAACTCCTCTCACTCCCGTGAAATGTCACGATCTTACACAACATCGAGTACAGTTCCCACATCGGCACGCAAGTTTGAAAAAAAATAGTGGAGATAACTAGAACTATATTGATTGAGAGGCATATTGATTACGGGACCGGCGCATTATTCGCGTCATTGAGGTGGATGACACCAAGCCCCAGACCTTGCCTCCTAAGCGTCCGCATTCTTGACATTCCTATTACAGAAGAATATTGGCCTTAGAAAGTCGACGAAGCAATGTGGCCACCAAAATAACATGGGATCCCCTGTGAAGGAACCTCTATCCAGCTATCATGTTGGGTCATAACGCAGACAACCCCTCCGCCCGAGCACTAACTCACCGGGGGAGGAACATCTGCAATCCTCTGCAGTCCCCATCTCGAAGCACAAGCTGTGGGGGGGAACGTGTGAACGCGCCTCTTGTTCTCTCCCAATGATACGGGTAAGAAATATTTCCCAGATATCAGAATCCAGGGTCCGAGAGGGGTTGGCGTTGTTCCCCCCGCTCTAGAGGCACGCATATATTGAGATGACCAGCTCGCTTTCCAGGTCCAGGAAGATGGAAGGAGATCCCATGCGAATATTTTCGACTTCACATTGTTTCAGCATGACCTCAAGACTTAACCGTCACAAATGTGCCAAGTGTGGACGGAGTCGCTCAAAAGAGTTCCATCGCAGGCATCCTGCTGGCTCGGGACATCCACCTATCCATTCAGTATGTCGTCGTTGTCGCCCTGGTCTTCGCTGGTCTAGATCAAATGAAAGCCTCCGGACAGAGTTAGGACCAAAGTCGAGCTATCTATCCCGGGCTATCCACGCAATCCTCCAAACTGTCAGTTGTTGCGGTGTGCGTGTCCTTGATAGCGTGACCGACAGACAGGGCGTCCACGTCCATGTGCATCATCACCACTGGCATCAGCAATCTCACGTTTCGTTACGGGAGGCCTCTCTGGCCGAGAGTAGGACAACGCTGGCTCGTCGAAGCACATACCAATCAGATGCCAGCGAGCTTCCTTGTCGCGATCGAATACTCGAGATGTCCCTCAGCCCTGACCTACCCCCAGTTGAGCTGCCTGCATATCATGTTGCGGAGACAGAGAAACCCCCACCAGTACCTCCAAAGCCTGAGGGATACGAACAAAAGAGATTCAGTTATGCTAGTTAGGAAGACCACTCGCCCAACAGGCCCGAGGGTTTTCGGGACGAATGAATCTTTGCGTTTCAAGATAATGGAACTCTAAAGGGGCAGTTGAGGGGGGGGGGGGGGGGGGGGATAGGAAGATGGATCCAAGCCATTTACTGGCTTGTTTTTTGTTTTGGTTTGTTTGGGTGTATATTGACAACACAGACTGATTGATAAATGAATTTCAGATTTTGTACGCTTATTAACGTAGTTATGACGAGTGTCTTCTAGGTTCTTAATATTCCGTCCTTTGATTAGCAAGGATTTCTTACATCGCACACATGGGAAGTGGCTGGAGTATGCCGGTAAGATAGGTCGTGAAATAAAAAAAAAAAAACTATACCAATAGGATCCTGTTCCAGTCCAGGTATGAAGCGGTGGATCGGCCCATCGTGCAACCAGGTCCTCACCGGTCAACGGCGCTCAGCGCGGGTATTTCTCAGTAATACTCTCCGGTTCAAAACGGCACTCCGTTTAGAAAAAAAAACGGTGACTATGATTGTAAAAATACATTTATGCAAACCATGGAGACAGGCAGGCGGGGCTGTGCTGAGCGCGGGAGTTACGAGGTGGATGAAATGGAGGGGAAGATAGGGCAGCGAGGAAGCTAAGCCTAATCCGCCAAGCGCCCGAGCCCTCGACTTGGTATCTCTTCGGAACCCTCCATGACCACCACAACTCTACTGTAACCGCCCCATGCCAGTGATGGAGAGTCTCGCGCAGCCACCCGTTCTCTTGAACTCCCGATAGTGTATAGTAGTAACATCTGATTGTTTGGCAAGTGTAGCCGCCTTCTCTTCAGTCCCCCCCCTTGACCGAAGTTGGCGGCTCTTCCATGGGGTAAATGAGGCATCATTCAAGGTCAAAATGGCAAAATTGTTGACATACCGCCTCGACGAAGGTCGCGTCTAGTCTAACCTAGCCGAAAGAGTGCATGATGTACGAAGTATCCCTTGCAAAGTTGATATCTGAATGTGAGGTAAGCTATCATTACGTAGTTCGTACCCTGTCGCTGATGCTTCTGGGTTGCCCCGTTTGCTCGACGTGTCTCTCTGCTCTTGCGCTTAACACTTCTTCTGCACAGCCTCGCCCGCCGAACGAGGAGGAATGCTTGCTTCTGGCCCGCCATTCACTGGCCTTATATCAACCTATGGGGACACGGTTTAATCTTGCGGGGGGGGGGGGGGGGGGGGGGGGGGGGGGGGGGGGGGGGG
>CAKNEU010000016.1:298261-471795 GCA_930272665.1 Mariannaea elegans | reverse complement strand
CAACCTATGGGGCCACGGTTTAAAATTCCCCCCCCCCCCCCCCCCCCCCCCTTCGTCGCACCCCGCCTTCGACGCTTCGATGGGGAATTTCGACTCCTCCCCGGTCACAGTTGGCTGGGACAGTCGCATATGGGAGCTCTGCAGGCAAGATTCCCACACCCCCATTCTTCTCCCCGGTCCTCTTTTCTACGCTCCCGCCTGTTCTCTCGCAAGAGTTCCAGTCCAGACTCGTCTCCAACCCTCCACCCGCCGCCGCAGATGGTGCTCTGGCGCTTAGTGCCCAGTCTCAACCACCCCTTGTCCCGAATGCTTGCTTGCTTGCCCACCCAACCTGTCGCTTTTTCATCTTTTGCCTTGTCGCCTCTTGTCTCTCACTCACTTGTTAATAAAGTGCCAGTGCGTGTGTGTGTGTGTGTGTGTCATTCAGTCAGTGACTCCCATAGAAGCCCATCCATTGCCCGCCAGCACTGGAGAGCTCCGAATCCCCAGACCCATCTGAGTCTATCGCCCGCCCGCCTTACAAGTTTCCCGCACCAAACTCTCAAATCTCCTACTCAAACACCACCTCAGCCGCCACTTCTACCTTACATCCCTCTCTCCACCACTGCCTTACCCGCCCACCATCAGCGCCAATCTCACAGTTCTCAACCCAAGGAATCGGAACATTTCAAAGACGCTCTTCTCCAACTCTGCTACCAATATTGGTACAGATTTTTCCCAAACAGGCCCCTCCCCGCGCACCTCACACCCCCATCCACGCGTCCGGCAGCTACGATAGGACCGTTCCCCCGCCCATTGCATCACCCGTGAGCGCACAGCCCCCCGGCATCGCCACGGTGCTTGAAGGCTGACTCGGGATTCTGCCTTGTCTGCTTCTAATCTCGGAAGACATCATGGATCAACAAGCCCAACGAGGCCGGTCTCCTTCGGCCGGTCATCAACAGCCTCATATAAGTCAATCTCACTCCCCATCGCCGGCACCATATCCACCCAACGATGCCTCCGTCGGCTTAGGCCTCACCTTGGATCATTCAGCTCAGCAGTCCTTCGCCACAAACAACTCCTCGTTTGACTCTTCGTTCACCAACGGGAATAACGGCTTCCTTAGCCCACAGCAATCACCTGGACTGCCACCGCCGCAACAGCAGCAGAGCCCTTTCCCGCAGGCCAACCTCGCCGACCCCGCCTCCTTCGATCCTAACACTACCTCTCCCTTTGGTCAGTCGGCGCCGACCACCGGCCCCGAATCTTCGCTGGCTTTCAACGCCCAGGCGCAAGCTTCGTACTTGTCGCCAAACTTGAACGACGGTGATTTCTCTCTCTTCCCGCCCACTGGCGGCCAGGGCGACCAGTTTAATACTCCCTTGTTCGACCAGCCCACCCTCAATCCCAACGACATCAACAACATGACGTCGCCGCAGCCTCACTCCCCAACCCCTCCTCATCTCCTCCATCCCGAGGGTCACCAGCCTGGCTCGGCTCACCAGTCGCCTTCATTCAACCAACATCAGTTCTCTTCACCCCCCGGTGGCCACTCAAGACATACATCGCTTGGCCCCGAAGCGGCCATGCTCCCGAGCCAGATTGGCGACTGGAACCAGCCACAGTTCCAGGGCCACCGTCGCACTCCCTCAGAGTACTCAGACGTGTCTTCATGCGCGCCCTCGCCGAATCTCGTCAGCTCCGATACCTTCGACGGCGACGTCGGTGGCCATTCTCCCCATCAGCGCCCCTCGGACGGCAGCATGTACGAACCGGTGCTTGGGATCGGTAACTTTAGCATTTCAGACAACACTGGCCGAAGCCCTTCTCACAGCCCCGCGATTAGCCCTCGCATTGTTCCGCAGCAGATGCCCGACCAGCAGCCTGGTTTTGGCCATCTGGCGCCTCTAACGCATGCTTATGGAATGCCTAATGCATACGGAGAGATTCCTGGTTCTGTCGAAGCATTCCCTACCCTTCAGTCTACTGCACCTGATATGGGTCAAATGGCCCCTCCTGCAATCAATATTGATTTTGCTCCTAATAACAACAAGCTGAACGCTTTTGATGGCCCTAAATCGAGCATGGACCAAGACTCCTTGACACCCCCCGACCGGGGTATGTATTCCATTCTGTTGCCGCATAAACCTCATCTAATATTGACTAGGTCGTCCCCGATCCCGACCCCGAGCCGTTACGGATCCGTTCCATCCCGGTGGTGGCATGCTGAACCGTCCCGTTAACGTTGGGAGCTTAACCCCGTCTCTCGGCAATGATTTGCGGTCCGATGCCTCTCGATCATTATCGCCACTCGACAGGCAGGGGACAGCCTCGCCCTCGCGAAGAAGACAATCCACGTCGGCAGTGCCTAACAACATTATTGCGCTACGCCTGGCAGATCCTGAATACCAGAACAGCCAGGATAGTGGGGCTGCCAAGCGGGTTCAGAAACATCCTGCCACTTTCCAGTGTACCCTCTGTCCTAAACGATTTACCCGTGCCTACAACTTGCGATCGCATTTGAGGACCCATACAGATGAACGTCCATTTGTTTGTACCGTGTGTGGGAAGGCCTTCGCCCGACAACATGATCGTAAGAGGCACGAGAGCCTGCACTCGGGCGAAAAGAAGTTCGTCTGCAAGGGTGATCTCAAAGTTGGTGGACAATGGGGTTGCGGTAGGCGGTTTGCTCGTGCTGATGCCCTTGGCCGCCATTTCCGATCTGAGGCTGGGAGAATCTGTATTAAGCCCTTACTGGACGAAGAGATGATGGAACGGCAACGACTCTGGCAGGAGCAGAGAATGCAGCAGAACATGGCCCAAATGGCAGCTCCTCCTGGAGCAATGGGCATGGAAGCCACTGCTGCGTATCCTATGGACCCTAGTGGCAATTACATGCTCCCCGCGGCTCTGTTGGCGCAGTACCCTGCCTTGGCTCAGATGAATTGGTCTGCGACTGAAGTCAATACGGGCATGGACGATGATGTTAGCGGCCGGTCCTCCTTTGACGCTAGTGACTACGATGAAAACGAAGACGGTGGTTACGTGAGCGGACCTGGAACTGGTTACGGTGAAGGGAGCATGCAGCAAAACTTTGGCGAGATGGGATATGCTAGCGATTTTGGAGGCCGGTCATAGTGGCGGGCTTTTCCAAATTCGCATATGCTGTCCTAGCTTTGCCATTTTTCTCCCATTTCATTTTTATTTTCCTCTACCTTGGTCCTGTGCCATCCGCTTGTTCCATCGGCAGGGACGGCTAGAGAGGCCTCCAATTCCTATATTGTCTGTCATCAGCGATTATTTCTTGGTCTTTATTTTTTTTCGTCTTGGATTTAGGGAGCTCCGTTTTGGATGTACTACGAAGGGACTCGGCGCCGACTGATGGCGATTTCGGAAAACACCTCTGGCTGGGCAGAACGGTGTAAGTGTCTTGACATTTTTACTTCTTGGGAGGGTTATGGGGATAGACGGCACTGCGTATAGATACCAAACTGAGTCTCTTTCTCTTCGTAACATATGTGGCTTTCGTGTTCCAGTTATCTATCTGGCTTTGGTGAATTAACCTCACAGACTTGGCACTATAGTCAAGATCATGAACCCACGAACCTGCTAGGTAATACATGCCTATAATGAAAATGGTATCACTTGACTTGTGAATATCCTCGAACGTTCTTTGGCCATCTTCAACCATCACGCACGCATTAAAAGGGAACAGAGACCTTCAAATTTGACCGCCAAGCAATTGGCTGCATTTTTGGTAATAACTTCCGGGTAGGAGCCTATCTAGAGTATATATGCTCACGGAAGAAAAGAAACAAGACACCTAAACATCTGCCTTGTATCTTACAGCTTAAACGCAAGAAAATGGACAACCTCAGCTATGGGACTCTTCCTAAAACGGAGTAGAGTTCTTTGCCTACCCTTACTAGTATGCTCCAACCGCCCCTATCCGTGCCAGGATATCTTAGAACATATGTCAATGAACATTACCAAAACCCAACCTGATATGAACCGATCCGACCCAACCCAACCCGACCCAAATACAAGAAATACAACCATTAGGGTTATTACTAAATAAAACACTATTCTGTGAAGTAGACTCTCCCTTACCGTAACCCAGGGTATCATGCCCCCCATTTGCTGCGTCTCCGTCGCCTCTCTTCTGAGGGTGCTTTTCATAGAGTTATTCGTTGCCAAGTTCCGTTTCCATCGTTTTCCCACGGTATCGGGAATGGTATCCCGAAGTAGGTCTTGATTAACTGTTCCATAAGAGTATTGACAATATGTCGATGCGCGTCAACCGCCCTGTCGGCGACGAACTTCATAAGCAATGAGTTGGCCTCAATCTCCATGTCCTCATTCAACTCATACTCTTCCCCCACGGCTGTGACCGAGCTCCCGGTACTGTCAGATCCTGCTGGCGACGTGACCCCGGGGCGGGGCCGAACTGTGTACTCGGCCCGGATTGTCACGCCGGCCGGAGCAACCGCGCGGGAGCGGACGCCGTCTCGGATAGCTTGGAAGAGAACTTGATAGGTGAGGGTCTTTGTCATGCGCGGTGCCAGAGTAACAAAGTCTGAGGCTTGGAAACAGCGGAAGGTGTCGTCCCAGGGACCAAAGAATGGGTCATCACCCACCTGTGAGGGGTGGGGAGGTTGTTCGGTGAAGGAGGTCATGGTTAAGTGGGTGGTCATGAAGGGGAGGAAGGAGTACAGGACGGCAAGAACCACGGTCGGGGGGATGTTGGGGGGAATAGGCACGCTGTAGTTGTATTGCCTGGTTGTCTTCATGGCCGGTGGTGATCATATATGATGAGGATATTGAAGAGGGAGGGAGGAGCGAGGCAGTTGGTAAGGACGCGGGGTTATGATTCGATAATGAGTCGATATCAGATACGTCTGAGAGAATACAAGGATCTCCATATATTGCCCTTCGTTTATCGACCCCTCATCCCTATGAATAATGTAGGTGATAACAACTTGGAGTAGCCTCGGGTGGCGATGTTGGCGGATATGGAGCACGGAGGAGAAGAGAGAAGAAGACTAGGCTGACGACAAGGATCTGGCGTGGTGAAGCCCTTCTCACTCACGGACATGATGGCTGCCACTACCGTTGTAGTGCACCAGGGATGGCAGATCAAGAGCTCTAATAAGCGCTGTCTCGATGAGAATTCAAATAAAACTCGATTGAAGACCTGAACGAGGCGCGGTAGAGGATTGGGGTGATGTGATACGGCCAATGCGAGGATTAATGAGGATAGGAATACGACAACGACCGAACCAGAAAAAATAGTTGCCCCTGATCGATAATGATATGTGTGTGGCGCGCGCCACCAAGTGCCGGATGGAAGCCGTTCAAGAAATAGAAGAGAATCGCCGGAGCCGCAGCCGGAGCCGTCAAGCTACGGCCTGGTAAAGAAGAGTTCAAAGTGGCGATCTCGTTTCCTTCTGCCGATTTTCCTCCTCCTCTGCTAATGTTTCTTTCGGGTCCTCAGCGAGTGTACTCGTGGGTAGCAATAAGAATGGTGTTGTCTGTAGGGTCTGAGATAGCGGTTGAAGTTATATAGTTTATATGCCCGTTCGTTCTTCGTTGTGGAGAGTGGGCAAAAAAGGGGGGGCGGTGCAAGAAGACACCAAAGACGAGCAATCTATATTTGTACAGACATCGGTATATGCATTCGTATTTATTCTATCCCCTAATCTTCCCTGTGCGGCTAATGGTTGACCATCCTTTCTTTTGCCTTCCTTCTTGCTCCATCAGGGCATGCCAAAATGAGCCGGATAATCTTAAAGATACAAGGGGCCCATCACATGAATATCACACTTCCATAGAGAGCGGGCGGGACATCAAGGATATTCCCACCCGACTAGCCCTGCCGCGTGGGTTAATTGCCTGCTTGTCATTCGGAGAATGAAACCCAACCCAGCGTTTCATAGCGGGCTGATATTAGTCTGTAATAGGTATGGGAACACGGGCATAATGGGGTGATAATGAAGAAGCTCGCTCGGTAGGGGGGACGAAGGATTGCGCTTAGGAAAACCCAGTACGTAGTTGCGAGGTATTTGGGACTGATCTAACTGGATGAATCGTTACTACATCTCCATTTCCGCGCCTTGTCACCCAGTGCCTGCCGACTCCTCGACCGTAGTCCGATCCGACCTGGGTGCCCTCGGTCAAGGCACCCCGAGATAGTAGTATAAGATGATAGGGCTTACTCTGCTGAATAAATTTCCCTCCTCCTTTTTTTTCTTTTTAATATGTTTGCCATGTTTTTCTTATTCTTGCTGAGAAGCCTCTATTCTAGTACCTGACTGCTTACACAATTGCAGAAAGTGCAGAAGAAGACTATAATTAAACAACCTCGTGCATATTATATTCATAGTTGTATCATTGACACAATCGCCTTGGGTAGTGACTAAAAAGCCACCATCGTTGATTGGGTCGCGTGGAGGCTGCAGGGGTCTTGCTTGACGTTTTTGGCGCTCAGGGTCTACCGGTATTGGGGTCCCGTACTACTGTAATGGCCTTGAAGGATAGGGCTAGACCGTATCGATTTGTCTCGTATCGGCGCTTGTTGGGACTGTATTACGGTGTAGTTAGTGAAATGTCTAGAAATATGTATAAGCGGCCTTCATGCCTGGGGGCGAAAGCGCTGGCAGGCGTACTACTAATAATAACCACCCACATGCAATAGGCCATTTTTGAGGCTCGCCTCCCAGCATACCTTTGTATTGTAGGGCGTATACATGCACAACGAGGGCTGTAACTGGTGAGAAAAGCATCTGACGCTAGATACTGACTCATACTTGGATACTACTCTGCTGGATGAGGTACGATGCAGTGCAATGCAGATATTGAGCGATGTTGACCTGGCAAACGCACAATCTCGCTGTCGTGTGGTCCAGCATCGATGCCTGATACACACCCTCTCGAGAACGCAGAATCTTCTAGCCAATGTCCTTGTATTCCAAGTTCTAGATACTGATCGTTCATTCACACCGGCATTTGGCAGCATGAACTTGGCCTTTTGATCCTGCACAGCCTCATTCGCCACGTAGGCGAATCTGTAGCCTGGTTCTGACGAGAGATCTAATTTCGAGGTCAACCCAGCCCAAGAACAGCAGCATTAACAACAACAGCAACGGCAACGATAACACCACATCATCAAAAGAAGCTCTACGACGGGGTTGGTGCAAGGGGATGCGACTTTATGCGCTTGATGAGTAGGGCGCCTCTTAGCTTGCTCGTTATGGTTAAGAGAACAAACGCAAGGGTGCTCGTCAGCAAGTTGTCTTGCAGTCAGACCGAGCAAGCAAGACATGGAACAAAATGCAAAACACTCAACATGATTTCCCATTTCTCCGTTGTCCGCTGTCGATGTCTCTCGTCATCCTTTTTTTTCTCTCTCTTTCTTTGCCTCTTCGCCTCTTGCTTGGGCTGTCCGATGACGAAAGTGGACGTCCTTGGGTCTGACCGCCAAAAGACACTCTCGTGGGATTGGGCAAAGTCAGTGGGCTTCTGGGGATTGGGAGCGCTCTAGAGCTGGAACTCGAGGCAACAACAACACGCATTTATCCACTCAAAGCCATTTGCATTACGCCCGGGGCGAGCACAAAATTTTTTTGCGGCCTTTTTGAGGAACCGCTTTATGAAGCGGTGAGAGATTGGCGATACCTCTTCTGGCCAAACTTGTGCTGGAGCACGAGGCTAAGGTGGATTGGGAGGAGCCGACTCGTGGCTCGCTGGGGGCGTTGGACCCTTGCCTTGTTAGTCAACTAATTAATTAGTTCCCGATGTTTGCATGTCGCCCGCAGCGGGTTCTTCGTCACTGTGTGATGGCTGGGTGGCTCAAGATGTGAGCCATGAAGGCGGTCTGGTTACTGTACCTGTGCGTTGGCCGTCTTGATGCCCATTGACGCATGTAGTTGTACATGGGATCCTCCCTCGTCATTTTGACACATTCGTCTCATGTCTTTTGGCTCTGCTTGCTTCCGTCAAGATCAAATCGGCTGGCAACGCATGGAGGGGCACTAATGGGTGAGGATTAGGCTCCCCTGCTACCCGCTGTCACTAGTGTTGTTGGAGCGACCGACGAGGGCTACGGCCGTCCGGGTGTGAAATCGAAAGCGTCGTTGAGGGAACGGATCGAGCCAGAGCTTCCGTCCCACCATGATGGTCCGAGGTTTGCCTACAGCAATTACCTACTACGTACGTACGTTGTCTTGCTGGCAGGGTAAGGGTCCAAAAGGCTGATTGCGGGTGCGTGCGGGCGTGGGGAAGAGAAAGATTCGGCAGTGTAAACTGGTCTGAGAACGAATTTCCCCGGATGATTCAATCATCTCAGTCAGTACAGTATGAGGGGGGGGGGGCAGTGGCCGATAAGGGTTTTACGATACACATGATCACACGCGTCAGACGCACACATGGGAAACATAACTCAAGTTTTGGGCATGGAAGGAATGTAAAATGTGATATGTCTCACAACCCCTCCTTTAATCGAGCAGAGAAATGCTACACCACACACACACACACACACACTTGTCTCAGGTTGTTTCCATGTTTGATATTTCGGCCCGCGAGTGGCGACGACAAGCTACTTTGGGCTGCTTCGGGAGGGGGGGTCCTTTTTTTTGGGCGGCCCCCGCGTGATGTCACGGAGATCGAACGACGGGGCCCAGGGTCTTTTGGAGGGGGTAGACAAGGGGGAAGAGGGAGAGGAGACATTTGGGTGATGGGAGACGGACATACTCCGTAACAGACTAAAACCCAATTTGAGGGAGGGAAATCAGACATCGAACAAGTTGGAACAGACAAGAAGGTCAAGCTTATACTTTTGGATCCAAAGCGGTGGAAATTTGAAAAGAGAAAACCATGTACGTGTACAAGCTATTCCCTTCATGGCTCGTAATGCGATGAGGTAGAGTGACCTTCCTGGCCGCGGTTTCTGGCCTCATAGAAGTTGGGCTTGAAAAGTGCATCAATCGTCTGCCGATGATAGAAGGGAGATCCCAGTAGCCCGGCCAGTGCTGTACCAAATTGTCTAATTCCGCTGCTAGCGAAGTCATGAGAGGTTAAGTTTGAAGAAGGCAAGGTTTATGACAGGGTACATTACCCAGGACCTTTGATCATCAACTGGTCTCTGCTGTGATGGGCAGTACTCTCGGTCTTGAGGTTTCTTTGATATATTGGGTGGCTGGGAATGGAGTCAAAATTTCCTTTTTGGCTCCCTCAAATCAGCGGACTGCATTCCAATGTGCACAACCTCCTACTAAGTCGGGGGCGAGATCTGGTATAGCTACAGCAATGGTGACTGTCCGACTGGTGTGGTCCTGCAGACAAGAGTCAAGCACGATGATTATGGTTGGCTTCGAGGTGGGCATGGTGGATCAAATGGTCCTGCAGCGAGGCTTTAACCTGGTACAGGCCAATCCCCTCTCGCTCTCCTGCTTGGTTGCTGGGTTGGGTTGGGTGGTACCGTAATGAATCTCCTTGGTGGTGGTGTGCGGATGCACGCACGAGGGTGGGCAGAGATGGGCTGGTCCTGGAGCCAATGCCATCAATGTTATGCGTGACTCTTTTCGTCTCCCTCAACACCCTCACCTTTCCACGCCCCTCAGCGTCCGACCATTCAGAAGACTGAATGGAGATGCGCCTCGTGCGTTGTGCATCCTCAACGACGCCGATGATTTTGAATGGTCCCTCCCGTAAAAAGTGTACCTGCGCCTACATATATGCCCCTTCTTCGGAGGAGGTACCTCGATGACTCTCGCCCCTTTTTGACCATTTTTTTTTGTGTTCGCCTTTAAACGACCCCTTATCACGATATTGAATATCTCCTGGAATTGCCACATGCTGCTATTAACAGCTGGCTTGCGCAACACGGGGGTGGTCAATCGAAAAGGAACGAGCTGTAAGTGAGAAAAGGAGGGAAAAGAAAAGGGTGAATAAAAGAAAGGGAAGAACGCCCCTGCCTATCAGTGTGATCCGGGAGAAAGGCTAGACTTCGTCTACTTCAACAACGCCTTTTCTTTTCCTTTCCCTTTGATATCTTTCCATTTTCAACCCTCACTTGCTCGTTTTTGTTTTAATATAGCTACCCAGCTTCGCCCGGGGTTGTTTCGCCGGGTCAAGTAGCGGTAGGTTTGTACCTTACCCATCATCGCCTAACCTCACTCCACTTTGGTATTGAGATCACGGTCATGCTTGATGGACAGCAGCTTTCATGGACTTATTGCACACAATCCCCAATTCGAATCGACCCAATTGTTTGTTAACTGACCAGTCCTACCACAGAACAAGCCGACTACGTAATTTAACAGTCGCTCCCTTGCCCCTCTCTCTCCCCTGCCGGGACACTTGCAAGTTGCCAGTCACCTGGGCCTCGCCCGCTCGCTTGCCACAGTTAATGCGGCGGCGCCCCGTCGAGTTATCCCCGCCAGTCGCTTCGTTGTAATACGCCCGGTGCGACGACTGAACCTTCGTCTGGCCGACGATCCCAACAAGTACGCCGGCGTCATTGGCCCGCGGCACTACCCGCCTGTTGTGGTGTTGGGGCTTGGGTCTTGTGCTTCACCCAGCCTGAGGCCATTTTCTCTTAGGCCTTCCTGTCTCTCTTCCTCGATAGAGGAATTACATCTCCCTCATCTGCCTCCGGCTCAGTGAAGCTCGATTTCGACCCAATCTTGCATGGACTGAGTCCCCCCGATTTGGCAGGCCGAGTATTAAGCCTGACGACCTAGACATCATCAAGCGCGATCCACGACTGGGGTGGTTGGGCCAAAAAAAAAGCGGCGGCGCCCCCATCAGACTGCCGCCCAGGATATTGATTAGGACCCTGGAACTTCTATCGAAGACGGTTTCCCCTAACCCGGCTTCTTTTGTTTTCATTTTTGGTGTCGGTTGGTGGTTCTGACGAATTCTGTTCCGCAACGAAATCTCCACGACGACATCACCCTTTTGCTTGCACGACATCGCATTACGAATACTTACGATTTCCGGGACTTGCACCATATTCCGTCCCCCCTTGGTTTCTCGTAATTTCGCCCCGACGAGCACTAACACGAACTCCAACCTCTTAACGATCCCGACATTTGTGAAGCTTAAGTGACGACATTTCCCGATCGCTTGAGACAACATCTAGCACTACCTTCGATTTACATCCGGCCACCGCCACTACAGCTTCCATGATTGTAACGTCGCTTCGTCTGCGCACTAGCTCCGACTTCCACAATGGCCGCGGCCGAAGTTTTGACGTTTGCAGAAAGCAGGACAGGATGCGGGTATGGCTGGCAGACTTCCCGTCATTCTCTGGCTGGGCGGGATGAACTATCTCTGCGCTTGCGGCTGGACTTGATTGCCCAAGCCTGGGTTGCGCAAAGCTCTCTCAGAAAGGTACGTGGGAAAAAATTACCTTTTACTTGTTTTCTTCGGGCCGTACCCGTTAGCAACTGCAATTAGTTTCCTTGAGTCTTAAGAAGCTTATTTACTTCACGAATCGTGTGTGGCGCTCAACGGTCGACCCCTCGATGAGGGGAAACCTGTGACGCCACCCCGTTTATTCACACCATACATCACAACCCTTTGGAGTTTATCTAACATATTCCGTGTTTTTAGAACTTACCGGCCTCATCTTCTTTACATCCACATGTGGCTTCGAGCCGTTTAATCGTCCCTGATTTGTCCCCGAAATGGTCGCGCTGCATCCCCGCCACGTGCGAGTCGACTGTTTCCTCCAATCGCGTCATGGACCCCAACCATACCGATCAATATGCCCGACGCAACCCATCTGCATGCGCAGACGCATTCCCATTACCTCCATCTTCCAATTCGCCACGACACCGCCATCCTAGCGAGGATCTTCTTGGCGACCCCACGTCCGATGTTTCAATAGATTTTAACTCCCAAGAGGGTTTCTACGAAGCTGCAAAGAAGAAAAAGGCTACTAAGCAGTCACTTCCTCCACCACCACCACCTCCACCCCCCCCTCCCGCCGAAGAACCTAACCCTGACAATGGTGGTGGAGGCGACTCTGGAGGCGGCGACAGTGCTGGTGGCTCTGGTGATGGAAAAAAAGATGGAGGCAATGGTGGCAGCGATGGCTGGGGTGATTTTGCGGGAGCCAAATCGAAAACGAAGAAGGGTAAAGACGGATTTGAAGAGGGGCTGCCGAGCATACCTACCAACGACTTTGGAGCGGATTCTTTTCACGAAATTAAATTAGGGGATGATACAGGTGGGAAACTTGACTTAGGTTTTGGTTCGTCAAATTCGAAGAAGTCGTTGAGTTCAATAGGTAACAATTGTCAAACAGGAAACACTGGCTGGGACTGGTCCGGCGGTGGAAACGACTCGAAAAAGAACGACAAGCTATCATTCGATGATTTTGGCGCACCAGGGGCACCCAAACAGGAGAAGGAAGACCCATGGGGTTTCGGCGGCAAAAAAGAAAAGAAGGACATAGGGGTAGAAGACCCATGGGGTTGGGGTGCCAAGAAGAAGGCAGTCCCAGAACCTGAACCTACATCTGGGAAGAAAGATCAAGACGACATTTGGGATACCTGGGGTATTTCAAAAAAGGATCGATCAAAGAAGAAGAACATTATCAGCGACTTGGTCAATGAAGGTCCTGTTCCTGAACCTGCGCCGGACCCACCACCATCAGACGACCTATGGGGCGGCTGGGCAGGCAAGAAGCAAGAGAAGAAGAATGATTCACTCTGGGGCGAACCCGAAGTCCCTGACCCACCACCGCAACCATCGCAACAGGATACAGGGAACGAAGGCGACGATTTTTGGAGCACATTCGGAACCGGGAAAAAGAAGGGTCCAATACAAGAGGTTGAGGAAGAAAAACCGCCGCCAGAAGGATGGTCATCTTGGGGCCTTTCGTCAAAAAAACCGGTGGCGAAGAAGAACTCAATGCTTCCAGAACTCAATGATGTCAAGCCTGAGGAACCAAAGGACGAGGGCTGGGACCTTTGGGGGAAGAAGAAGAAGAGCGACCTTATCAACTTGGTGGAAGAGGTGCCACCCCCGGCCCCAGAACCCGTCGAAACTTCTTCGGCAACCGATTTCCTGAGCTCTTGGGGTATCGGTAAGAAGATTAAGGAGATTAAGAAGGTAGCCGACAATTTCGCCTGGAAGACAGACGCTGTCGAGGAACCCAGCGACGATTTCTGGAACTCTGTGGGTAAGAAGAAGGCTGATCCGCTTGAGTTCCTAGAAAAGAAAAACGGTGAGACTGTCCGACCTAATGACGTGGAGGAGTTTTTAGCCGGCGGCAAGGCTAACAAAGATGACAACGACAACTGGGGTTGGACTTCAAACTCCAAAACAAAGAAGTCGAATAATCGACTGGATGCCTTGTCTGACCTACCTCCTCCAGCGCCAACGCCCCCTGATATGAACTTAACTGAGCCTGATGAACTAGCAGGAGACCCATTAGCCAATGACCAGGCTGCCAAGGACGCTGAAGAGCGAGCTGCCAGGGAAGCGGAGGAGAAAGCAGCTCGCGAGGCGGCAGATGCTGAGGCCGCGGCGGAAGATGAAGAGATTGCAAGTTTGTTGGCGAAGAAGGTCAAGCGAAATGGGAAACTCTTGAGGAGAGATTCGGATCGCCTTACCCTCCTTCAAGGAAATGCTGAGAGGCGAGCCGAGGAGAGGGCAGCACGCGAGGCGGAAGAGCTGATTGCAAAGGAAGCTGCTGAAGCCGTCGCCGCCGAGGCAGCAGCAGCAGAGGAAGCAGCAGCAGCAGAAGCCGCCGCTGCCGAAGCGGCAGAAGCTGAGGCAGCGGCAGCACGCGAAGCTGAGGAAAAGGAAACAGCCGCTGAAGAAGCAGAAATAGCTTCGTTGCTCACAAAACAAGCGAAACGCGGAGGGAAGCTGCTTAAGAAGGACACGGAACGACTCAAACTACTGCAAGTTAAATCCGAGAAACGGGCTGAAGCTCTCGCAGCTCGCGAGGCTGAAGAGCAGGCTGCTAAGGAAGCTGAAGAGGCCGCCGCTGCGGAGGCCGCCGCTGCAGATGAAGCAGCAGCAGCGGAAGCTACCGCCGCTGCACGGGAGGCTGCCGAAGCCGAAGCCACTGAAATTGCGAAAGAAGAGCAGGAACTCGCAGCACTTGAAGCGAAGAAAGTGAAACGAATGGGCAAGCTTTTGAGAAAGGATAATGAGCGTTATCAGTATTTGACTGAAAGGGCTGCTGCGAGAGCAGAAGCAAAAGCTACCAGAGAAGCCGAACAAACCGCCCAGGATGCCGAAGCACAAGCCGCCAAGGAGGCTGAGGAGGCTGCCGCTGCCGAGGCTGCCGCCGCTGCAGAAGCTGAAGCAGTAGCTGCCCAGGAGGCGGCTGAAGCGGAGGCTGCAGCTCAAACCGCGGTGGAAGCAGAAGCTGCTGAAATCGCCAAGGAAGAAGAGGAACTCAGTGCTCTCAAAGAAAAGAAGGCGAAGAGAGGCAAGCTCTTGAAGAAGGACACGGAACGGTTTACCTTCTTAATTGGCCGGTCTGTCAAACGTGCCCAAGATAAAGCTGCTAAGGAAGCTGAAGCCGCTGCCGTTAAAGAAGCTGAAGAAGCTGCTGCTCAGGAAGCCGAAGAAATTGCCGCTAAGGAAGCCGAAGAAGTTGCCGCTAAGGAAGCTGAAGAAGCAGCTGCTCGAGAAGCTGCCGAGGCTGAAGCGGCTGCGATCGCCAAAGAAGAGGAGGAGCTAGCAGCTCTGATAGCTAAGAAGGCCAAGAGGGGAAAGTTGACGAGAAAAGACACTGACCGACTCAACCTTCTCACGGAAAATGCAACTCAGCGAGCAGAGGCCCAAGCCACCAAAGAGGCGGAAGAGGCGGCAGCAGCAGCAGCAACTGCTGAAGATTCACCAACAGAGGAGCCGGCCGATCTTCCTGTTGAAGAGCTGGCCGACGGGTCCACCGAGGAGCCACCATTTGAAGACCCCCCTGAAGAAGATCCACCTGTGGATCTTTCTGATGCTGAGGCAGCTGCACTTTTGGAGGAAGTAGAGCTCGCCGCCCTGGCTGCCAAGAAGGCCAAAAAGGGCAAGCTTTCGAAAAAGGATACAGAGCGGTTCGACTTGCTCACGGAAAATGCCAACCAACGGGCAGGAAATGTCGCTAGAGAGGCCGAAGAAGCGGTAATAGCAGACGCCACTGTTGGAGAAGAAGAAGAAGAAGCTGCAACAGCAACAGCAGAAGCTGTTGCCGCGGAAGAAGCTGCTGCCGTCGCCGCGGAAGTTGAAGCTGCTGCTGCTGCTAGAGAAGCTGAAATTGCCGCTATTGCAGAGGAGGAGACAGAATTGGCTGCCCTTGAAACCAAGAAGGCAAGAAGAGGCAAGTTAGTCAAGAAAGATTTAGAACGATACAATATCTTGACTCAGAATGCTGCCCAACGAGCCGAGAAGGCTGCTCAAGAGGCGGAAGAGCAAGCAGCTAAGGAGGCGGAAGAAATTGCTGCCAGAGAAGCTGCTGAAGCTGCCGAAGCTGCAGCAGTCGCAGCCGCAGAAGCGGAAGAAGCTGCCGCCAAAGAAGCTGCTGAGGCTGAGGCCGCCGCTCTCATTGCAGAAGAGGAGGCGGAACTGGCTACACTTGAAGCAAAGAAGGCCAAAAAGGGCAAGCTCAGCAAGAGTAACACAGAACGGTATGGCATACTCATTGAGAACGCAAACAAACGAGCTGAGATAGCTGCTCAAGAGGCCGAAGTTCAAGCAGCAAAGGAGGCAGAAGAAGCAGCTGCCGCAGAAGCTGAGGCCGCCGCCGCCGCCGCCGCCGCAGAGGCTGAAGCAGCAGCAGAGGAAGCCGCAGCAAGAGAAGCCGCAGAAGCTGAAGAAGCCGCCGCCAAGGCAGCAGAGGCAGCTCTTATTGCGGAAGAAGTGGCAGAACTCGATGCCCTCGAGGCGAAGAAGGCGAAGAAAGGTAAGCTTGGTAAGAAGGACACCGAACGTTATCATATGCTCATTGAGAACTCGGCGAAACGAGCGGTGGCCGAAGCAGAGGCTGAGGCTCGAGCGGCCAAAGAGGCAGAGGAAGCCAATACTGAGGAACCCGAGGCAGTGGAAGAAACTGTAGCCGAAGAGTCGCCTGTAGAGGAGGACCCTGTGGCGGAGGAAGCAGCTGCAGCAGAGGCAGCCGTAGCAGCAGAGGCAGCAGCGAAAGAAGCCGAACTTGCTGCTGTCGCCGAGGAAGAACAGGAGCTTGCAACTCTTGAAGCCAAGAGAGCAAGGAAAGGCAAACTTGGCAAGAAGGATACAGATCGATATAATATCCTGACAGAAAATGCTGCTAATCGGGCTGAGAAGGCGGCAGAAGAAGAGGCAGCAGCAGCAGCGGAAGCTGCCGCAGCCGCCGAAGCTGAAGAACAAGCTGCGAGGGAAGCAGAAGAAGCAGCTGCCGCTGAAGCAGCGGCTGCAGAAGCGGAGGCTAAGGCTGCTGCTATCGCCGAGGAAGAACAGGAGCTCGCGACTCTCGAGGCAAAGAAAGCAAGGAAGGGCAAGCTTGGAAAGAAGGACACGGAACGCTATAACGTACTTACTGAAAATGCCGCCCAAAGGATCCAAGAAGCAGCTGAAGCCGAAGCTGCCGCCGCAGGGCCTGAAGTGGCCGAGGAGGATCCACCAGAAGATGGTGACAATGACGACAACGACATTTTCGAAGATGCATCTGATACACTCCACAAAGACCTTGAAGCCGAAGAAGACGACACTACTGCCCTCGAAGCTGAAGCCGCCGTTGCTGAGGTAGCAGCAGAGGAGGAAGCCGCTGCCCTCGAAGCCGAAGCTGCCATAATTGCCGAGGAAGAAGCAGAACTCGCCGCCCTCGAAGCCAAGAAGACAAGGAAGGGCAAACTTGGAAGAAAAGATACAGAACGTTTTATGACTCTGGTCGACAACGCTGCACAGAGAGCTGAAAAAGCAGCAGCAGAGCAAGCAGCTAAAGAAGCTGAAGAAGCTGCTGCTGCGGAGACTACTGCGGAGGAGGCTGCTGCGAAGGAAGCCGCTGAAGCAGCCGAAGCCGCTGAAGCAGCAGCTGTTGCTGAAGAAGAGGCAGAGCTAGCTGGATTGGAAGCCAAGAAGGCCAGAAAAGGGAAGTTGGGGAGAAAGGACACTGAGCGCTTTATGATCTTGACCGAAAATGCTACAAGGAGAGCTGAAGAGGCAGCAGAAAAGCAGACAGCAACAGAGGTGGAGGAAGCAGCACCTGCAGGAGGAGAGGAGGAAGCAGGGGAGGCAGCAGAGGAGGCAGTAGAGGAGGCAGCAGAAGAAGAAGCTATTGCTGAAGAGGAGGCCGCCGCTGCGGAAGTGGCAGCTAGGGAGGCAGCCATCGCTGAAGAGGAGGTAGAACTGGCTGGATTGGAAGCCAAGAAAGCTCGGAAAGGAAAACTAGGAAGAAAGGATACGGAGCGTTTTATGGCCCTGACCGAGAATGCTGCAAGACGAGCCGAGGAGGCAGCTGCAGAGCAAGCAGCTAAAGAAGCTGAAGAAGTCGCAGCAACAGAAGCTGCTGCTGCTGCGGAGGCTGCTGCGAAGGAAGCCGCCGAGGCCGAAGAAGCAGCAGCTATTGCTGAAGAGGAGGCAGAGCTAGCTGGATTGGAAGCTAAGAAGGCCAGAAAGGGAAAGTTAGGAAGGAAGGACACCGAGCGTTTTATGATCTTGACCGAAAATGCCACAAGGAGAGCCGAGGAGGCAGTAGAAAAGCAGGCAGCTGCAGAGGCGGAGGAAGCAACAGCAGTAGTAGAGGAGGAAGAGGAGGAGGTAGCAGGGGAGGAAGTGGAGGAAGAAGCAGAGGTGGAAGCGGAGGAAGAAGCAGAGGTGGAAGCAGAGGAAGAGGCAGGAGAAGCTGCTGCTACGGAGGAGGCTGCTGCAAAGGAGGCTGCTGAAGCCGCCGAAGCAGCAGTTATTGCTGAAGAGGAGGCAGAGTTAGCTGGATTGGAAGCCAAGAAGGCCAGAAAAGGGAAGTTGGGAAGGAAGGACACTGAGCGCTTTATGGTCTTGACCGAAAATGCTACAAGGAGAGCCGAAGAGGCAGAGGCGGCAGCAGCTGAAGCAGAAGCTGCCGCCGAAGCCGCCGCCGCCGAAGAAGCTGCCGCCGCCGAAGCTGCTGCTGCTGAAGAGGCTGCTGCAAAGGAAGCTGCAGAAGCTGAAGAGGCCGCTGCCATTCTTGCTGAGAAGGAAGAGCTTGCTACTTTGAGTGTCAAGAAAGCGAAAAAGGGCAAGCTCGGAAGAAAGGATGCCGAGCGCTTCAGTTTCCTCACAGAGATCGCTGCCCAAAGGGCCGAGAAGGCAGCTGCAGAGCAAGCAGCAGCGGAAGCTGAAGAGGCGGCAGCAGCGGAAGCTGAAGAAGCAGCAGCTGCAGAGGCTGCCGCCGCCGCCGCCGCAGAGGAAGCGGCAGCGAAAGAAGCAGCAGAAGCTGAAGAGGCTGCTGGTATTGCTGCGGAAGAAGACGAGCTCGCTGCCCTCCTTGCTAAGAAGGCTAAGAAAGGCAAACTGGGTCGCAAAGACACTGAAAGGTTCAACTTCCTGACTGAGAATGCTGCTCAACGTGCCGAGGTCAAGGCTGCTCGTGAAGTCGAAGAAGCGGCAGCTGCGGAAGAGGATGTTCCAGAAGCCGAAGAGATCGAGGAAGATGCCCCCCTTGAAGATGACGAAGAACCTCCTGCTGAAGAAGAACCACTCGCTGAGGAAGCTGATGATCCTCCTCCTGAGGCAGATGAAGACGCTGCAGCCGATGACGAGGTGGCAGCGAAGGAAGCCGCTGAAGCTGAGGCGGCTGCCCTTGCTGCCGAAGAGGAAGCAGAGCTTGAGGCCCTGTCAGCAAAGAAGGCCAAGAAAGGCAAACTGGGCCGCAAGGATACTGAAAGGTTCAACCTTCTGACTGAGAACATTGAGGCACGTGCTGCAGAGAAGGCCGCCAGAGAAGCTGAGGAGGTAGCAGAAGCTGAGGCCGCTGAACTAGCTGCCAAGGAAGCTGAAGAAGCCGCAGCCGCTGAAGAAGCCGAGGCTCTTGCTGCTGCTGAGGCTGAAGCTGCCGCCGAGATTGAAGCAGAAGAGGCGGAAATCATATCGTTGAAAGCGAAGAAGGCCAAAAAGGGTAAGCTTGGCAGGAAAGATACTGAGAGGTATAGCTTCCTTATCGAGCGTGCTGAGGAGCGTGCCGCCGAACAAGCTGCCAGGGAAGCCGAAGAGGCTGCCGCAGCAGAGGCTGTTGCAGCTGAAGAAGCCGCTGCAGCAGAAGCTACCGCCGAAGCTGCCGCTGCAGAAGAAGCTGCCGCAGCTGAAGCTGCAGCATTAGAAGAAGCGGCAGCTAAGGAGGCTGCTGAGGCCGAAGCTGCTGCTCTCATTGAAGAAGAAGAGGCCGAACTCGCGGCCTTGAATAGGAAGAAGGCTAAGAAGGGCAAGCTTGGTAGAAAGGATACTGAACGACATTTTATCCTGACCGAGAATGCTACCAAACGCGCTGAGGAACTGGCTGCGAAAGAGGCTGAAGAAGCCGCTGAGAAGGGAGCCGAAGAGGAGGTTGCCAAGGAGTTGGAGGAGGCTGCCGCTGCTGAAGCCGCCGCCGCCGAAGCTGCCGAAGAGTTTGCCGCTGCTAAAGCTGCCAGGGCGGAGGCTGCCGCCATCGCTGAGGCCGAAGATGTCGAACTTGAGGCACTGAAAGCCAAGAAGGCTAGGAAGGGAAGGCTTGGCAGGAAAGACACCGACCGATTCAATACCCTGACCGACAACGCCGCTACAAGAGCTGAGGAAGCTGCTGCCGCTGCCGCTGCCGCTGAGGCCCCCGAGGAGCTAGAAGACGAAGATGCGTACGAGACTCCTGAGGAGGGCGATGGTGAAGAAGAGGAAGAGGAAGAAGAGGCGATAGAGGCAGAGGTTGAAGACGAGGCTGAAGAGGAAACAGAGGAAGAAGCGGGAGTAGCGGCAGATGAAGCGGATGAGGAAGAAGAAGAAGAAGAAGAAGAAGAAGAGGAGGAGGAGGAGGAGGAGGAGGAAGATGAAAATGAAGAGGAAGCCGAGGAAGAGGCTATGGAGGTTGAAGCTGAAGACGTCCCGGCTGAACATGCAGAAGAGCTCGCTGAAGAGGACTCTGATGCTGATGTCGAAGCTGCTGATGAAGAACCTGCAGAAGAGGCTGCAGGAGGAGAAGGCTCTGCTGACGAAACAGCCGATAAGGACGCCCCTGGAGACGCTGAGGAAGCACCCCCAGCTGAGGAGCCAGCTGAGCCCGCCGAGGAACAGCCCGAAGCTGATCTTGCAGTCGTCGAGGCACCTAGGAAGAAGAAGAGCCGAAAGAACAAGTCTCGGCGGATGGCTGAGGTTCCACCTCCTGTTCCGGACCCTCCTGTCACTCCTCCACCTGAGCCGAGATCTTCTAGGAAGGAACGAGCTAAATTGAACCGTGAGGGTAGTTCATGGGGCAAGTGGTCGGCCACGCCACGAGAAGAGAGGAGACGTCCATCCACTTCGAAATCCAAGTCCAAGTCTAGCAAGCGGATGGAGAGGGAGGAAAAGGGTTCTTCGAAGGAAGATTCCTCAGACAAAACACCCTCACGATCTCAAGTCCCTCCCCTCTTCAGCACACCGCCTGTCACTCGCACAATGCCTTCTCGCGAAAAGAGAGGCAGCGTGAGCAGCAAGCGTCATCACCCCGAGTCAGCTCGTGGCCTTGCTTCACCTCCTCCGGAAGACATCCCTGATAAGGCAAGCAAGATCCTGGGGATGGATAAGGAGAGGTCCAGCCGAAGGCGGTCCACTCGCCACCGACCCCGGGAGGACGAAGACATGGAAATGTCTGGGGCTCTGGATAATGAAGAGAGCCCCGAGAAATCTGAACGTCGACGATCGAGACGTCCTCCTCCTGATGATGACATTGTCATGGTCGAACCTGGAGGTCCGTCAGATACTCCTCTTAAACGTGGCTCAGCAAAGAGAGCCTCTGGCATCTCTGGTCTGTTCGTAGGCTTGATGACTCCCCGTTCGGAGCGTCCTGATCCACTACGACCTGAGCCACTACGACGCCGGAACACCTACGCCACGACTGATGATGAGGCAGTACGCGCTGCACGCATGGATGGTGATACAGAAGTCATCGATCCTGATCGAGAGGCACGACGTGCTGCTCGGCGAGCTAGGCGAGCTGAACGTGAGACTGCCGAACGTGGCGAGCGTCCCGATGATGATGAGAGGCGTGCCAAGGATGAAGCCCGACGCGAACGGCGCCGGCGCCGTGAAGCCGAGGCCGGAGTCGACGCTGAAGGCCAGCCTCAGAGAGAAGAAGACGAAAGGGAGACCCGAAGACGAGAGGAGAGAGAGGCACGCCGCGCAGAGCGACGAGTTGCTCGTGAGCGCGATGAGGCTGAACGTCAGGCTCAGCAGGAGCGAGAGGCGCGACGGGAAGAGCGACGGCGGCTCCGCAGGGAGCAGGAAGAGGCAGCAGCAACAGCAGCTGCTACTACGGCGGATCAGGAAGAGGAGGCTCGTAGAGCGGCTAGGCGTGAACGACGACGTTCGCGACAGATTGATCCAACGGAAGACGACTCTGAACGTCGCCGTCGCCGTGAGGCTAGACGAGCAGAAGCTCGAGTGGTAGAAGGAGAAGAAGAAGGCGAAGATAGCTCCCGTCGCAAGAGCCGTCGTGCTGGCGGCGACTCGGCTGACGAATACGCCCAACGTAGAGCTCGCCGACGTGAGGAACGAGAGAGGAATGGTCCGGCTTGGCCTCACTCTGGGACGTCCTCTTGGGTCAAGGAGGTCTCAGATGCGCCACCGCCGCCCGAAGAGAGTGGTCCTGTTGAGGAAACATATGAAGACGATGGAGTCACTCGCGAAGCCCGGCGACCTAGACGACACAAGGATATCGAGGGAACACTAGAAGAGACGGATGATCAGCGACGGCGACGATCAAGGCGTGATGAACGAGAGCGAGAACGGGAGCGTGAGAGACGATCTGAGGGAAGCGATGAGCGCTACTACAGCCGCCGCAACTCGGCATATGTCGACTCACCTCGGACCAGCTGGTGGAGGAAGCTTACTGGATAGATGAAGAATGACTATGTGTGGGTTGCGAGATAGCATAAGGGATGGCTGCATAGGATGTACACTGAGCGAGCGAGTTTTTTCGGCATGTCAAATTTCTTCTTTTTCTTTTTGGATTGATTGCTTGTTTTTGTTTGAACCCCTAAGAACGACCTACTACGATGAACTACTTTCACGGATGACGGGCATTGTCAATTGTCACTTGTCAGTACTGGAAACTGGACAGGCAATAGAAAAGGAACCCTATGTTTGATTTTTGAGCGAATTGAGGTTTTGGAGCACTTTGCAGGACACGCAGCGTGTTCTTTTTGGATTTTAGCAAGGGATGGATGATTCCGCAGCGATCCATCCCCCAATACCCCAAGGGGAGCAGACTCGGGTTTAAACGATGGTGTGTTTGGTTATGTGTATGTGAGAGAGCGGCAGGGATATACTCGAAGAAGGGGTTTCTTGGGAGGAGACAAATAGGTTGAGCAGGGAATGAGAATTGTTGGGGCCAATTCTCCTTCTTTTGCTCTGCTTGAGCTCGATTTCCGACCCTCTGTTCTGCAAAGTTGAAGGTCTTGGGCTGTACGAGTGTGGTGTGTCTACACAGGCGGCGCCGTACGGCACCGAGGGATTTGTTTTCGACGATTATTGTGACATAGCTGAGAGCGGAATACATTGCGAAGTGCTTGTTTTGAATCTTCGTGTCTTGATTGTGATTTATGGTGCGGTGTGAACGTCGTAGACAATGATAATGGTGATGATGGATACATAGCTAGCTACGATCCCTAAATCGCCCTCCCAAAGGGAAAAAAAAGAACGTAAAAAAAAGGGTAAAAAAAAAGGGCTAAGATAGAGGCAGACAGAGAGAGAGACATCCTTGTGTTCATCGTAACAAATAAGCGGCAACTAGATCTAATGGTTGGGATGCAGTCAGTCAGACTCGTATCCTTGAATCGATTTAAATAAGACATTGGGTCGTGAGAACCTAAGAAGGGGCGAGCCAATGTCAGCATGCATGCTTCAGATGTGATGTCCGTGTAATTTAACGAGCTTACACATGTCCTCTTCTCAGCAGTACAGGAAATGCTACGGATTATATATTCTCGGATCAAACCGACTCTCTACGGAGTACGGATTCGGAGTAACTATTTCGAACAGTGGCATATTTACTTAATTTGATTATATACGTGAGGCACCGCAATTACTTGGCCGAGTGACGTGCATCCCTGACCGTTGTCCGTAGCTACAGTGCTTTTGACATTTTGGTGATGTGGCGTGGTGTGTTGGTGTATATTTTTTAAAATACTTTTCTGTATAGCTACACCTGTTCTTATATCTATTGTACATACCGTAGTAACCCGTTAATAATCCAATAATTAATTAACTATTCAACTCCTTGTAGCGGAGAGTGTGGTCGGAGAGCGTGGCAGCTCACCCATGCGTCCCGGGGGGGCTGAAACAATGACAAGCGCCGGACTCAGGGGCGATCACCCAAGCTCCCTCCCTGTGCTCAAGTTAAAGCGGCCACGCTTAGGCTCCGCACCCATGGTAGATTTGGGCGAAAGAAATCGAAGTACATAGTTAGTTGGCAAGGTACCAACTAACTTATAACCTTCAATAGGTAATTAATTCCATCTTCCTTCCACGTCAACCAGCCCACCCCTCCCCCAGTCGCGCAAGGCTGACGACACCTAATGCAGTTCCTGATCTTCAACTCCAGGCACAGGCACAGGCACAAACCAAAACTTGCCATCTCCAACCCCTCCAGCTTATGACTTGAACGCCTGTATGGACCACCAAACCCTTGAAACGGCGTAGCTCCGATTGACGCCACGACACATCGCCCTCCCGATTTCGCAATAACTGCTCGACGCACCTTCAAACACCTTCCTTCTGTCCTCCCTCCTCGTACTGCCAGCTTGCCACGTCCTTCATCATGGCTGCCCCGGGCAAGCCCTCCGGCTCGCGCTGGGGTTCATTCCTCTCCCAAGCCGTCGCCGGCGTTGAGTCCCGACTTGACAATATGCTTACAGAGGGTGAAGAGGCCGATGCTCTTGCACGTCAAGCTGCCGCGAAGCTTGCTGCCAGGAAGGCCGCCCAGCCTGCTCAGCCTGCTCAGCCTGCTCAGAAACCAGCGCCCGGTATGCATCCCGCTCATGCCGTCTTTATATTCCTACCGGCAACCTTGTGCATGACATGGTTCATGACCCCGGCTAATCCGCAAAACTTACAGCACCCAAGGCCACCCCGAACTCACGATCCAGTGACCGTCTACAAGCCAGGCTAGCCAAGGCTATGGCTGCTAGAAATGCGCAGTCTGGAAGCTCTCCGCGCAGTTCCGTCGACCAACCAAGCCCCTCCTCCTCCGTTCGTGCTTCAATGGACAAAGACTCTCGTCCTGGGAACGACACTCCACCCGCCAAAGAGACCTCCGAGTCCGAGTCTGCAACTCCAGATCCCGCTACCGATACCGCATCAGTAAAGTCCGAGCCTACGACGACACCGGCCACGGATGCCTCAGCGAGCGCGAAAGCTGAGGCTACAATCATCCAAAAAGAACCACCCAAGGAAGCAATGCCCGTATTTCCCTTTGCGCCTACCGCTGCGCCTCCTTCGAAGGATGACGCAGCCAACGGAGTGACAACTAAAGCCGACGTCAAACCTGAATCCACCCCTGAAGTCAATATCGAGAGCAAAGCCGAGAATAAACCTGAGAGCAAGTCTGAGGACAAACCAGATAGTAAATCAGAACCTCCCGTCCAAAAGGAGGACTCTGAGGAAAAGGATATTCCGAAGCGAGCCTCCGAAGAGGAAGCACCTCCAAAGGAGGAGCCCAAAGTGCCAGCACAGCCACCAGCCACTGGCCCTACCGACACTCCGGTCGAGAGCTCACAGCCCAATGAAGAAGATGAAACCAAAGCCCGCCAACAGGAGGAGATCCAAGAATACGTTGAAAGAATAGATGCACTTCAAGCCAAACTACAGTACCTTTCCAAGAATGCTTTGGAAGCTGCGAAGAAGAGCAAGGCAGCTGCATCAAAGGGTAGCATGGAGCAAAAAATCGCTGAGAAGGATGAGAAAATCGCACTACTCATGGAGGAGGGCCAAAGACTATCAAGCACTGAAGGAAAATTCCGAACCACGATTCGGAAGCTACGCACACAGGTGGCGGACAACGAGAAGCAGATTGACGAGCTGAGGAAGGGCAAGGAAAAGGTGGCTGCTGAGGCTGAGGCGGTGCGTAATAGCGCGAACAGTAATGAGGAGCAGGAGAAGAAGAACGAAGAGGTGCGCAAAGCCAGTGCTGCTTTGAAAAAGGAGGTTGATGCATTGAAGAAAGAAATTACAGCAAAAGATGAAGCCTACAAGCGTTTGGAACATGACGCCAAAGTCAAGGCGGAACAGGCAGAGTACGCAACCACAGAGGCCGTGGCCAAAGCTCGGGGTGTAGAACGGATGAAGCAAAGAGAGCTTGCAGATACTATTGCGAACCTACGGGCAGAAAACGAGACATTGTTAAACAAGGCGCGTTTAGACGGCATGGAATGGCAAGAGAAGCTAGATCGTACGGCTGAACGCGGGCGTCACATGGAAGAAGAGCTCAAGCTCGAGTTGAGGGCTACGGAGAGCAAATTAGAAGCGATGAGGGTTGCGGCTGAGGAGGCATCCTCCGGAGCCGGAGGCGATTCCCAGATTAAGCTCATTCGACAGATTGAGACCTTGCAGTCGCAGTATGCCTCGGCCAGCAATAATTGGCAGGGTATTGAAGCCTCTCTGCTTGCCAAGGTGTCGAATCTAGAAAAAGAGAGAGACGAGGCCCAACGGCGGGAATCGGAAATGCGAAAAAAGGCTCGTGACTCGGTAAGCCATCCCGTTCATCTTTCTCTGTTCTGGTACGGTCAATGCTAATATCCTCTCAGGCCAGCCGTTGTAGACGCCTTGAAGATGACTTGCAAGATGTTACCCCTGCACTTGCAACAGCCCGTCAAGAGCTCGAGACGTCTCGAGAGGAACTCGCTGCTCTCCGGATACAGTCCAGGACAACCGAGACTGCACTCGAACAAGCTAAAGCAGAGCTGGAGAAACAACAGCGCTCAACTAGCTATGGTACAGAGGTTGAGCGTCGACAGTGGGCGGATGACGTGAAAATCCCAAGCCGCCCCGACTCGCCAATGTTATCCGTTCCTCGCACTTTTAGCTCTGATTTAGTTGGTCTACCCGTACCAGGTCGACCACCGAGGAGAATACCCACTCCTGGCAGCAACCCTGACAGTGCTCCCGAGGGTATGTTCTTCGGTCGACGACTGTCCAGCCAACCTCCTGTCCGGTCCAGCACTCTCTCTACGTTGGGAACAGGTGTGCCGCCGCCTCCCTTGTCCCCGTTCGAACCACCAAGCGAGCTACCTGGGGCTGCATCACCACCCTTAGACCGAGACGATGACCTCGATTCATCTGCTCCACGCAATGTTGCACAAGACATGATTTCGGTGTCAACAGTGGGGGCGGGCCCGTCAGTTCAGCTAGTTGAGCGAATGAGCGCCGCCATCCGTCGGCTTGAAGCCGAGAAGGTCGCTGCCAAGGAAGAGATGGTGCGCGTATGCGGCCAGCGAGACGAGGCAAGGTCTGATATGGTCGGGCTAATGAAGGACTTGGAAGCCAACAAGGCAGCTACGGAAAGAGTCAAGGATTTAGAGGTCGAGATGGAGAATATCAACCAAAGATATCAGACCACTTTGGAGCTGTTGGGGGAGAAGAGTGAGCTTGTCGAGGAGCTGAGGGCAGATGTGGAGGACGTCAAAGCCATGTATCGCGACTTGGTTGAGCGAACCATCAAATAAAATGGTCTTCTGTGATTTTTTTCTTTTCTTTTACGGATGGGATGACTGGTTTTTGTTTCTTCACCTTTCTTCACTTTCCATTTTTCTATAACCAAATGTATTCCTAGTTTACACCGATAGCTCAATGCCCTCCCGCTCAGCGCCCTGTATGACATATTGGCGTACCTTGGGGATGAAGAGTTAGATAGAGTTCATTCTACTTTTTTTTTTTTTCTTTTCTTTTCTTTTCGTGTTTGGGTAGAAAACAGAAGGGGAATTAGAGGGTCATCTAGGAAGAGGGTTTAATATCTTCAATTATACGTACTTCTTTGTCGGGAGCTAGATCAATAGCCAATTTATCCTCGGTGGTCTTGAGCGTAAAGTCAGCCCCTTCCTTGAGAAGGACGACAGCCGTATCTCCTTGTCTCGCAGAATTAGTACACACAAGAATGCACTGCTCCAAAACAAAGTAATACGAACCGTGGCCTTCAGCGACAGCGTGATGTAGAGGTGTGTAGCCTTCACTGTCGGTAGGATTGAGCGGACTGCGGTTCTTGAGCAGGAGAAGCACCAGGGGCACGGATCCAACGGCGGCAGCGCGATGGATGGGATATTGGCCGCGACGATCGCGGAAACGCGTGGAGGCTTTGTTTTCGATGAGAAGACGGGCAATGTCAAGGTTCTTCTTAGAGGCGACGAAGTGAAGAGCCGTCTAGGAGTTGAGATCAGTTTCGATTGTCATGTCATAGTGAAAATAGCAAGAGAGCATTACTTGTCCAGCATTATCTAAGATATGTAATCAGCAGTTTGCATTTGGGTTCGGAGCATGGTGTACCGTTAGACGTACTCTTCTGATTCACATCGGCGCCCTTTTGGATGAGAAGATTGACAACGGACTCGCAGTCTGGGACGCTTGCCGAGATCATGAGAGGCGACCACCCGCTATCATCCTAGAAAATGTTTAGGATATGACTCCTTCCAAAATGTTCATATCCTTCAACATACCTGTACATCTGGGTCGAAACCCTTCTGATTAGCGAGCAGAAGCACGATTTCCAAGTTATTAGAAGAGGCCGCCCAATGAATGGGATATCGGCCATCATCATCCTTGCGCTGTGATAACTTTGGATCGGTCTTTCCGCCTTGTCTGTTAGATACAGAATTCCGAGAGGGTTATATAGATGCAATAATCTCACCTTCAAAAGGCCTTCGGCAACGGTGACTGGATGATAGTTAGCTCAAGGGAAGAGGATGAGCATGGTAGGATGGATGCTCACCACGCCCTTCACGGGCTGCCGTATGCAGGGGGAATTTATCGTTGTCAGTATCCATCTGGGCGCACTTTTACAACTACAAAAAAAGTAGGCGATTTCTATGATCAATGGTAGTTGTGTGAAATATGATGAGAAATGAGGATCAGAATGTAGACTAATTATGTTATAACTGCCAGTACGGAGCAGCCAACTAACAAAGATGGTCAGCAGGCAACGGAGCTCACTTACGTAGGTGGGGTGGGAAATGCTGTCTGGGGGGCAGCTCCATAGGAAAACGTGGCGCAACACTGCACAACGCCACACGCGGCTGCACAGCCTTCAGCCCTTTCCAGTCGCAACTTCTGAGTATCAGGACCTCATCGACTTTTTCCAATCCTCGCGACGACGACAAAACAGCCCACCACCACGCATCATGGAGACTCCGGAAGTCCCTCAGGTTGCCCTTCAGCTTAGCGCACTTGCCGCGCAAAATGCCACTGCCTCACGAAGTCTTTTCGCACATGCACAAGATCGCACCCAAACGAAACGCCAGAAGCTCGACGACGCGTCTGAGGATCCTATTTTGAAGCGCCGATTCCGTACAGAATATGCCGATGTCGAAACTCTCCCGCCCTCAATTGCTGCGAAGCTACCGACCAAACAGCCTGGAAAGAAGCTCGTAAAGCATGCCGCGCCGGGAAAACCAGTGCAGAAGCTCTTGGAGGCTGCACCTGGTTCCAAAGCTGGACCTTCGTCAACGTCAAGGACTGGCAGTGGTGAACAACAACAGAATATGAGCTTGACGACACTGGGAGCGCCGGCTTTCCACCAGCCTAAGCCGGAGTGGCACGCGCCGTGGAAGCTAATGAGGGTCATCTCCGGCCATCTTGGTTGGGTGCGCAGCTTGGCCGTCGAGCCGGGCAACAAGTGGTTTGCCAGTGGTGCTGGAGACCGTACCATCAAGATCTGGGATCTAGCGACAGGCTCTCTAAAACTGACACTTACCGGCCACATCAGTACCGTGCGCGGCCTGGCCGTGTCACCTCGACACCCGTACCTTTTCTCCTGCGGCGAAGACAAGATGGTCAAGTGCTGGGATCTAGAAACGAACAAGGTCATCCGCCACTATCACGGCCATTTGAGCGGCGTATACACTCTTGCGCTGCACCCAACGCTGGATGTCCTTGTCACTGGCGGTCGAGACGGTGCTGCTAGAGTGTGGGATATGCGCACACGAAGCAACATTCATGTCCTCTCAGGGCACACGCAAACCGTTTCCGACCTTGTTTGTCAGGAGGCCGACCCTCAAGTCATCACCGGCTCGCTCGACTCCACTGTGAGATTGTGGGATCTTGCTGCTGGAAAGACCATGGGTGTACTAACTCACCACAAGAAGGGTGTTCGTGCTCTGGCTACGCACCCATCTGAGTTTACGTTTGCTAGTGGTAGCACCGGAAGCATTAAGCAGTGGAAGTGTCCTGAGGGAGCTTTCATGCAGAACTTTGAGGGTCACAACGCGATTATCAACACAATGAGTGTCAACGAACAGAACGTTTTCTTCACTGGAGGTATGCATTTTAGTCGTTGCAACCTGAACTACAACATCAATTCTGACTGATATTTTTAGGTGATAACGGATCTATGAGTTTCTGGGATTGGAAGACGGGTCACCGTTTCCAGGCTCTTGACACAATAGCCCAGCCTGGTTCCCTAGATGCCGAGGCCGGCATTATGAGCTCGACCTTTGATCGTTCTGGACTACGTCTCATCTGCGGCGAAGCCGACAAGACAAGTGAGAAATCACATCCCTTCTTTATAATATCATGCTCTAACATACTTCATAGTTAAAATCTGGAAGCAGGACGAAACTGCGACTGAAGAGACGCATCCTTTGGAATGGAAGCCTACCCTTGGACTTCGAAAATTTTAGGCTCCCGGTTAGAGGCGCAGATCTAATTAATTACAATGTCCGGATCACTTAATCAACACTAACCCAAGACATTCCTCTTTGAGGATCCTATTATTACATACACATACATCATACACCGATACCCAAGGCTCTCAAGTCTCCGTCTTCGCGGAGAGCCATCTTCACTTCATCGTCTGCAATGGCCAGACGTAGCTTACTTGACCTCTCTGCGCGCTGGGCCTCGAGATTGATAAGACCAGCCGCCACAAGATCAAGCGCCGCAGTGTGAATTTGACCGGGCCTTGATACCTGACGCTGGCCGGTGGCCTGTGTCCCCTTGAGGCCACTGGAAAGGAGCTGCACCATGCCAGGAAGCGTGGGAGGAGCACGGAGACAGGCGCGGTGAATTTCGTCGAGAGTCTCACCAAATGTTGTTTCGGCCAGACCCGCCCTCCGAGTTCGGAGTACGAGCGCTGCTATAAGGAGTTTGGATATGAGAGGGAGACTTTTGAGGTGTTGCTGGATGGGATTGGTAGTTGCTTCATTGATGGCCTTTTTAATCGTGGCTATAGTGACCCGTCCGACACTTCGTGCGCGGCCCTGGGCTTCGAGTAGGCGCTCCCGCTTGCTGGGAGTGGTGGGATCGCCGGGTACGTCTGCCTCTGCAAGCTCAACAGCTCGGCGGCAAATGTCGAGAGCTCGACGAGCATCTCCGCTAACGGCCGCCACTTTTCGACTAGCGAATTGAATAGCATCAGGGTCTACAATCTTGCCAGGGACTCCTTCTAGACGTGACTGTATAATCTTCATGAGTTGTTCGTGATTATATCCAGGAAATGTGATACGTGTAAGACCTGTGTATAAGTGATTAATTAGATGTTGCAGGCAATTTAGCTGAGGGGTTTACCTAGACGACTACTGATCTTGTTGCTGAGCGTTCGTTCCGGAAGATCCATAGTGTTGGCAACAGCAAGGACAATCAGACGGCTATGACGTAGGGTCGGCCAGTTGAAGAAGTTATACATGACAGCTTGATTCTTGGTAACCAGTTGGTCAAGCTCGTCCATGAGAACGACGCATGGAATTCGTCGAGGACTAGGGTTGCTAAACTCCCGTTCCAGGAGATCCAGCGACTGCGCAGGACTTGCGCGTTGGCCCTTGAGAGCTTCCCAGAGAAGGGTGTAGGATTGGTGCGGGTCTGTAATCTTCATGCCGTTGATCTCGACAAAGATAAAATCGTCCAGTTCATCATGGTTGACGGCCTCTTCGAGTCGTGAAATGACCTCGCGGACTGTCGCTGTCTTACCGGTTCCAGGCGTGCCAGAGATGTAAATGCAGTTTCCGGTGCCGTCTGAGATTGCGGCCTCGAGATGCGAATAGACAAGAGAAAACTCGCCTTCTCGGCAGGGAAGACTGGTCGGGACCGAAGAAACGTGAAGACGTGAGCGGGCTAACTGAAATGGTGAAGACTCAACGTAGCTTGGAGATAGCTTTCGGGTTGCCAATGGGGTAAACTCAAGCCTCTTGCTGGTACTCCTGCAAAAGAGAAATTGTTAGATCAGTTGGGAACAGAGGGGCGGGGATAAGTAGAAACCTTTTTGTGCGAGATCCAGGCTCAATCTGGCTTCTCCGAGACTGTGGCGTTGTTGCCGCACTGCGGCCGGTCTTTGATGGTGTCTGAGGGGGAGGCGGCTGGTAGGTAGCATCCTGAGGAGAGGGACTCCTCGCTTTCCTCTTTCGGCGAGTCGCCTTGGTTCCGTTCTCAACAAGTTCAATCAAGTTGAATATATCATCCTCGCCACGGTAAACCTCCTCCCAGATGAACTCGTCTGTGTAGGTAGCAGTTCGGGTGTTGCAGCCTCGACGACAGACAAAGGTTCTACCATAATCTGGTGACATCCGGGGGATACGACCCTGCGGGTACTTAGAGAAGAAGACATCGAGCGAATGAATCTTGGCTTTGCCGTTGATCGAGGCGAGGGGGTTGACATCCCATGATGGAGAGATGTAAAGCTCGTTCTAGAAGTTAAGTTAGCCCGGGCTTGATCTTCCCAAAGGTCATGATGGAGATTCAGTACCGAAACAAAGTCAGAGCGCTTCTTGGTTCGATTTCGAATTTCCTTCTCTGTCGAGAACCACATGAAATTGGCTGCCATCTCCCCATTGTCATCCTCTTCAATGAACTCGCCGATGAGGGCTACCCAAGCATCGTTGGACCCCTCTGCCTTGAGCAGTACACAGTCTCCAATCCTGCATTCAAATTGGCCGACCCGCGCGCCAATAATCTTGTCCCCCGTCACCTTTCTCCTTTTCCGGTCGCTCTGAGGCTCGTCGGCCTGGTCTTCGGTCGCCGCAGTGGTATCGTAGATCCATTCCCAAGTCGTCTCGTCTTGCTGGAGTTCGTCGTCGGATTCCTCGCCATGTGTGGCCCCAGCGGCACGCTTGCCCCGTCGTAACGGCTCGGG
Source organism: Mariannaea elegans (assembly GCA_930272665.1). NCBI lineage: Eukaryota > Fungi > Ascomycota > Sordariomycetes > Hypocreales > Nectriaceae > Mariannaea > Mariannaea elegans. The sequence continues at coordinate 439,352 of CAKNEU010000016.1, read as the reverse complement.
TGCCATTATTGCAGCGGATTTGGATTCTACGAGAGGTCGTTGAAGCTCAACAACAGCATGGGTTATTTACGCGTCTGGGAGACGCGACGGGGTTGTCGATGCTGGTTGCTATAGAGTATGCATTTACAGGGGATGTAACTATCGGGGTCATGACAGGTTTGGCTGAGAAGTTAAAGAACGCTGAACTTTGAAGTCCAAACTGGGACTGCTTGAGTGTTTTCTTAATTATTCAATGACTCTTAGAATAGTTTTGTTGAAAATTTAAAAGTTATTCTATTTAAAAATTTAAAAATCAAAACCCCCTTTTTCATTCCTCGTTTAAGATATTCGCTGTGCCAGTGATTGCAACTTTTTGAATGGTTGAGCCTGAGCGTGTAAGTGGCTAGGTCATGAACCTCAAAATTGAATACTCAATCGTCAATCGCGGAGATGAAGTGGGTGAAATAATGCTTGATTCACTTATTGGCTTGTAACAGTTGGCATGAATCAGTCTCTTTCCTTTGCTCCTGGAAGGGTTGCTGAAAGAAGGCAGGTGCAGCCAGCTGGCATACTACCTAAGTAAACTGCCAACATAATATACATACTCCTTTCACCTTACTCATTCTATTTTACTAACGTATCTGTCCATTTTTCTCTCCCACATCCCCCAGGTTTTCTCCTCCAATATAGGGTCAACCTTCAAGTGCAGCATGCCTCGACCGAAGAAACGAGGAAATCACCCTGGCCAGAGAGGGCAAGGCGGCGCCCCCGTAACGCCTATTGTTCCCAGAGATGGACTCGATCTCGCCCCCAGGGAACCATCCACTCACAGAGGGTACCACAGTTTCGGGAAATCGGAGACTATGGCCACAGCGAAGTTCATAATGGACGCCAACCGGCAAAAAAGGCGTCGGGCTGAAGATGAAGAATATCTAGGTCCACCACCCAAAGATGAGGACCTGATTCAAGCAAGTTTTAAGCCGCTTTCCAACGTCATGTCTTGACCTTACTAATCAAAGGCATAGACTCGACTAGTCATCCCTGGAAAGCACATGCTGCCGACTGGTTTGGATGAACCGGGGGCACTGGACGATATTCGGAAGACGTACAAGGTTTACATCACTCATTTCCAACCCAATATTCTCGATATCCGGTGTAAATCAATCTCTCAGATGCAGCAAGCAGTTCATGCGGTTAACTGGGCACTCCACGACATGCGCTTTTCAAATGAACATCCTCCTGTTAAGTTTTTGGTGCAAGAACCAGCCAAGGCATCCACAGAGGGCATGGTCAGAGTTGAGATCGGATCTCGACCATACTTCACCTCTCATCTCTCTATTCCATCAAGCAATCGTGCGGCTTTGAACAAGCACTTCTCGAATATGAACGGTGACATCACACTATCAGCCGAAACTCTCATGGCTTTGAATAAGCAACTGAAGATGAGAGTCAATTTTGGCCAGCTCAGTATCCGGGCGAGGAACACTAAAGGGCGGGACGAAATCCCATACCATGAATTTGTGAGATTGATGGCAATGTATTCAATCAGAGGCGGTGCTAGTCTCGAAACTAGGTGTGTGCACCCTCTACTTTCGCGAATGATTCTAATAGCATGCAGACTTCCCGAGGCATCAAAAGCAGAACAACTCATTTGGTTTCTTGTTGACCCAAAGCAGAGCATTTGCGGCAGTGTGGAGGAATTGATGCACGGTTACGAGATTACCTTAGCCGTTCAAGGTCAAGAGATCAAAGCAGAGAGCATGGCGCCCATGGGTCAAAAGATGCAGCTTTCGATGGTCCGGGCTGTTAAGCTGGAGGCATGGGCACGCATGAATTGGACCGTTGTGGCCCCGGACATGTGAGTTCTTGATCTAGGCAGAATATCAAGGGCTAACCTGTTCGTTCTTCTAGGAAGTACGACTGGAATCTGAAGGTGGACGCTTGGGACAACACGGATGTCCCATCAGACTTCAAAGATCTTACTAAGAAGCTCCAGATTAATATTGACCAAGAATGGGAGAATATTCTCAAGATTCCCAATATCAATACTCAGCAACTTGGGGGGCTACAAAGTCAAATTGGACAAATCAGTTTGAAATCGTCCGTCGTCATTCCGTACAAGATGACGCCGTACGTTATCGAGGTCAACGTCACCAACACATGGCAGGGAGGACGCACAACTGGCGAGCCACAGACCACCTGGGGCATCGAACTCTACGCAACTCACTGGGATGAGAGCATCAACTATGTATGTGGAGGAGAGCGTCGTAAGGATTGGGGCCAAGGGCTCAAAAATATTTGGCCAGGTGACGAACCGAGCTTCGAGCTTCGATTTGAGGAGTTTCTACGAACCATTCTAGAGGTCCAGTCCATCTTGGAAGATGCGCAATCCAGCTTGGCCTCGCAATAGCGGGCTACTAGGTGTTATGTCCTTAGGCCGTACTCTCCAATGACTCTTTTGGCCCAGCTCTTGTCAGATTTCACCCCGAATTTTCGGACTTGTTTTTTTTTTTTTAGTCTGGTCATGCTGCCTGTTGTCCGTTCTGCGCAGCCATGATCTTCTGTCTCAGAACTAGTGCGAAAGCTTGTCAGTTGTTGCTCTTCATAAGATAATCGGAAGTAGTAATACCTTCTTCAATCATATGCGCGTTTTGTTGCTTTCTTTGTACAATGGTTTCGAGGTCCTTCAAATTTGTTCCTAGTTCCTCTACCTTACCCTCGTAGAATTGCTCCGCAGCCTTGAGCTTCTGCAAGCCAGTCAGCGGGGTTCTTGTTTGAGCACGAGGCCGTAGGAGGGACCGACCTTCTCTACCAAAAAGCCAGTTCCAATATCTACCAGGACGGTGTCGGCGTCGGTGAGCTCTCCACGGACGTATAGCGACGTGGTCAGCGGGACCAAAACGTTATTGGACCCTGTCGCGTGTTAGGCATTATTCATCGTGTGCGTGGTTCGGGTCGTCTTGTCGTCTCGGAAGTGGGTTTATGTACCTTCTTTGGCTTCGGATCGGCTCTTTATACAATTTAGACAGTCCTTGAACTTGTTTTGGGCGCCGTGGAGCTGCGAAAAGGACGATGTCAGGTGCTCGATCTCTTCGTCGAGCTGCTTCTTGACCTGCGCGAGTTGCTGGGGCTCGAGCGTATCGAGGTTGACTGCGGGAGCAAAATGTTAGAAGTTGGATACGGTAGGCTATTAGGTTGAAGGCGCATGCTCACTCATTTCTTGCTTGCCCGCCATGATTGGAGTTGTTGGGTTGCCCACTTTGTTGTTGTCGGTCGCTGGTCGTGATCCCCTCCAGAGTTTCGCTTCAGGAATATTATGACGTGGGGTTGCGGAATTCTACTAACGGGGATACGCTGCAGATAACCACAACAACCACGAACAACCCAAGAAAAAACATCCGGGGGTTATGGCGAAGATGGCTTTTGTACGAGCCACGTTGTAATTATTGGAGTGAGTATTTAATACATATATTACACAGGATACTCTTTTGCTCAACTACTATACAACATCATGTGGTGGTCCTACAGCCTCTCCAACAAGTCAGATACAAACTTGGGCAGTGCATCGACAGCAACATCCTCCTTAATGGAAAGTCTCCTGCATTGAACCTCACAGGTTCTGTTTTCCTTCCACGACTTGCCCATGATCACGACAACGGGGTAGCCGACCAAATCAGCGTCCTTCATCTTCCATCCGAATGAGTGTTTGCGATCATCCAAGACGACGTCAAAGCTTGGTCCGGAACCATTGCGGCCGGCGAGAGTGTCATAGATATCCAAGGATTCTTGCTCGAGCCCAGTCGTGGGGACAATAGCGATCTCGAAGGGGGCAATGGCTCGTGGCCAATTTAGGCCTCGCTCATCAACCAAAATCTCTGCCGCAGCGCCAAAGATGCGCGAGACACCCACACCGTGACATCCCATCTGCACCGGATTGCGGCTTCCAGGCACGAGACCCTCAGCGGTAGCGTCTGGGATTTCTGCTTGCGGTAGTGTCACGGCTGCGTCGAGAGGAACAGAATATCGTGTTCCTAGGTGGAACGTGTGCCCGACTTCCAGAGCGCGGTGGAATTTGAGGGTGCCATCTTCGCACTTCGGACACCCATCCCCATCTGCAATACGGACGAGGTTGAGTTCCTCGCCTGTCTGCATACGGTCAATAAAGGAATGCTTGACGGCGCTATGCTCAATATTCCACGGTAATAGAGGTAGTTGTTTTCGTAAGCTCTGGAAAGACCCCGCAACTCGAGTGTCGACGACATTGATCACGTTTGTTTTCTCCCTCTGGAGAGCCTCCTGCCAGAAGGGAAGTGGTGTGTCAATTGTAGTGTCAAGTTCTGAGACAACTTGTTTGAGGGCGTGAAGGTTGATGTCATGAGCATCGGATCGAGGATACCACGCATTGATGAGGGTCTTCTTATCTTGAGAGATACCACGCCATACACGGACATCACCAGGCTGAGTGATCTGGTCGAGGTTCGAGGGTAGTCTAGAAGTCGCAACCTCGTCGTTCGCGGAGTACCCACAACTATCACACTTGAAGATTGTATCCTCACCGACGGCGCTAGGCAGGTGATATTCATGGCTGAGATCACCGCCCATATCTCCCGAGCTAGCCTCGGCGACAATGAATGGGATCTTTAGCTCAGAGAAGAAGGCACGGTATGCCGCAGAGACCTCTTTGTAAGTACCAATGGCTGCGCTAGTGGTCAGGTCAAATGTGTACAGATCCTTCATGAGAAATTCTCGTGAGCGCAATAAACCATGGCGAGGACGACGTTCATCTCGGTATTTCCGACCTGTGACACCAGGTTAACGCAATGGACTGACACTGGGACAATTGGTAGTCGAACCGATTTGATATAGCCTGATAGGCAGATCTTTATATGACTTCAGCGTCCCAGCTACAAGGGTGGTGATTTCTTCCTCGTGGGTTGGTGACAGAATGAGGGGTACTTCTTTGCGGTCAGCAAGACGAAAGAGCTAGCAAGTTAGTTTCATCCAGTCCATAAGTAGCTTGAAGTTGTACCTCAGAAGCAACAAGATCTAGGCGACCACTTCTTCGCCACAGCTCTTCGGATGAGATGGTAGAAAGCGAAAGCTTCGATGCTCCTTGTAACCTGGTGTTAGCGCAAGCTTAAAAAGGGATCAACTTGAAGTTACAAACCGATTGAGCGCATGTGCTTGTCAATGAGTTTCTCAATCTTATCCTGCACTCTGAGACCTAGAGGCAACAGTTGGAAGATTCCGGAGTGCGCCTACTCCTGGTCGTAAGCATCATCCATCTTCCTATTGTTAAGTTTCATTGCATACCTGGCGCAGGAACCCTGCTCGGATGAGCTTCCCGTAACCGACTGAAGTCTCAATGAGCCCTTGGCTTCTCAAGAAAAAGGGTTCTAATTCTTACACTCATTTTCCGTAGCTGTCATGCCACCAGTAGGGACCCATACTGTCGACAATGTCGAACGAGACAGACTAGATCTAGTGACACTGGACGCAGAGAGGGATCGGAGCTGGATGCCGAACCTACTCCTTCGAGGTACAGTACCTCCGAAGTGAATTAACCCTGGCGAAGGCATCTGAACTTATTAATAGGGATTCCAATTGCTAATTCATCTCCCGAAAATGAACAAAACGGCGATTGCGGTAATGTTGAGCAATTGTTAAGCTAGATATCCTGATCGATGGATGAGACTCATGAGAGCAGCTTCCACCAAAATGAGTGGGGCAAGAATCCTAGCGCCTGCTAAACGCGACAAGCGCGATAAGGACTGGTCTTATCGGAGGGTGCTCCACCAAAAAAAAGTTCAGGGACTTCATACTGAGAATTTCCAATTGACATTTTCAGTCACCCAAGCAAATCCGTCAAAATGCCCAAGCCTCACAAGAAGGGCAAAGGCCCCCGGCGTTCCCTCGAGGGAAAGAAATTTGATGATAATTCTCTTAAACATCTAACGTCCAAAATTGATCAGAATTTGAATTCCAACGATCACAAGCGAAAGCTGCCACCTACTAAGGCAGCTGGCGACCAGCATCAGAAGCGGCAGCGCAATTCTCAAGGTCCCGGTTCCGAGAAGAAGGGCCCCCAGATTGACAACGATGCTCTGCTGGAAGAAATCAAGGCTTTAGGTGGCGATGAGAGTGATCTCGAGCTCATCAAGGACATCGACTCTGAGGATGAAAGCTACGCTCAAGGCTCCAAAGCGCCTGTTGACAGGAAGTTAAAGGATGAGCTTGCTGCGCTTTCCAAGCAGCTTGGCTTTGCGGATGTTGATATCAGTGAAGCCAGCGACCAAGACGAGGACGCTGAAGAGGAAGGCGAAGAGGACACAGAGGAGGAGGAAGCTGACGACGATGATGAAGATGATGAGGTTGACGAAGATGAAGAGGAAGAGAAGGAAATTCCAAAAAATAAGGACCCAGTGCCTCCCAAGGTCAAGGGTTTGGTAAGTACGCCTGGGCTGTAGAAAGCATATCTGACCGCTAACACAGTGAACTAGGCTTTTGAGCCCAGAGCAGACTGGCATGCCGTCGAGCTACCCAAGCTGCCTAAGCCATCCAGAGAGGGGCCCAACTCTTTCAAGTGGTCCGCCGAGGCTCTGAAGGACTATGCCAAGGAGCTTTTGGAGCAGGACGCCACCAAATACAGAACTAGCGTCTTTGCTTCTTCCTCTCACAAGTTCTTGTCGACTATCATGACTTCTGGTACCCTTACGGACAAGGTTTCTGCCTTGACCTTGGCCATCCAAGAATCTCCTGTTCACAACATCAGAGCTTTTGATGCCCTCATGTCCCTCGCCTCAAAACGAAGCAGAGGCCAGGCCCTTGGTGCTATTGGTGCGCTGGTCGATTTGCTGGGACCTGGAACCTTGCTGCCTTCTGATCGTCGACTCAGTCCCTTCCACGCACAGCCTGGACTGGTTGGAACTCTGCAGATGAGCCCTAACTCCTCGTGGACTCGTGGCAACCCTCTGCCTGGTAAGGTCACCGCAGGTCACCTAATTGCCTGGGCGTTTGAAGATTGGCTAAAGGAGACTTACTTCCGCATCATTCAACTACTTGAGGGCTGGTGCTCTGACGAGATTGACTACTCGAGAACACGTGCTCTCGATTTTGTGTATGGGCTGCTGAAGGAGAAACCGGAACAGGAGTCGAACTTGCTTCGACTGTTAGTTCACAAACTTGGTGATCGAGATCGAAAGATTTCTTCTCGCGCCTCATATCTCTTGCTCCAGCTGCAAAACTCTCATCCCGGGATGAAACCAATTATTGTACGCACGGTCGAACAGGAGATTCTGCTCCACCCTTCTCAAGACCACCGCTCAAAGTACTACGCTATCAACACCCTCAACCAGACTATTCTCAGCACTAAAGAGCCGGAAGTTGCCGAGTCTTTGATGCGAATTTACTTCGACCTGTTCACCATCATCCTCAAGACCGGGAAGCTAGGCATCACCGTTCCAGTGGACCCTACAGAGCCCAAGAAGGAGTTCAACAGGAAGTCAAGACGGCCCCGTGGCAAGCCATCTGCGCCCGTTGCTTCGGAGCCAGAGACCGAGGCAGCTGATAAACTCGTATCAGCCATTTTGACCGGTGTTAACCGAGCGGCGCCCTTCATGGTGGGCAACGAAGCTGTGTATGTTTCTATTGTTCCCTTTGTCACTTCAGAACGAGCTAACAGTCCACTAGCATGGAGTCTCACCTTGATACTCTGTTCAAGATTGCTCACTCGGCCAACTTCAACACTGGTGTCCAGGCCCTCCTCCTAATCCAGCAAATCTCCACGTCCAAGAACCTCGCAAGCGATCGCTTCTATCGGACGTTATACGAATCTCTATTAGATCCCCGTCTAGTCACCTCTTCGAAACAGGCACTCTACTTGAACCTTCTCCTCCGTGCACTCAAGAGTGATGTGGATTCCCGACGAGTGAAGGCTTTCGCCAAACGAATGCTTCAGATCACTGGCCTTCATCAGGCTCCGTTCGTCTGTGGACTTCTCTATGTTATCTCGCATCTGCGTGAAACATTCCCTGATCTCTCAACATTGCTCGAAGAGCCCGAGGAGTCCGTATTCGACGATGAGCCAGAGAGTGAGCGTCCAGTTTACGACGGCAGAAAGAGAAACCCAGAGCACAGCAACGCCAACCGAAGCTGCATGTGGGAGGTAGTACGTGATATGAATCCGGTCCGAATGCGTAAAGATCTAACGATGTACAGATTCCCCTACAGGAGCATTACCACCCTTCGGTTACTCTCTTCGCTTCCAACTTGATTGTGCCTAACGAGAAGGCACAGAAACCTGACTTGGACAGCCACTCACTCATCCGTTTCTTGGACAAATTTGTCTACCGAAACCCCAAGGCCGCCGACGCGTCCAAGGGTGTATCAATTATGCAGCCCCTTCGTGCCAGTAAGGATATCGGCGATATCTGGCTCGGCAGCCGAGGAACTGCAGCATCCACAGCTTCAGTGAACTCATCTGCCTTCTGGAAAAAGAAGGTAGAGGATGTCGCCGCCGAGGATATCTTCTTCCACGAGTACTTCCAGCAAGTTGACAAGGAAGGTAAAGACACCACGAAGAAGAAGGCGATGGCAGCTGGTGATGATGAGGACGAGGATCGCAAGGAAGATGAGATTTGGAAGGCGCTTGTGTCGACTCAACCCAACATTGACCCCGATGAGGATGGTTCTGATCTTGGGTTTGATGACCTGAACGATTCGGATATGGCTTCCGAGGGCTCAGAGCCAGATTTGGATCTGGAGAGTGACCTGGACGATGACGATATGGACGTCGATATTGAGGGCTCGGATGACGAAGAGGGCGGTGCGGTGCTGGAAGAGGACGAGGAAGGATTCGAAATCAAGGACGCCAAGAGCAGCAAGAGCAAGCCCAAGTCAAGGCGCAAGCAGCTCAAGGAACTTCCCATGTTTGCATCGGTGGACGACTACGCGGAACTTTTGGCGGGAGAAGAGGACATGTAAAAGGCAAGCTGCATACAAAACAATTTCATTTCATTTCATTTCTCTTCTTTTCAGTTCATTTCGCTTCGACTTGAAGGGGGTTTCCGAAGTACCGGCAAGTCATCATTTCGATATCATGACATGTGTGGAAAAAACAGCAAAGCAAAACGAACGCAAATTCAAAGCTACATATCGTCTTTTTTTCTTCTTTTTTTTTTGGCAGGGGATTTTGCCCGTCCTTCTCTGTTACTTTCTCCCCTTCAAGTGTCAAACCACTCGAGTTCATCATCCTTGGTGAAGATGGCGCGGTAGGTTTTGTCGCCGTCAGCGTGCTCCTTCTCCTCGGTGTGGATGCAGTGCAGCTTTGGTGGCTCGTCGCCGCCGCCGGTGAAGACGCGGAAGTGGACGTAAGCCGGACCATCGTCGGGCAGAGCGGGGATGCGGAGCTTGGCTAAGAGGTGGATGCCGTAGGCGGAGTGGGCGACGCGGACGGACTCGACGTTGTCGGCAGAGAATCCTGTCAATTTTTCGTTGCTAAGCCCTGCCTTTGGGGATGTCAGTAAGACTCTGGTTTTTTGTTTGGGGGGATGTTGGCGGGGTAGAAGGGGGCCATACCACGGCGGCAAAGTACTCGCGCTCGTGCTCTGGTAAATCACGTATGGATTAGCTTGGACTGGCTTCCCAAGGTATTTGAGGAGCGTGCTTACTGTTGTGCTCATGGCGAAGATGGATGAGCTGCTTCTTGAGGTCGGGAAGGATCTCAGAGAAGGCAACGATGGAGTCCTCCTTGGGAGGATGGACGGGGCCCAGCTCGACGGTCTCAGCAGTAGCCATTGTTTGTGGTGTGTCTGTGTTCTTCGGTAAAGGATGAGGTTTTTCGAGGGGAAAAAAAGATGTAGAGTTTCGATACAAGATGTTCAAAGAGTATTTATACTAAAATCGAGTCTGGGCGTCACAGATATATATCCTCGATCATTCCAGGTGCTGGTATGATGTCAGAAAATGCGCGATACGGTGGCAGCTAGGTACCGGTACTGCAGGTAAAAGCTATAATACGCCGCACAACAAAGGGCGCCTCGTTTCACTATTGGATTAGGCGCACAGAAGCAGCACCAAACCTGAGACACGACGAGCGCAAACAAGATTCCAGCGGCAATTGCCTGATTGGATCACTCTCATCCTGTCAAATGCGAATACAGAACACGTTGGCTGAGTTTGTGAGGCGAATTACGACGCAAATGAACCCATGATCGTTTATTATCATTTTGGTGATGCCTTGAACGTTGGCATCTGGAATACTTGGCCCCCCCCGCCCCCCCGGCGCATTACACACAATGACGAAGTTCGACCAAGATTTCCATAATTAACGCTGTCCTGATTATGCTTCATCATAAGTACAGATTACAGAGGCTAATAATGTCATCCCTGCTTAAATTCGAGACATGTCAGATTTCCCCTCTTAATTAATGGTCCGTGCAATGACAAAGATCTGACCTCCCTCACCTAGTCTGCAATGGTCATGATGAGGCGTGGCCAGGTGAGCCACAAAGTGAAATCCAGTAATTATTAATGACTTTGACACGAATTCAGCCTTTACCCATGGAGGGTCTCATGGTTTAAGTGGAAAATATTTTTTAGTGTCTCATGTGCATCAAAATGGATGGAATATACTGTGAATCCCGTCTTCATCTCTAACATGAGCTGAGGCAGAGGAGCTGTGGGAGCATATCGAGTAGTCCAAGAATGCCAAGCTTGTGATTCTAAATCGATGTACACTGTAGACAAGAATACACCGGCGGGGTAAGCTGTGAGCGAGCGTTGCAACAAAGTTATGAAGGATCATTCAATTTTTACAATATTTCACCGCTCGAGTTGGCCGATACACGCCAGCTGAAGTGTGTAACTATATAGTTCTATGTAGTTAATGCAGTCAGTTCTGGCTGGACGTCACGGCTCACGACAATCTTGGGCCTTCCACTTGCTCACCGCACTAACCCAAATACTTACAGCCACTGTGGCGTTGTTGTTGGGGTGGCTTCAAGACCCTGACCGAGGTAAGTCCAAAAACGGGATCGGCTAAATGCATAAAACGTGCCGACGTCATTCAACAAGGCGAGCACACTTTGCCGCGGCAGCTCCGATAAATCCAGGCCAGGGGTCCGATCCTGGAGCCGTTTTCTCGGCCTGGGAATTTTAGGATCTTGGGAAGTTTGTAATTTACACAAGCAACGGGATACAAATTTCACGCACAATGTTCGCCCAGCAAATCGGTCGCAACGGCCGCCACCTGGCCAGACGACTAGCCAGAGCCGGCCAGATTCGAGGTTACAGCGCGCAAACTCGGGGTAAGCAAACCAAATGCCGCCATGTCAGCACTTACACGGGAGAGAGAGCGAGAGAGCAAGTACAGCTGACATACTCGGTGTGGTCGGGAATACAGCTTCATCAGGCGGTTTCTTTCGATCAGCCCTTACCGTAGGCCTAGTGGGCGTTACCTTTGGCGCGGCGGGCGCCGGAAGCATGTGGTATTCTATGCAGCAAAGTGGCATGGGCTTCTTCTCGGACGAGGAGAGCCTGAAGCGATTTGTACCCGGCGACGACCAGGCGCGAATGGTTGACGAGACCATCAATAAACTCCCTCTGGTGGCGCAGCTGCGCGCTGACCCCAAGTACAAAGAGTCGCGACCGCACATGAAGATGCCCGGGTCATACCGCAGCCGCAGCCTGACTGGTGGCGCACTGCTGGGGCCGGGCAAGCTGGTGCTCCCGCCGTACGCGTGGATCGAGGACGGCGGCAAGTCGATGGTGAGCATCTCGTACGTAGGCGACGACCTATGCGGGCACCCAGGGATTGTGCACGGGGGCTTTTTGGCGACGATGCTGGACGAGGGATTGGCGCGGTGCTGCTTCGGTGCGCTGCCGCACAACATTGCAGTAACGGCGAACCTGAACATTAACTATCGCAAGCCAACACCGGCGGGGAGCTTTTTGGTGTTGCGCGCTGTGACGACAAAGGTTGAGGGGCGCAAGGCGTGGGTTAAGGGACATATTGAGTTGTTGGCCAAGCCCGGTGAGGAGCCAACGATTCTGGCTGAGGCTACGGCGCTGTTTATCTCGCCCAAATATGCGGCGGTAAGTTCTGCCAACAGTGTTGCCTACCATTTCGAGACGAGGATGATATGCTAATGAGGAATGTTCTGAAATAGATGATGCCCAAAATCAACTAGACAAGACGAGACGAGACAAGACGAGTCGAGCGAAACCAAAGACGAATATAGACAAGCAGGGAGGAGGATAGAGACATGAGAGGGGGGTGTACTACTAGAATATGCATATTCGCATGATGCCATCTGTGGAAGATATTAGACAAGAAATAGAGGCTGCTCCCGATTGGATCACGGGTTGGGTAGAGGAGTTATTTTTTTTGGTTTATTTCGGGGGCGAGCGAGTGAAAGTGGACAAATATTTGGACTCTTGCCTTGGGGGAGTTGTTTTGATTTGGGGGGTAGGAGGCTTGCAGCATAATTACCATGTGTACGGAGTACAAGGTACCTACCTACTGTCTGTAGAACTCGACAGGTCAGACCGGACCGGAAAATGTTGCGGGGGGAAAGACCGACTTCCGGCCGCGTGGAGCCCAAGATGGAACGTCGGGGTGGGCACCGATGGTGTCATCGCAGCCATCTACAAATAGAAAGCGAACAATGTTGAATTTTTTTCTCCCACCAAGGCAAAATGGCAAATAGATCAGTGGAGGTTTGAATAATCAAAGGCGAAAAGGCGCATCCCGCGCTGGAGCTTGTACTAATCAAGCTTGGTGTCGGGAATTCGTGCCATGAAAAGACGCCATCCACGCTTTCCAAACATAGGCCGGGTGGGTGGAAGTGATGGATATGATGGTTACCTGTGGTAAATAGAGATGACCTGGAAAGATGATCAAGAAGATGAGAAAAGAGAGAAGAGAGCTTGGGGCTGCACGGATCTACTACTAATAGAAGGGATCCCCCAGGTAATTACTTCCTACAGCGTAATCTATGCTATAAGTCGAGTTAATATCCCAGAGACAGGCACCACGTAACTTGCACACGCACTCCTCTTCCCCTTCATCACCTGTACGCGTAGTCTGCTAAACAAAAGCCGGCTTCGGACACCCTTTTTTTTCTATTTCTCCCTCTTACAGTATTTCTTTCCTTCAAACATCACTCTCTTGCGACACTCTACATTAATCAAATCTCGTTCCGTGTATCCCCAACTCTCCACACAATGGCTACGTGAGTCTCTCCCATGCTTATGTCTCCCCCGCCGGTTCTTCTTTTTCTGTCCCCCCTCCGCTCTCCCCTCCAAAAATTACCCCGCCATCTATCTTCGCTCGTAGCATTGTAATTCAATCTTGCAGCGAAACAAGGAACAATTCCAAAAATTTGATATACAACACGCAAGAATTGGCAATGGACTAATCCTTCCGCCCTAGCAACATCACCTGGCACCCCTCCCTCTCCCGCACCGAGCGCAACCAGCTCCGCGGCCAGCGCGGCCTCACCCTCTGGTTCACCGGCCTCAGCGCCTCGGGCAAGTCTACCGTCGCTACGGCCCTCGAGCAACACCTCCTGCACCTTGGCGTCACCGCCTACCGCCTCGACGGCGATAACGTGCGCTTCGGCCTCAACAAGGACCTGGGCTTCTCCGAGAAGGACCGCAACGAGAACATCCGCCGCATCTCAGAGGTCGCCAAGCTCTTCGCCGACTCCTCCACCGTCGCCATCACCTCCTTCATTTCTCCCTACCGCGCTGACCGTCAGGTCGCCCGTGAGCTGCACGCTCAATCCGCGCACGGTGACGACGAGGCTATTCCTTTCGTTGAGGTGTACGTTGACGTGCCCCTCGAGGTCGCGGAGCAGCGTGACCCCAAGGGTCTCTACAAGAAGGCCCGCGCTGGTGAGATCAAGGAGTTCACTGGCATCTCCGCCCCCTACGAGGCTCCCGAGAGCCCCGAGATTGTCATCAAGACCCACGAAAATTCCGTCGAGGAGTGCGTGGCCCAGATTACCGCTTGGCTCAAGGAGAAGAACTACATCAAGACGGCGTAGACGCCGCCCAAAGGAACGTGCTTGTTAGTTTATGAGGAAACGCTGTACAGAAGGAAGGATTGATAGAACCGGTGTTAAAAAGAGGTTTGGATATTACTGCCGTTACGCTCCCAGTCATCACTCCTGGGCATGATAGAGTTGAATACAGGCGTGCATGCATGCAAAAATTCTTCTGTACCCCTCCCATGTCTTTCTTTCCAAGCATCACCCTTTGTCAATCATCAGGGGAACGCGACTTCGTAGTAGACGTAAGCCGTATATTCGTGTCCCTCTCCAGTAGGGAGTCCAGCCGCGGCCATCTCTGAACTCAGGGCGGCGTCGTCCTTGGTGATCTTGCCCCGCTTATCCCTTCCGAAAGCATTGCCTCCGAGATACGAGTAGTTCGAGTCGAGAGCCGTCTTCACCTTGGGAGACAGCTTGGATGTCGTCTAGATTTCATCAACAACTGAAGTTAGGTATACATGTTAAGTGCGACGTACCTTGACCAGAGCGGACACATAATCCAGGGGTAATCCGTAACGCAGAACAGCCTCGACAAATACCCTCAGGGTCAAAATGTGGATCCAGATCATGACACTCTCGCTCCATCCTGTGCGTCCCATGCGCAGCGCCTCCCCGCATACTTTGCGCTCTTCGTTGGTCACTCGATCAAGCTCGCGCTGCTCCTCTTCTCGACCACCCTCAACGTACTTGTACTGACGCGGTGTCCACTTCTGGTCTCTGGCCTTTTGCAGAAATTCGGCGCTGTGCTTCTTAAACGTGGAAACGGCAAACAATACGAATTCGTCATCCTGGGCCACCTGGGCAGCAGATCGAGGGACCACCATGGGAGCTAAGGTTTCGTAGCTCTTGAGGAACTCCTTCTTCGAGTTTATGGGTACGACGATGAGATGCGTCTCAATGTACTCGGAGTTCTGGACGAGGAGGGACTGGTCGACAATGGGGGCCAGGGATTTGGTCGATAGGTTGCCACTAGAGCGCGAGTTGGTTAGTTTTTGACCTGATGTTGGTAAGGAGTCAATGACACTTACGTCTGGCGACGCTGAAGAGCAGCGAGGTTCGTCTTGATCGCGTTGTATTGGTTGAACTTGGTTTTGACGTCATTATCTACAGTGATGAGCTCCTAAACCGCTGCCGTTAGTGAAAGAACTCGAGATAGTATCGCAGAAGCTATATCGTGCCTTTTGCAAAGTGCTAATGAGCTCACCGAGAGATTTATCAGCTCGGTATCGAATCTTGTTCCAGGTAAAGCTGTTTAGGTACTGATCAGTGGGCTCTGGTAAAGCAGTCAGCGACAAAGCACGACGGAGGGGAACTAGAGCTACCCACTATCATTAACCATCTTATACTGCGCGATTCGATCCTCATCTCCGTCAAGAACTGTCCGAAGAGAATCGGCAACCTTGGAAACAACAGCCTGGCAGTTTGCCTCAAGCTTGGCAAGGTCATCAGCCTGCTGGACTAGGGCATCGAGTGTGCCAATCTTGAAGTCGGGGATATTAAACGGCACGACGGTGCCGTTGTCGGGGTTGATAGCGCCACTCAGTGACTTGAGTGCGGTTTGTTTATCGGCGGAATCGAAAGCCCCGAGGGGCAGCGAGAGAAGTGCATACTTGGTTGACATGTCGCCGGTAATGAGGAAAGCTAGATGAATCGTTGAGGGTAGTGGAGGATGGGATGGAGGAGCAGAGACGACGCTAGCACGGAGGGATGATGAGGAAGGAGCAAGTGTTGCTCTAATCCCAAGAGCTGTGGCGTTTTGGGCGTATGTCGAAATCAGTGTTTCATCGATTGGGTTGGTGTGAGAGCCTTGTAGCTTGAGGGATTGGTGTCGAGGTCGTTATACCTGCTGTGAGCCAGCTCTTAGTAGCAGCAGTAATGGCAGCTCCATGCTCTGTCGGGGCACGTCAGCTTGGCATGGATGGTGGCTGGTGGGGCTGAGGTCGCATATCGATTAGATGCATTTCCCTTGATGCCTACGAAGCAGTATGGTTATAACGGGGCTGGAGTCTTATTTAGTTGCCTTATCTGGAAAAGCGCCTTGAATGGGAGTAGCTCTTTCCAGCTGAAGCATAGGCCACTAGTCCAGAAGCTCTCATCATGGGGGCCCTTGTCCACTAACTCTTTAACACGATCACAACCACCATCAACACACCACGAAGATAAACCCCTTATACAAAAGCGCTCCAATGTCCCTAGAGCCATTGAATTTGTCTCCTCTGTGATCGCACAGGTCTCGTATATTCGATTACTTATAACATTCCCCGTTTTACGTCTTCCACTATAGCGTCAGGGAATGTTGCTCGGTCGGCGCTTCGGGACCCGGACCCTTCGCGACCGCCCACGCCATGGCAGCCTCATCCACGCGTATGTAAATATTTTAAGAAATCCGATAACGATACTAACCGCACAAGACAGCATCCGTCTCCGCCACCACCTCACTTACTCCTCCAGAGCCTTCCTTTCAACCAGTATCTTCCATTCGACCCACAGGCGATAATCCCACACGACCATCCAAGACACCATCCAAGACCCCATCCACAATCGAAACTACTACCACTCCAGCGGTTAATACCAATGCTGAAGACCCGCCGAGAAGATGTGATGTGAGGTCCGCAAATCCAACGGAGCCCGCCCAGCCAGAGTCCAGCCATACCAACCGAAATACACATCCGGGAACACAATCCGAGAGCCCTCAACTCGATTGCGCCGGCGCTATTGACCCTTCCGTGAGGAATCCGGTACCAAGCAACCTCTATGGCAGAGTTGATGGACGTAACGGGAAATTCGCTGTGATGCATATGGGCCTTACTCGGCCAGATCTGGACGAACGCAGCTTAGCAGCCAAGCGATCGAGTGAGAATACCGCTGCTATATCCAGGGCCGCCAACAAAGACGGGTATCGCCCTCTAAAACGGACGCGTTTTGTTCCCCATTCATTCCAACATAATTGGCTTCCTCCAACATCTGGTTCCCTCCCTGCTTCTGCTTCTGCTTCTCCAGATGGCCCATCAACTATTCCCTATACCACACAAGATCCTGCTCCAACTCTAACTCCTAAATTTGAGCATTTGCCTCCAGCGCCAGCTCCTCCGCCTCCTCCTCCTGCTCCCCCTTCACCACCGCCACCACCATCACCACCAACACGTGGTCTACCGCCGCCAGAAACAAAGGCTGAACAAGCTCGACTCCTCACTCTCCTCAGAAGCCTTCACCCTGTATTGGTAGTGGATCAACTTTGCAAAGCAGTAGCATATTTTGGTGGTATTCCGTCAGCCCCGGCCCCTGCTGATGGAGTCTTCCCTGGGAGCGCCTTCTCTAACGGCCCTGGATCTCTCTTCATTAGCTGGGTTGCCGAAATCTTCCCGCCAGTGGAGGATTCCGGGGAACAATCTAATAGTTCAAAGCCAGCCGCTATACCTCCCATTGACAGTGTCAATTCTCTCCCCGTGAATGTCCATAGGGGTCGAGGACGTCCTAAAGGGAGCAAAGGCACCAAGTATCAAAGGAAAAAGGGTGGGGTTACTACATCAGGAGAACCGGTTACTACAACATCAGTAGCCGATTCGGCCAATAACTCGAATGCTGCTGATACGTCTCAACCCAGTGCTATTGTCCAAGCTCCGTTGACAGAACAAGGCGCCGGTGCAGCTGTTATCACACCCGTCCGCCGAGGACGAGGTCGTCCTAAAGGATCTAAAAATAAACCAAAACCACAACATATAGCTGCATTTGGTGGTTCAACCGTACAACTCAATCCCGCTGTAATGCCCGCGTCTCAAACTGCTGCGGTTGATTCCCCGCTAGCTCACAAATCAAATCGACTTGGTCAAATAGATGCGGCGAACAGAGTGGGTTCTGGAACCAGTTTGCCAGCGACAGCTCCCAACACGATGCAACAAGCCACACAACGAGTAGACCCAAGTCAGTTCTCGACTAGAGACGACCCAACGGACTCTCGGATAGCCAATAGTGCAAGCCAGGTTTTTCAGACTCCTGTAACTCAAGTTTCCCAAATATCTACAACACAGAGTCTTCAAATTTCCTCGCCAGCTGTGGGAAACGACACAGCGAGGTCCCCTTTCTCGTCACGAAAGCGGAAGTATCCTCCTACATCACAGATGCCAAATGAAGAACTACGGGGAGTCGTCCACATTTCGCAAACACCTACCTCTACCTCAACCACTACCACCACCCGAGCACCTCTTCCCCAGTCTCAGCCGCCTAAACGACGCCTCACCAGCCAGAACACGGGACCGAATTTTGCTGGTCCGCAGCCTTCTACCGCCGGAACTCCAGCATCACCAAACACTCTAGCTAGTGCAAGGCCCAATTCCCCAACAACAACGAGGGTCGGTATAAGACAGCCGATGCAGGAAACTCAACAACAATCACAAGGACAAATACAATCACATAACGTTAGCCCCCAACAACCTTATCAAGCTCAAATGTCTCCTCGGGTATCTTCTCAGACGCCCACCCAAACGAGCCCTCAAGCGACTAACTGGCAACGAAACCAACCTCCACGACAGCAACAGCGTTCACAGAATACCCGAAACACGCAGGCCTATTTTCAACAGCAGCAGAGGCCGATGGCTAACCAATATGGACAAAATGGAAACACCGGTGATCGTTACGGACGGAACACGTCCACTGGCCAGTTCCAGCAGGCCATGTTGAACCCATCGCCGTCTGGATTGGCTAACCAACAACCGTCGCGGCAGCAGCAGCAGCAGCAGCCACAAAACCCGCAGCAACAGCCCGCTCCGTCATCACAATCGATGAACCAATACCAAGGTTACACAGGTTCAAACTACATGAACATGGATTATCCATCTGCCAACTTTAGCGGACAGACACAACTCGAGGCGGCCTTAGCAGCGCCCAACGTGCGTGAGAATCTCTATCAGGCAATGACCCGTCGTTGACATCTCGTGTCAAATACAACATGATATATTACGTTTTACGATTGTGTGGCGTTATCGAGTGAAGGCAAGAAAGGAAAATGGAATGCAAGGGTGTTTGTTTTATTTATGCGACCGGAGTGTTGCTTTCAGACCGCTAGACGGATTCAAATGTATGGGCATCACGACAACTTTGGGGCGGGAATAGGCAGCGAAGCAACGTCTTTCAATTGTATTCGGCATAGCGTTGAGTCTTATCGACGATGGATGGAGTAATTGGGATTTGACATGGAATATGTGATGAGAGTTGCGCATAATACGAAGAGAGTCACGACAGCGCGAAGGTCACACGATGAAACAATATATGATATACCCTTAGAATGGCATCGAATTTTTCCTTCTGGAATCTGCGGTATTCTTTTCGTTACTTCCGTAACCCAGACGAATTAACGCGCTATGAAGGCTGATGTGACATGAATTTGTTGTGAACAAAGGAGATTGAAGATGCGCGCCCGCGATATCTATCCGTCCCAAGCTGATCCTATGCAGAACCTTAGGGACCCCGTTCCCCAGCATATAATTTCCCCAAAACAATGGCCCCCATCCAGAAACCTCCAAAACGACAAAGAAAAAGATATAAGAAAAATGTGTGAAAAGACAATCGGTATAATATGGCCGGTGCTCTGATCCGGTGTCGCACTCATTTCCCTTGAAGCCACAAAACGCCTTGTAAATGCTCATGATCCTCTTTGATACAGCCCCAGAATGGCAGTAATATAGTGAAAAAAATAAATGTGGGAATAAGAGACGTGGCGAGGGCCATGGGTGTTAAACAAAAAAGAAAAAAGTCATCGGTCTAGGTGAACCAAACGCCGTTCAGTCCGCATCGTCATCGATTACACCACCGGCAGGAGGCCGCACGGAATCGGGGATGTTGCGGCCGTACCACCACTCATCCTCCTCGTCGATACCATCCTCGCGGATTAGGTCGAGCATGACTTGTTGGTTGCGCTTGATATCTTGTGGCCGTTCCACAACCTTGCGGTCGTGGATGAGAGCTTCAGCCGTTACATGCCATATTTGTTGGAGGACGGGGAGGTCATCCAGGATAGCCTGGGATTCTGATCGGCTTAACGGGGACATGGGTAGGCCGGCAGCCATGCTCGTGTTAAATATTAATCCGGCATCAAACCCCATGTTTCCATCGATTGACCCTGTTGGGCTCCTGACCCTACTCAATCCGTCACTAGAGGATCGAGGAAGGTCACCACTGGTAGATTTCTTGCGACCAAAGCCCATGAGGCCTCGGCGCGATTTCGTCGTAGAGTCAACAGGGTGGTGTTCCTTGGTGAGGCCATTGTACCATGTGTCCACCGCGCCACGCCGTGAATTGTAGCCCTTGATCTCCCATAGCCTCTCGATTTGTCGGAGACCGCCGATACAGAGAATAGCCACATGCACATCGTCTGACGGCTTCTCCCTCAGATAACCACGAAGTGATCTCTCCACTCGACCCACGTATGTAGGGGGTCGTAATCGCCGGCAGAATGATGAAATAACCAAGGGGAAGACCTCGTGGACTCGTAATAACGTTTTGTCATCATACATTGACATGATCTCGGCTTCGATTGGGTTGAGGGTGAAAGGCTCTTGCTGCAATCCATGACCTCCATTCTCGGCCAGATGTTGCAAGTGGAGTTTTCGGTACGTCTCGAAAAAGTGAAATAGGGTGAAGAGAAGAGGTATTAGGCGTCGACGCATACGCTCGTGTTGAGGCGCAAAGGCCTGTCGCTGTGCTTCGGTCTGGCGCAAGAAAATGTCCTTTGTAATCCATTCACACATGAGAAAGGCGAGCTTGGCAGCGACATGTAGACGATGCCAGAGTCCGCAAACATAATGGAAGTTGATTTCGCTAGGGTCAGCGATGGGGTAAAGGCGGGCAGCATAGGCGGGGATGTGGTTTTCGAGATGGTATCGGGCAATGGTGTTTTCGTTCAGGGTGATGAGAGTATGCCATGCCTTGCAAGAGATTCGGAGGTTTAAAATATCGGTTAAAGGAAGAGAACAGATGATTTGGATCTGCAACTCATTGGGTAAGTTAAGAAAAAGTTGGTTGAGGGCAGGCCTATATCAATGAGTTAGTGAGACTTCATGGACAAGACAAACAGAGTGGAAGCTTACTTCTCGCGTGCCGACTCGACTGAAGGTCGTGTTTGGGGTTTTGATGAGGATAATGAGAATTGGGGGATGACAGGTTTCGAGGAAGAAGCAGAGGAGTGTAGACGGGAAGCCTTCTTGCGGAGGCCGAAGAAACGGCCCTTATCCTTCTTAGTTTCTGCAGGCCTGACGGGATCGACCTCAGCAGCCTTGGACTCTCGCAGAGGGAGGATAAATCTCGAGGGCGGGGAGGATGGTGTGGCATCAAGTGATTCCTGGTTTGGGGGTTGTTGATGCTGTTGGGCGCTGAGTTGGTTGAGCTTCTCGAAGTACCGTTCTGATGCGAATTCGGTGATGTGAGGAGGGTCCATCGCCATCGGCCGAGGCGGCCGTTCAGATCGCTCAGCCATCTTGACGGTGGGCGGTTGGCGAGACTGTCGTCGGGGCTACCAAGACAAGGAAGGGGAAATACCGAGTCGACGAGCCCAGATGACAGCAAGCGTCCGTCTCTATTGCACTGGCTGGGTGAGGGATCGGCTCGACATGGCGGTCGCAAGGGCGGCAGGGGCGAGAGGGACGCAGGATTCGGGACGACGCGGGAATTCCGTTGAAGGGAGGACGATCGCGAATCGAGACGGGACGGGAGGACGGCGCGAACAGTTGAAGATGACAAGAATCAGAGATGCAAACAGGTTGAGTAGTTGAAACGAGAGTGCAGGCGGCGGTGGAAATTACGACCTGGACAGTTGAGTAGGCAGGGCAGACAGGTATCGCAAGAACGGTAGCCGTGGTGTTTGCTGGTGGTTTGCAGGTTTGTATTGGATTGGATTGGGTGGGTGAGTGGTGGTTGATGGTGACGGAACGGAAGATTGGGGGAAAGGAATGGACGGTACAGTGCCCAAGACAGGTAGGTGCAAGTGAGAGCGTGGACAGGCCGACTTGCCTTTAGCATGGGGACCGGCTAGTACGTATAGGTCTGGAGAATGGATGGAGAATGGAGAATGGAGAATGGGGGGCATGGAGAACGACCGGAAGGGAGGGGCGTATTCTCAGAAGGGGGGGTGGATGTTGTGTTAAGCCTGGGGCTTGGGAAGATTTGGGCGTAGGAGGGCGCCGAGGGAGTATCCATAGACGTGTGTCCCCTACTCCGGACTTTCTAAGTTAGTTTCTGGCTGTTCTGCGGAGGTTCCAGAGAGCCTGCGCGAAAGAGAGTGCTCGGGTACGGGCTTTTAGTGGAACGTGGGGGGAGGTGCGGAACCGTGGGAAGTGGGAAGTGGGTGCAGGGATTTCCCGGCGCTCCAGTCAGTCGCTAATAAGTCAGCAGCGTCGTGAAGTTACAGTGCAGTTTGTACCACAATGCCTCTCTCCCAGCAGGGTGGAGAGCATCCTGTGACTTGAGACGCTGCGTGTTGGTGGATGATGGCACAGGTATCGTCAGGGAAAGGCTTCCCTCTTCAGACGCGCTTTTCAGGCAGGTTTGGTACCTGGGGTGTTGTACATATGTTCCCACCATAAACCCGAAGCACAATATGCGGCCGAGCGTAAAGTCCATGTGAAGTGGTCTGCCGTTTGGAACAACAGTGACAGAGAAATATCCAAGTGAATCTAGAACTTGGGGATCGGAGTATCCGAAAGGAGAAAAGAAGGGTGTTGAAGAAGTGTGGCAATCACAGGTGCAAGACGAGGATTTGTACAGTCTACTGTGTAGTCGTGTTGAGTCCCAGATTCGCAATCAAGAGAGTGAGTTACGGAGTGTGCATACAGTACATCACCTACATAGGTCACTCTCAGAGATAACGAAACTGTCGGCTCGGTGCCTTCATGGCCAGCGTGATCAAAAGAATAAAACTCCGTTCATATCTCTACCGGACGGAACCTACCGTATTCCTTGCCCGTCTTGATAGCGATTTTGATTTGAAGCAACACCCTGAAAAGTTGACGATGCTGCGTGATCCAATGGATGGATCTAGTGTGGAGGCGTGAGGGTCTGTCTCCCTCCAATTCGGGCCAGGGATGGGGACGGACCGACCTTCTCAGCGAGGACAACGGCGTGGCCCATCAGACACACATCGGACAAGCTGAGCGGCCCTTGCTTGGCAACAGCAGACTCGCTACCGCACGCAAAAAGCAGTCGATACGGACGGACAGACTTGTAAACGCAGCAAGAACAGTACTGCAAACTGACAAGACGGCGTGATGATTGACAGCCACTGCGACGGCAAGCAAGCGCTGGTTCGTCCCAGGCGGCGGTTTGGCCGGCGTAACTGTGGAGAGATGGGCCCCCCCAGCCTACGTTGGCGCCCACCCCAGAAGAAGCCGTCCAGAAAGAAATTCCGCTTAACACGCCCCCTCTCTCTCTCTCAGTTCATCTCTTGCTCTCTCCCCCTCTCTGAACTGAGAGCCTGGCAGTACTTTCTTTTTTTTTTCTGGGGGGGGGGAGAGGGAGGGGGACCCTTCTTCGCTTAACTGTACCTCTTCTGGAAGCGCGGTAAGTCACTTTATTCAATATTGAAGGCCCCATTACTAGACGAGACGACGGCGCCGGGGGTTCAAAAGGCAATAATACATTGATGTCTGTCTCTGATGCAGGAGAGGAGAAGCCCGCCGCCGTTGAAAAGTTTATGCAGGTCTTGGTTCTCGTCACGTTTCATCCTCCCGTTGTCTATGATTGATTAATTGATCGATTGGATCCATGAGATGAAAGCAGATTACAAGGAAACAGACGTCTTGCATCTTGCATCCTTCATGTGAACTACGGAGTAACCTCGCGTTCCTTCCATGACACCTAAAATCGCACGTCCCGTCCGGGGTGGCGCTCTGCCACACGACGGCCGCCGTACAGTGCGGAGCTTAGCCACGCTTCGCCCGCCGGAGTCGGCCCAATTGGCCGGCCTTACAACGGTGCCCCCCTTACCCTTTTCAGACGATTAGCTCCACAGTCGCATTTCTCCGCAACAACGTGCCATGCCCTAGAGCCTGTCTTTGTTCCCGTTGTTTTTCCCGTGAGCGTATAGCATGCACTCTGCTGACATTGCAAGGGCGGGGCCACACGGTCCATCACTACACAGTAGGATACTGAAACCCACGGTGCCTTGCAGGAAAAATCGTTTCCAAAAAAACACCGCCGATCCAAATCGAATGCACAGTAGGCCCGTCGGGTTTCCGCACCGTGACCCTATTGAGACACACAGGGAGGGGCCTGGAGCGTCTTGGCTCCCGGGGACGACGACGCCATCGGCCGTATGTATCTCGGCCTCTCCTCGAGATTTCTTGTCCGAGTACTATTGTATTTAGCCGAGAAGGAGAGCTGATGCTGGAGAGTTGAATCCACCCAAGTCCATTTCGTCCTGCCAAGAGGAACGGAAAAAAGGCCCTTTTCTCCTCTAAATTATTTCATTGAGAAGATGGACAGCTTTTGGTTTTGCAAAAAGCATTCTAGGCAACGATAAAGCACCGGCTGTTGACCGAGTTGAGCCCGATGACGACGAACAGAGCTGGGACTGGATGGGCCACCTCACAAACCAGGGGATGCTTTTTTTTTTTCTACCAGCGTGGAGAATTACTATCTAACTTAGCAGCACATCGTCGTGCCTCGAAACGACGATGATGCGATAGGAACGACAGGCTTATCAGAAAGTCTACCGAGCCCCAGCGCCCTGGTCCTGTTCCTGTCCCGTGTCGGCGGCTGTACGACGGAAGTGAAAGAGGTGGAGTGGAGGGTGGTGAGGTGAGGCACGTACCCATCACTAGCTCTCGCCTCCCAATCAACTGGGGGGGGGGGCTTGCAGTCGTTCTCCAGTCCGCATAGGGTATCTCCGTAGCTATCACAAATAACCATGAACATCGATGTCGTGAGGATCTTGTAAGTGATGATGGAAGGTGGTTAGAGCTCACTCGCCAACGCCATCATCACGAGAACTGAAGGTCTCCTGTTGCGGGAGTCTCGGGAGTGGTTCAGATGCCGGTCGGGAGGTTCGGCACTTACACGCTCCCACTGAGCTTCTACCCAACCCGTTATTATCCTCGGTTGACCACGGCAGACCGTGATAGAGGTCAGGGATCGTTTGAGAAGTCTGTAACTGTGGGAGAGAATATGGGGTTGTACAGCGGAACGCTCGCATCGAGATGGATAAGGCCGACGTGGCGAAAGGCCTATCCGTACGAACCGCGTGCTCCCTTCCAATCTGAGAATCTCACGACCGCGAGGTCAAACAATGTAAACATATGCTCATATTCCATCTATTGGCCACCCATCCAGAAGGAAGCATACCCAAAACAAATTTAAAAAAGAAATATACGACACAGCTCCATGGCGCCATACAATACCAGGCTCTACCATACCATGCCCCCATGGTCGCGGGGGTGACATGGGGGATTTTGACCCCATTCCCATACCCGTTCCGTTTAGAAGAGAAGATGGCTATGCCTTCCTTTGGTGTCCACGGCGCAGCGGAGGTCCCGAATTGGTATCCTCCTTCTCCTTGTTCTCTCCTTCTCTCAATGGTGAGATTCTCGCCAAGTACCAATGTCGCGGGCTTCATCGTGTTTCCCCGATAAGACATCCAGGCCAGCCGCAATCCACCACCACCTGGGAGCAGGAAAACGGGTCGTCGATTCAAGAAAGTCACATGGTGGTGCTTCACACGTGGCAGGGGCAAATGTTTTCAAATTTTACTTTGCTTTTTGGACTCGGGGAACTTTTCCGCCGAGAAATAAAGCGAGTGTAAGATTGGTATTCACTCATTGATCTAAATCACTTCAGAGAGAGCGAGAGGGCCAAATATTTTGGCTGTGCCCTGAGTGTGTAGTTGGGATGAATTGAGTATAGTTAAGACCGCACACCCTCCCCTTTGGCGCAGGGGGGGGGGGCGTTGATGTAGCTTCCCCGGCCCTACTCTCGGTCGATTTTGGCAGGGGCCTGGTCTCCATCCGCGACAGGCCAATGTCCACTGTCTCTGGTCTGGCGCCGATCAGAAATTCCATTCATCTGGTTGGTTCGCACTGGGTATACTCCATACAAACGCACTGGGTCTGAGAGAGTATGTAAGAGCAACGGGCCGACCACGACTTCCTCAGCCTGAGTTTCGCCTTCGCCGTCGCCATGCACGATAAGTGAAAAAGGGAGCCTGTACAGTGGTGAGCACAGTGCAGGTTACAGTGAAGGTAGGACTTCCAGTAGCTAATCGTTCTGGTGTCTGCGAATAATCTCTTTCTGGCTCACCCTATCTTCGCCGGTCAGTCGTAAACAGAGGCAACAACACGAAGTACACCGACACACACACACACACACACATGATATAATATTGGGATATTCCGTAGCTTTTTTACTTTATTTTTATCTAACCCTCCCTAAATCTGACCACCCAGCTGCTCGCATTAGCTGGATCGGCGGGATGGTGCCTTGCCTTGCCTTACATTACTGTCTTGTCTCTGTCCGGACAGCAACCAGGCAGCACATTTTTGAAATTTCCCGGCGCGCCATGAATACACAGCCGCCTTCCCAGTCACTATCGAATACCCGAACAGACAAGCCTATGAAAACAAGCTTGAAACGCACACACAAGTTTGTTATGCGTTGTATCGACGTTATGATGTAACCTATGAAGGGGGCCACCTCTCTGCCACCTACAGTAACCATCCCGATATCCTCACCTAATAAGTACCATAGATGCTTAATTAGAATTAATAGGCTCTTCCGCCGCCTGCGGTTACATCAGACCTTGTCACTCTTCCCTAATTAGAATCTCTGGATGCTACCAAGCAGGAACAACAAACAAAAGGTCAATGACTCGATTCTTGATCAAGTGATGGTTTTGGTTTTTCTTTCTCCTCTTTGCCTCGATCGATTTGCATGCAAGACCTAGAGCTGGACCGATTGATCGGCGACACCCCTCTAAAATCGAATGGTCAACCTAATTAGAGATGCAAAATCCTCCGATGCTGCCGAACATTGGCCGCGCTGGCTCCGGGCCCCAGCCAAAAAGAGAGAGCCCCATATTGTCTGGCACTCTATTCTTGAGAGACTACCTCACCTTACAGCACAATACGTATTTCGTGTGTACGCTATCCTTCCAAGTCTCCCTTGAATGACATGTCATCGGGCATTAATTCTCAAGGGATAGACCCCCACGTGGTGCAGGTCAACTAGCCTCGGGATACGCAGTTGATATCCCATTGTCAAAACCTCAAGTCTCAACTCCAAAGCCAGTCATTCCGGCTCTTGTTCCCCCGCTAACTACACCTGGATGGAGGATTTCCAACAACTCCCGAGCCGACAACTAGTCCTTGCTTTGCCTTTCCTTGTTACTCCATAACTTGAACTGGGAAGTGAGAGTTGTAGGGTTTTCAGCAGTTTCCCTCCCCTCTACTAAAGTGCCTCCCAACAACATCATCATCAGGACACAGCAGGCTGCACAGCGTAGACATCTCTTAGCTCACCTCAGCTTAACTAACAACAACAACAACAATGACGACAACCGAGGCTCTTCAAAATTTCTAGGCGCTGTAAGCAAAAAAAAAAAAAACTCACCGTGCTACGGGGGTCAGGCCCCAGTAGTAGTAATCAATTCACGAATGACCCCATAACCCGTAAACCGCGTATGCTACCTTGACGCTTTCTTTCTCGCAAAATAGCAGCATCACGCCTTTTTTTTCCTCACCGTCGCTTTCTCGCTTCTCTCCGCCAAAATATGTCCCTCACCGGCATCCTCCCCTGACTTTTGCAAGTTGCAAACCCCTCACCTTCCCCCCTTTTTTCCTATTGCCCCCCGGTATGGATTTGTCTCGTGACTGCTCACCTTGACACGTTCCCCCCCTTGCGCCTCAATCTATTTCATTCTCGAGATAAACGGTGACGTGACCCTGAAAAGTAACCTGACCAAGGGTCCCGGATCTTTACCTCCCGTTCCCTTCTCGCTTCCTTTGCCCCCCTCGTCGCCCCCCCCCCCCCCCCTAACAAACGGACCGAGCGAGAGTTGCCCAAGGTCAGAACAAAAAGAGCTAGGCCAAAAAAGCAAGACCTGTCAAGATAATACCTGGTGGGAACAAAACACACCGAACGGACCGAAACACCCCCAAACTCGGCCCATACATCCCATCATACGCCCGCCTTTCCCTGGCGAGTCAATCGCCGTGATACCACATTGTTTCTCACTATCTTTCTTTGTTTTGGCTTGATTCCCTTTCCTTCTTTCCTGATTTGACCAGGAACCATCTCCCTCCCACCCCCGCTGTGGCTGCCACGCCAGCCCGCCAATCTATCCGCATCTGTCGGATCAGGAGGAGTCGATTCAATTTCACCTGAACTATCACGCACATAAACAATGGACCCGTCTTCGGGGCCTCCTCGGCCTGCCCTGCAGCCACTGCCGGCCGAGGATACCCCTATCGCTGCCGACGCTCCTCTGGCTAGGTTCGAATTCAGCGATACGGGCACAAAGGTGCTCATGGTCGAGTGGTCTCCCGGCGCCGTGGCGCCTGTCGCCGCCGTTGCCGACTCTTCCGATGTAGCCGCATCCCCCGACGCCGCGGCCCCCAATGACGACTCCGCTCCGGAGCCGGGTCCGGCCTCTAGTGTCCGCACCGTAGACGGCTTGAACGATGACAAGGTGAATATTGCCGCCGATGCTGGTGAGAGTCGTTCATCAGGTTCAGGTTCGGCTTCAAGTTCGGCTTCATCTAAGTGGGAAGTCTCCTGGACTGGCAAAACTACAGCTCTCCATGCTATGGACTCTGAGGTTGATTCGACAGGCAAGCAACCCCCGCGGCGCCGTGTCTTTTTTCTTCTGCCACCGGGTGCCTCCGTCCCTGGAACCATCACTCTTACACCCCCTGCGGGAGACTCGCGGCCTAGCATTGCTATCAAGCCTTTGCCAGCCATCTTCCCTCCAGGGTTTGATGCTGAAGCAGGGGCTCGAGGCGTGCTACACACCATCTGGGCCCGTCGCCGGCTAGCTGTCTTGGATAAGGAAGTGGCTGACGAGATGCGCATTAACGCTGAGAGCGTTGGGCTAGAAATGGCTCTCGCAGAGAAGCAGTGGATTCAGGACAACTTCCTCAAAACACCTCAGTCTCATGTTCATGTGTCTGTCCGATCTAATGTCTCTGGTAGACTCGGAGACAAACTCAGGGGTCTCAAGTTAGCAACTTCGCCTGCAGACCTGGTGCCTGGCGCATCCGGTAAGATATAACCTCTACTCTTTTATATCGTTAGTTGAACCTGCTCACTAACAAGCATACGCAGCCAACACATTTACTACTGCCGGTAGCCAGTCTAACACACTGTCCCCCCAAGGCAATGATATTGCTTTCTCGTCATTCTCTGCTATTAACAGTACCGCTTCAGCCGGCCCCATCTCTCTAAACGCCGCCCTGCAAAGTAACTTTGCTGCTGCTGCATCGGCCCCTGTCCGAATGGATTCGCAGGATACGGACGACGAGCTCTTTGCACTTCCTCTCAGCCCGCGAAGCCCAGACATGAAGAAAAGTCCTTTCAGCGCGCTGTGAGAGCGTGGGGGATTCAAGCCTGGATGCCGAGGCCATTTCGACACAGCTTCCCCTGTGGTGCGAGCATCACCTACTTTCGAGATACCCCCCGTCCGGTTGACTCCCCTTTTTCGGGGGGCCAGGTAATGGTATGTCGGTATTGTTTTGAGCGAGATTTGAAGTGTGATGAAGAAATGAAGGAACGGTTGTGTCTTATTTGCGAAAGAGATTATTAAAATCACAGCACATTAAAAGCGATATTATGCAGAGCGAATAGAAAGAAACCACATGGCGTGATATTAGACATGATTCTTCATTATAGCTCCATATGTACGTTGTAGGTATTTGCATAATAATTGTCGTAAATGTAGAGTCTAGAGGCAAAAGGGGCAGCTTTCATATTTTGGCATGACAGCTCAACCGGACCTCTCGCCCATCCGCTATTCACCTCCAACCTCCCACTCTCCCTTCGTCCCACCTCTCCTTGCGCTCCTGTCGCAAGTAAAACTGCACCTTGGCCTCACGATATCGTCGTACCCAGTCTGTTACCTCGCGTTCCGTAGCCGGCTCATCCTCGCCCCCGCCTTCTAGGAAGCTCTCCTCCATAGCCTGACACACAAGCGCCTGCTCCTGCACGCCCTGCGAAAGCTGCTGGTACAACGCCGCCGGTGAGAATGGCGCTAAAGCGTGGTCCATGTCGGACTGCTTCTGGCGCCATTGGCGTTCGAGAGCGTGCGTCGATAGGAGCTGGGCTTGGGTCGTGGCGCGTTGGTGAGCGAGGCGGGCTTCGAGGTCGGTGAGTTGTTGGGCGAGGTCAACGTTCTCGTTGAGAGTGGTACTGAGGGCCTGGTGGGAGGCTTTGAGGGAGGGGTGAATGGAGTCGGGAGCGTGGGTAATTGCGTTGAGTAGGGATGGGTTAGCGAGGATCTCGACGAGGTCTTGTTTGCTATGGGAGAGCCGTCAGTATGTTAATGAATGAGTAATCTAGGATGAGACGAACGATTTGCCCTCTAATATCTGCGGGAGCCATTGATCCCCTGGGTCTGGTATGGATACGGGCGCAGCGGGTACAGGGCCAGACATGCGACTCGCGCCAGGATGGTCGACATCAGGCGGCGGAGGGAGGCCGGCTGAGTTTGGAGTCGCAATGCGGCTCGTTTCGTGGCTACTGGGTTTTGGAGGAAGCACCGGGGGCGTCTGCCCCTGGAATTCTGGAGTATAGCTTGCCATGGTTAATCCTGCCTGGTAAATGGCAACCTGTCGTTGTGGCGCTGCCCGGTGAGGTTTTGTGAGCTATGATGTAGGTTGGAGGTTGCGGTGGATGCGTATGAAGGTGGGGGGAGTTTGGATGGATGTGGGGGAATGCTAAATTTAGGGATGGCGCCGATTAGCTGCAGGTACCTGGAAAAAGTAAGGCAACTAATCCGCCGAAATATATCTAGGGTAGATGGCAGGTCAACAAATAACACTCAACTACAGAGTTGGTTCCTGCGATATAGCGCCTAATTTGATATGGACTTTGGTCATAAAACAAATAAGAATGACATTTTATTGTTAGGGACCGTTTGGTTCTCTTCCTCCAAACGTTGGCCAAGTTCTCCCAATCCTATGTGTACAATACATCCATACCTAGCCCCTCCCTCCAATTATCAGGCATCTTTCAACGCCCAAGGTAGCAAACATATAACTTTATAAGCAATAGCCAAGCAACCACAGATCCATCTCGAGCTTGGGGTCAAGATATCAGGGCTTGACCGACCACAGATCCCGTGACCATCCCATCTCTCGCAACTTCTTACTGCCGGATCCAACGGCGCGCTTCTCTCCTGTGCTGATGGCTAGAGCCTTGCTGCATGCCGCGAAGGCCTCGACCAATTCCTTCATCCTCCCAGCCGTTACAAAGACTGTGGATAGATCAGAGTTCCTCTCCGCGATGATGGCCGCTAACTCCATACACTCCAGAAGATGGTCTCGAGACAGACCAGTGCCAGCGAAGTGCAGTGTGCTTACGTACGCCATAATGGTCTCAGGGAGATACGCCTGGCGCAACTCTCGTAACTCTTCATCTCCCTCTGTTCCCATGTCAGTGATTGTGAAATTCGGCAGCAAATAGTGGACTTACCTTCAATACCGGCGATGAGCCAGTTGCTCAGGAGGGGAAGCATGCTTTCCTTCGTGACCTTCACCTGTCTGCCCACCTCGGCCCAGAACTTGCGCTCGGGAGCCCTGTGACTCATTAGCTTTGCTGCGTTATTGAGGCCTGGGTAAACATACTCAGTTGCCAACGATGCCATCGATGCAACAGTCTCCATGCTGTCGAGTGCCCGGACCAAACATTCCAACTCACGAAAATTCCGAGCATCTGAGATAACCTTCTCAGGTGTTAGGTTGGTGATCTGATTACGCTCAAGCTGTTGAGTCACAAAATCAACATCCTCAAACCACGCAACTTCAGGCTCTTCAGTTTCAGTGAGAGCAGCAATGATATCAGCGAAAGGCACTCTCTTCATCAGCTGTCGTGCAGCATTGAGGTGTAAGTTTCCTATTGCGATGTTAGTTTTCACCAACGTAAAATAATAGAGGCATAGACCTACTCAAGAAGAACTTGTAAACTTTGATACCAATGGCGAATACATCTGGCCAAGTCTCGTTCACAAGCATTAACCACTCGAGCGCGCGGATCAGATACTCATGCTTCAGGTCGATGTTATCCTCATCTTCTGCAAAGAAATCTGCCTTGACTGGTCGGCCCAATTGTGAGGTGGGTGGCCCAGGAGCAATGATGTTAAAGGAGTCCTTGGCCGGAAAGTCGCCTCTAATATTCTTTGGAACAGATACGTCTTGATACATAAGCCACGCTTGAGTCTTGACGAAATCTAGGACATCAATGCCGGCATTTCGAATGAGCTTGAGCTGAACCAGTCGCTGGTCGGTCTCCTCTTCGGTGATCAGATTGTAACTCAGCACCTCGTAGGATCGAGATGCTGGGAGAATAGAACAGTACAGGGGTATTAATTCTTGCAGTCTAGCAAGGCGCAGGTAGTTGGTATAGCTTGCCAGAATGTTTTCTTGACCTCGCTTCCACCCATAAGGCGAACCGACAAGATCGGTAGAGCTTGCCGTGGAGGTGTACTTCTCGAGTAATGTGATGAGAAGATAAACATGGGCAATAATGCGGAGTCCATGATGCTGATCTGCCGAGAAGAACTTTTCCTTTTGTACTTGCAGGTCGTTGGCCGGCAATTCATAGAGTTTTGAGGGATCATGCTTATCCCGCGTTGCAGCGAGAATCATTCCTTGCTCATAAAGATGCTGCTTCATCTCTCTCGAGATGAGTGAGGCTTGGAGCGCCTTGGTTGGCTCGATGGCCTCACTGCGGATCTGCAACTTTGATTCGAGAGCATTCATGAGGCGTTTCTCAACTGTCTCTGGGTCGCCGTGAAACTGGACTGCATCAAAAGCTGAGAAAGACTGAGTTAGGTTGGTAGCGACTTCAGGGAGGCATTTGCCCAGGATGAAGGTGTCCAGTTGAGTTCGAAGCAGAGCATTGTAATTAGCGAATAGGTAGTCATCCCAAGTTATGGCGACTGATTCCACGCTAGAAATGTCACCGGAAAGGACACCATATACAGCTCGCTCATAGTCATCACAACCCCCTTGCCGTGCCAAGCCAAAACACATACGTCGCCAAAGTGCTAGTGATGCTGGCTCATTCACAGGAGTACGTTGGTTGTCGTCCGACGAGAGAAGCAATGGGGAAGAAGAGATGTAACGCCACATCTCTGTTCTTTCCTGGCACCATTCGCGAATTACCTCTGGACTGGATCCTCGGCGGAGATGTTCGAAGCAACCAAGCCAGATGGCGCGCTCGAAATATTCATCCTGGGGCTCCAGCTTTCTGCCCTGGCGAGTCGTAGCATCGGGATCCAGCTGAGTGACGAGAGGCGCACCGTCGGAGTTGACATGCGTGTCTGCGATGGCTGGAGACTGGCGGTCCAGCAAGTGAGGCCAGGCAGTAACGCTCTTCCTTAGTTTGATAGACGAACGTGTGTGAAGCCACCCGTGAGCAATGATATCCCCCCGATCCGCATTTTGCTGAAGCTCGCGTGCGAGCTCATCAATATCTGGGCCGGAAGAAGCATTGGTTTGTAACCATTGAATAACAGCTCGACGTTCTCTAGCTAGTGGATCGCTTTCGAGAAACTCGTCAACCAGGCCATTGGACGTAGGGTTGGCAGACGCATCTGGGGTTGAGGTCGCAAACCGAAGCGGTAGAAGTCGGCGAATTAGATCCCAAGTCTGAACTTCCTTCTCAAGGCGCTTGATCTGTCCCATGGAAGCAGCATTGTTGACAGTGTCAGCCTCATCCACATCCATGTCAACATCATCGAGAGATCCCTCGCGCGTTTTCCTCGGCCGTGCATGAGCCAGTCGCCGTAGAGCGTTTTCGTAATACTTTCGCGGAAGGTCTAGAAGCTTTTCTCGCTTCTCTGCGTTGGTGAGGGGAGGGCTTAAGCAATCGTCTAGGGCATTGGCGAACTCTTCGACCTCAGGCCCGGCGGCAAGGGGAGGCGCAGGCCTATGGTTTTCGATGATAACATCCATGTTAATATAGCCTATGTGTGTCTTCAGATCCACGTTCGAGTTGGCGCAACAGTAATATGAAAGCGAGATATGTCGTTGGAAAGAGATGCGAGGTGTTGACCCTAATCGGCTTGGGTGGCCGCTGGGGTCCAAAGCTTTTGCTCGTTCAGTATCGCATGCATGCCCAGACGCGGGTGCAGGATGGGATTCGCGTGTATCGAGGCTGTGCAGAACGAGAAATCGTTTGGTCGGTCGTAGTGGGTGGTTGGTGGAAACGTTCGCGACGTCTTCACGCAAAACTCGCTGGGCGGGTTGTGTTCCTTTGTCTGGCGCGCCAGGAAGCTTTTCCTCGAAACTGTACGTACCTGTGTGCCTGGGCCTGAGCAAGGGTAACCGCGAATAGGCGCGCCAGCGCGTAATATGTACAGTGTAATACTGTGGTAAAAACAACTTATTTCACTGTCTTCCTTCATTTACGACCCCACACAGCTGAGATTTTTATCCTTTTCTTCTTCTTTCGTTATAATGTCATTCGGCATTCATATTAGAGTCTCGGAACAGGACCTTTCAATGCTTGTTCAGATCCCTTGAGGATCTCATTGCGTGCTCAATGATCGCCTAGAAAAGTTCTTGGCGCTCTTCATACAAGTTGCCTGCGTTTCCCAAACCGGCGGACACAAATACGACGAGCGTTACATCTCATTTTTCTTCTTCCCGGAACTGCTTCATCTTGAGCCGCAATAGATTTGGTTTTGGACAGCTTGGAGTAGTCCCTTCCTCACCGTAGCGTTCGTAAAAGGCTTCACAGCACTCGTAGAGCGCCTTAATAGCGGTTTGGCACTTGGCCTCGTTGTAGCCGTTGCGTGTGAGGCAATCTATTCGCGTTGTGTTTAGCGAGATGATTGGTCTAAAATTTGAGGCTGGGAATACCTTGAATCGCACACTGCACATGTCATGGAGATGCGAATCAGTCTGTGAGCTACCATGAATGGGCGTCTGGAGAACGTACAGCGCGGGGATGGCAGGCAGGTTTGGCCTCTACGTCGTCTTTGGGAGCCTTTGCGCAGTTCGGTGAGCGCGAGAGCTGGAGTGACCAGAAGGTTGAAGGTTACACGTACCATTGTTACAATGTTCTCTCAGCCTCTCTCAAGCCAATTAGAATGTGAATGACGCGGAAAGTAAGAAAACGAGCAGTGCTGTAGCCCAGGTTTGGATCCAAGACGTCAGTCATTTTCTGCCCCAGCCTCAGCCACATGCAATAGTTAGACGGCAGCCACACTCTACACTCCGTTCCTTCAGTACAGTGTCTTAAAGCATCCTTGTTTCTTGTAAGCTATGCGACTCTAACAGCAGGAATGTTCAAGAACGGTTGTTGTAGGGTTGATTGTTATTTGCTGCTCTATCACCTCAAACTAAGGTGATGTCGGGATTTCCCGTGAGTTCCTGTTTGCATGAGTGGCTTGGGCGGTGCTTTGCACTTCACGATGGCCTTTTCAGAGAAAAAAAACCCCCCCCGGCAATCGCGGCAATAGACAATCTAACTCACGGCCAAGAAGCCTACCGTAGTTCGTTAGACATACCTAGTTCCCCAAGCTTCTATCGCTGAGGTCAGCAACCTTGTTGCCGGCTTTACGCGTTCACTGGACCTCATTGTCTGACCCGTGGCTGGTGGATGATCGCGTGTGGCGCTCCCCACCTACCAGCGACTTCTCTAACCTCTCTCTGCCTGTTGCGACTGGGCGTCAACGGTTGGGACCGCCTTCACTTTCATCACTCACGCACGCACGCACGCACTCTTCTCCCTCCCGCGACCGAAAAAGGCACAAACAGCCAAAGGCTAGTTTCACCTTCCCTCCCTTTCCATCTTTTCTTTTTATCATCCTCCACCAACTTTTCATCGCGGCGCAAGATCTCCTGCACCCCACTGCTGCAGCGAACCCCTCCATCCTCCCCACCATAGGTATTTCGCAAAACAGACGGTTAACGCCGATCCAAGATTTCCTCACAGCCACGTCGCGTACTGACCCTCGTCACCTTACACAGAACCCGAACCCCCCCGTTGTATCAACCATGTCTGGCGAAAACGAGAACGGCGCTGCCACTGGCGAGCAGAGCTCCGAGCACCTCAACATCAAGGTGACGGACAACAACAACGAGGTCTTCTTCAAGATCAAGCGAAGCACCAAGCTCGAGAAACTCATGACCGCCTTTTGCGAACGCCAAGGCAAGTCGTTGACCTCTGTCCGCTTCCTCTTCGATGGCACACGTGTTCAACCTTCAGACACTCCTGATGCGGTATGTTGCAGAAACGCCATATCTTCCACCGCCCCCCTCGTGAAACTCGAAACAAGATAGCTAAACATATAACTCTACAGCTCGAGATGCAAGATGGCGATACGCTCGAGGTTCACCAGGAGCAGGTGGGCGGCTGCTAGACACATGGATTTAGGCGGACGACCGAGGCCATATTTTGTCTCTTCCTAGGTAGTATAGGTCGGCGTGTGTACATCAGATGATAGGAGGGAAGCTGGCTCACCGATAATTTACGACAACACTTTACCACATCTTTTTCACCTCACG
Source organism: Mariannaea elegans (assembly GCA_930272665.1). Classification (NCBI taxonomy): domain Eukaryota; kingdom Fungi; phylum Ascomycota; class Sordariomycetes; order Hypocreales; family Nectriaceae; genus Mariannaea; species Mariannaea elegans. The sequence goes on along the minus strand of CAKNEU010000016.1, from coordinate 402,616 downwards.
TCACTTGTCGTAGTCGTCCCAGAGCGGACTGTCAAAGTCCATTCAAACCAAGTTGTGTATGCACTACCAATCTAACCAGACCAACCCCCAGAACCAGAGTTACACTTTCAATGCTCGCAAACGCCGTCCATTCCATCGATCAAACAAGCACAAAACCTATTTACTACACATTAATCCAGCACTCCCTCCAAGTTCACAGAACACCGAACATGCAAGCTCAGCCAAATCCATTCAAAACACAAATTCACGCTTTCAGTTCTCTTGCTCGGCAACCAGTGCAGAGCACAATAAACATTCCGTTCTCTTCCTTGGGGAAGATCTGTCCGTCGTCAAAGCCTCCCTGGCATTCGGCGCAGCGGAAACAATGTTCGTGCCACTCACCTCCAAGGGCCTGAATGTACTGTCCAATGACGGCCGTCTTGCAGCTTTTACACTTGGGTGCTCGGCGCTCAGTACGCTTGGTCTGACAGTTAATACACCAAGCGTAGCCATCCTTTTCGATGTGTGTCATGCCATGTTCGAACGGGTCGCCACACTCGGCGCAGAAGAAGTGACCGTAATGCCAGTGTTCTCCCAGAGCGACGATGTGTTCATCAAGGATGGGCGTCTTGCAGTGCTTGCAACGAGGGGCAAAGAGTTCATGCCAGTCGAGGTGGCAGAAGAAGCGCATGCGCTCGTCACCATCCTCGGCCATGGTCATACCTGGGATTTCTGGCAGACGCTCGCCTGCGGCACGGCGCTGGATACGTTCTAGTCGCTCGAATCGGAGGTTGTCTGGCTCTGGGCTGATTTCCAGGGCCTCGAGACCGATGCCGCAAGTGTAGCAGCTGAAACATTGGGGGTGGAATCTCTCGGAACTGCCACGCAGAGCCACAAATCTCCCTTCAATGGGGAAGCCACATTCGTGGCAGATGGCGGTACGCCTGGCAGTGCCAGGAGCAGGGGACCAGTGCCCTCGTGGGCGCTGAGCAATTCGAGGCGGGCCGGTTGCTGTAGGGGTAGGGAGTGGTCGAGCCCGAGGAGCTGGCTTGTCGTCGGGAGTCACAATAGAAGGGACGCTAGGCGCCTCATCCACAGCGATGCTGGGGACGTGGATCGAAGGTATCGGGCCTCTTGGCCCATCGTCGGGTCCGGCTACGGAGATTGACGGGATGTTCGTGCTGGTCGACATCGACGTGCTTTCTTCCGCCACAATGATACTAGGTATCTCCATGGGTTTGGTCTTCGTCTGGAAGGGTGATCTGGAGATGGCCGGGATTGACCGGTCTGGGCTGATATCAGTGGACTCGTCCGGGGCTTTCCAATTCGCATTGAAGCTTACAATGGGCCGTCCCGGACTGTTACTGACGGCGGTAGGCTCCGGGAGGTTGGGACTGCGATCTCTTATGCGCATACTGGTTGCAGCTCGAATGTCTTCGCTTCGAACCTCCATTCCATTCTTTCTCTCAACTGTTTCATCGGCAGGGGCATGGGCAGCTGACACAGAGTTGGTTGTGTACTGGGCATTGCGGGACTGAGAAGGTGGGTTGCGATAGATCTCAACACGGTTGAGAGGTTTGGGCTTCGCACTCTCTTCCTCAACAGGCCCGAAACGAACTCGGTTCGTGGGGCGGCTGCTCAACTTCTCCGGCGAAACACGACCGGAAGTGCTAACACCCTTCGTCGTCGTCGCCGCCTCGGGCTCCTCCCAGATTTGATCCCCAGAAAATGGACGCTCAATCTCTCCACTGATGTTCCGCTTTTGGTTACCATTGCGGCGCGGTTCAGAGGACTGACCAGAGCGGCCAGTAATACTTCCGTAGGGTTTGATCTTGCGGGTTGACGGCTCCCCTTCACGGCCCTCGCTCTCCGTAGAACTGCCAGAGAACGAACGGGTGCCGCCTTGCTGAGCAGAGTGCTCTCCGACGCTAGCAGTACGGGCAAGTGCGTAGCTATTCTTTCTAAGATGTGGCCGATATCGGTACGGAGCGTCTGGGGGAGGTGATTTTTTGCCATGTTGATGTCGCCAGACGAGCTCGGCGGCTTCGTCCAGCGCAGCCGTATATATCCGAACTTCCTCTTCGTTGGCGTTGTCTGGCGGAGGGGAACCTTTAAGACTTTTCCGCAAGTCCATCTCCTCCATTGCATCACGCAAGGAGGTAGCCTCTTCCTTCTCCATCCATCGCTGCCCCCGCTCGATGTATGTAGCAGAACCAACCACTTCCCCGGGCTTGAGCGGGGTAGCCCCTGGTGAAGTTGGGTTGGGGTCGCGGGTTTGACGGCTGGTGGCCGAGTATCGAGAAGTGATACTCCCACCGGCTACGCTGGGGACCTTGCTGTTGAGGCTGTCGGCTTGAGACACTGTATCGGGACTGAAACGGCCGTTGCCGGATCGATTGCTTGTCCGGCTTGGGGTTGGACGTGCCCCGGCTGGTTGAGGTCTTGCTCCGCCAGGGCGAGCGACGCGGTTGGAGCGTAAATCTGCAAGATAACTCGCTGTGCAGGGTAGCTTGGTTAGCAAAGGCGGCCGTGAACATCACCACGTGTCATGCATACCGAACTGGTCGTTGGACATGTAGGTGGGTGCTGGCGGCGTCACCTTACGCGACTTTTCGTTGATACGCCCCGTGGTTGGCATTTTGGCCGCAGGACCTGCTGGGGAAGAAAAAATAATCAATACAAAGTTCTGAATGGTAGGAAAAAGCTCGGTGAGTCAATGAATGAAGGACTAGGTATGGTGTGAGGGCGGGCACTTTTATCTGGGTGGCTGCCAGGGCGAACCTGATGTGGGGTTGGCCAGGCAACGGCTGCCGCGGCCATGGTTAACGGACTTCGATATGGAGCTAGCAGCAACAAAGGCCGAGCACAAAAAAGACACACGACTAAACAAACGTATTAGACGCTGATCATATTAATGCTACCCCTAAATGACGGGCGAATTGCTTTGATATATATTGTATAGTACATGGCTTGCCACAAAGATGAGGCTGGTAGAGCGGGGCGTGACGCCTGTGTTTGTCGTGTCTGTTTCTCATTTGCCCAGATGCAGTCTGCAATCTGCGTTCTGCATTCATTCAGCACTTCACCACCGCAATTCACCCTTCACGCCTTTCTCTGGTCCTTTTGGCGGTGGTGGAGGTTCAGCGAATCCGAGATTCTTCATTTCATCTCTCGCCATCAAGTTTCTGTGAGTCATACATTAGTCCACCTTTTACCGTGATCGCATGAACGGTGCCCTGCCATTAGACATGGGGCCTCTTACCTGTCCATCCTGCAACTAAGATATGCTTTTGCAAGGTCGCGACATTCGTCCTCATTCACGCCGCGGACCTTCTTCATGCACGCTAGGTAATTTTTCATCACGATCTTGCATTCGCCTGTGAAAAAATAACAACACCATATTTAGTTGTCTGTGTCGGGTGAACCTGGCAAATGATGCGACTAACCTTCGTGATCAAGAGGAAAGCTGCCACGCTGGGGCCTGCACCAAACATGATTGAGTCAGTCATGCAGCACAAACAAAGTGCTGGAAACACATATATGGGGGGTGCACTCACGGCGTTGGTTTTGTCGGAGGCAATGCTCCTGGACTGCCAAAGGTACTCATGGCTTCGAATTGGATGTCTAGCTCTTCTTAGACTCTCTGCTTCGGCTCTCATACTGTAGCATCTCTCAAATGATAAAAGTCATGCCATGGGGCGACAAGCCACAATGCCCCGATACAGCGGTAGAGCTATGCTGCTTAACGGCGTCAGCCTGTGGCGAGTGCAGTGGCACGGGCTCTCCGACCTCTGCCGCCTGGGTACCAAGGTTATGGGCTATGGCGTATCACGGGCGCTGCCGATCCAGGTTCTTGTCATGTATCCGTACCGCGCGACCGAAAAAAGCCCCGGTGGGTACGTCGCCCCCGGTCGCCAAGTACCCGACTTTAACTGTAGAATAGTACGTAAACCGTTGTAGCCGTGTACAATTCTACACGTGCAACCCGACGCCAGCGCCGCACCCTGGAAGCCTGCATCAACGCATGAATTCCTGCAATTGATTAGAGCGACAACGACGCGCGCAGCTCAAAACTCCGAGTCTTGGCCAGCGGACTCCTGACCATCTAGCTTCAAGTAACTCCGGTGTGTCTGTCTGCTGATTCTGTCCTTGTTGTCGTCCTATTCGATCTGCTCCCCCCCTCGTCAACCATGGCTGCCCTCGGCGAGGACCTGCTCACTACGGTCAACAAACTGCAGGATCTGGTCTTCAACACCATCGGCAGTGACTCGCTTGACTTGCCTCAGATTGTACGATTTACGTGTCCCTTAATTGGTTTTGCGCCGGTTTACTCACACGTTTCTAGGTTGTTGTCGGTTCCCAGTCTGCTGGAAAGTCTTCGGTTCTTGAAAACATCGTCGGCCGAGATTTTCTACCACGGGGAAGCGGCATCGTCACCCGTCGACCCCTGATCCTCCAGCTCATCAACGTACCCGAGGATGAGAGTGCTCCCGATCCCTTCAGCGATCCCTATCGATCTCCCGGCGCTGCTCGCCGTTCCGAGTGGGCAGAATTCCATCATATCCCTAATCGACGATTCAACGACTTTTCCGATGTCAAACGAGAGATTGAGAACGAGACTGCCCGAGTTGCCGGCAGCAATAAAGGCATCAACAGACAACCCATCAACTTGAAGATTTACTCTCCCCATGTTCTGAATCTGACGCTTGTTGATCTCCCTGGTTTGACAAAGGTACTCCCTTTTTGCAGTCGTCATACATGGATGGCCCCACTGATAAACATTTTGCTCAGGTTCCCATCGGCGACCAGCCTACAGATATCGAGAAGCAGACCCGAAACCTCATCTCCGAGTACATTGCGAAGCCCAACAGCATCGTCCTTGCCGTATCCCCCGCGAACGTCGATATTGTCAATTCAGAAGCCCTCAAGCTTGCCCGCCATGTGGATCCCCTGGGCCGAAGGACCATCGGTGTTCTCACCAAGATCGACCTAATGGATCATGGCACTAATGCTCTCGACATTCTCTCGGGTCGTGTATATCCTCTGAAGCTTGGATTCATTGGCGTTGTCAACCGTTCGCAGCAGGATATCCAAGGCAACAAGCCCATGGAGGAGGCTCTCCAGGCCGAGGCCGAGTTCTTCAAACACCACCCTGCCTATCGGAACATCTCGAACCGATGCGGTACCCAGTTCCTAGCAAAGACACTCAATACTACCTTGATGGGTCATATTCGCGAGCGCCTGCCTGATATCAAGGCGCGACTCAACACCCTAATGGGTCAAACTCAGCAGGAGCTTGCCAGCTATGGCGACATACACTTCAGCGGCAAGGAGCACCGCGGATCCCTCATCCTCCAGCAGATGACCCGTTTCGCCAACTCCTTCATCTCTTCTATCGATGGTACCTCGACCGAGATCTCCACCAAAGAGCTTTGTGGTGGTGCGCGCATCTATTATATCTTTAACTCGGTCTTTGGAAGTTCTCTCGACACCATCGATCCTACCTCTAACCTCTCCGCTCTGGATATTCGAACAGCCATCCGAAACTCAACTGGTCCGCGACCTAGCCTCTTCGTCCCTGAGATGGCTTTTGACCTTCTGGTGAAACCCCAGATCAAGCTCCTAGAGATTCCCAGCCAACGGTGTGTTGAGCTGGTATATGAGGAGCTCATCAAGATCTGCCACACTTGCGGCTCCACTGAGCTTGCGCGGTACCCGAGGTTACAGGCTAAGCTTATCGAGACCGTCTCAGATCTCCTTCGTGAAAGGCTAGGACCCGCCTCCTCTTATGTCGAATCTCTTATTTCTATCCAGCGCGCCTATATCAACACCAACCACCCTAACTTCCTCGGTGCTGCTGCTGCCATGAGTAATGTCGTCAGCGCAAAGCAAGAACGAGAAAGGAAAAGGTTGATCCAAGAGGAGCGTGAGCGACGGGACAAGCGACGACTAAAGGAGGCCGAGGCCAATGGCGAAGGCCCTGAGGATGAGGATGGCGTCACTGCCCCTGGCGAGAAGCAGGAGACTGCCATCGTCCGCAAAAAGGTCTTAAAACCCCCTCGTAGCCTCTCCCCTCCTGTTAGGGAAAATGGTACTGGCAGCTTGGCTGCGGCCATGAGTGCCTCTACCACTATGAATGGCATCCGATCAGCATCGCCATCTAGACTTAACCAGCAAGGACTTGGCGGTGCCAGAGACTCCTTCTTGAACTACTTCTTTGGCAAGGATGGTACCACCATTGGTGGCCCCTTGCCCAGCCCGAGTGCACTCAACGGCCGACATGCAAGCCAGAACTCTGAGACTGGCTTCCCAGTTGTCCGCCGGGAGGAGAAAATTCCTCACCGACCTTCCACTGCTCATGATGAAGAGTATGAGAGCACACGGAAGAGTTACGGCTTGGCTTCCCACCTCGTAAGTGAAGCCATGTGTGCGCTCATTATGGAACGAAGGCTAACTGAACAGGGCGAATCGAATGAACCCGCGATGACTGAACGTGAGGCTATGGAGACGGAACTGATCAGGGCACTCATCTCATCGTACTTCAATATTGTACGCGAGTCTATTGCCGATCAGGTTCCTAAAGCCATCATGCACCTGCTTGTGAACCACTGCAAGGACGTCGTCCAGAACCGGTTAGTGAGCGAGCTCTACAAGGAGGTGCTCTTTGAGGAACTCCTCTACGAGGACGATGGCATTAAGAAGGAGCGCGAGAAGTGCGAACGGCTCCTCCAGACCTACCGAGAAGCAGCCAAAATTATTGGCGAGGTGCTCTGAAGAACGTTCTCGAGCAACAAGGAGCGAATACAGTAATGAGCGTCGTTGGGTCTAGACATATTAGGAGGAAGCATGATGGAACATGATACAACCAATCACATTTGCAAGGCGGCTGCAAACTTATCGATGGGAGCTGCTTCTGGGAGGGGGTTTGTTGTAGACTTGTTCATTTCTTTGTACACCACCAACATGGAGGGATTTTGCCAATCAGCAAAAGGGCGTCTGCGAAAGAAGAGAAGGGGGGAAGGGGCTTGTATGTAAAACACAACTCGGCTCGTCATCCTCATCATCATCAGAATACAATGTACTACTCTTGTTCAATCTTCAACCTTGTTTACCACTCCGAGCCACTTGTTGGGTCATCAAACGATGCCAATGCATCTGCACCTATGAGGGATGTGTTATATTTCCTCGTCGAGAAACTTGTCAAAGCAGCCAAGATTAAAAACCAAACGATACTGTATAATGTACCTCGGAAATGAAGCAAGAAGATGAATATGAAAATGACAGATACGGCGACCTGGAATCCTCTTCTACATTTGCTTCGTCTTTACGTACGTGTTTCTGCCCTGGCCTTAAAAGTGGGGTTGCTGCTTTTATTGGGACGACCTCTCATGATTTTGTAGCCGCTGCCATCTCCATCTCAGCTTATAAGCCGTCATGCAATCATGTTGCTATCCCGGGCGATTAGGACCGGCCCTAGTCGCTTCTTGTTAAAGGGTCGCCGGTTCATCACCGACGTGGCAGACACCAGGAACCGCTTGCTTGAGGAGATTTACAAGCCGTTGCACCGATTCTCCCAGGACAGCCCAGAATGGACGGCTCTGGCCAAGTCAGGGCGCGTGTGGGAGGACCATTTCCAACCGGCAGACAGCTTGAAACAGGGTTATATTAGGGTTCAAGAGGTGAGAATTGCGAATTAGGGCTACGACGCTTCAAGGAGAGCTTGCTGACTTGATTACCGAATAGGACAACGCCGTTGCTCTTCGTGACATTGAAGTCTTGAAGGCATCGATGAAACTCCCCGTCAATGTCATCTCTAAAGAATATGCACCTGCATGTGCTTACCAGTCTGTTCAAATTGGAGATAATCGCCTCACAGAAGACGAAGCTGTTGTGATTTCTGGCCATGTCAACTCCAGCCTTGACACCATCGACCTCGCAGCCATTGACCCCAAGGATCTCAAATATTGCATTCCAGGCGTCATCAGTGACCTCGTCCCTGACGCCGACCTTGCTCATGTTATCGAGTTCCGAAACCACCTCCTGGCATCACGCTGGATCGCCGAAGCCTCGTGGCAGCATCAGAGAACTGCAGGCTTTGGGGAGCCTGAAATTCGCAATTTGGCGGCATTGACGATGAGGGATTTGGGGAGAAATGGCAGCTATTACCCGGGGGTTTCCGGCCCGAAGGTCAAGCTGGGGGACTATCGAATGACGCCCATTAGCGATGAGAGCAACCCAATGCGCATCTTCCCCTGTCATCTCGAAATTCCCGCTTGCATGGAACGGTTCTTCAAATGGCGACAGATGGTCCATGACGAGAAGAAACTCCACCCGCTGATTATTGCATGTCAAACCGTCGCTTACTTTCTTTACATCCATCCATTCCCGAACGGCAATGGACGTGTTTCAAGGATGATCATGCAAGACTACCTGCTACGACAGGGATATTGCCCAACTGTGCTTCATCCATTGGAGCGGGAGGACTATACAAGGATGATCAGTGATGCGCAGGATGGCAAGCCGGATGAGTTTGTCGCCCGAGTTGTGACGAATCAATTGGAGATGATGAAGACGAATAAGATGCAAGAGACTATGGACTTGAGAGGTGTGGAAGAGATAGATGATGGAAAGATTGTGCGTGTAGACTAGTCGTGTATATTACCTTAAGGAATTAAATACTGTATCGATTTATGTCGCTGTCTATGTAGACCTACTTTAGAAACATAAAAACAAGAAAACAAATCCTATGAAAGGGGATATCACGGCTTTGCTAAAGGATACGAATATCTCTGAGGTGTTAACAAACTGACACAAAGGCTTCAATAAACCCTTTAACAGGGTATGTCATTTGACTCAAGTAGGTCATTCGCTCACCAAATCTATAACGATTCTGTAGTTAGTACGAAGTAGTTGGGTCCCAGGTAACCAATAATTGCACTGAAACTAATCATTTCATGTAGATATTTTCCCTTATTGTCTTCTGGCATCCTTAACATGCCAGGGATTTCCGAAAGTGCTACGTACAAACTATCTTCATTTAGTAAAGTTAGTAACTGGTACTAATTAGTCGTGACTGGACCTTGCAATCAACTCCTCATTAACCTGCTCTTGTTTGACCCTTCATATGTCCGAGTCCGACGTCCAATTGTCAATATCAGCGTCCGTCCTGATGCCCCAATGACTCCCCTGCGTTCGGCACAGGGTATTGAGGGTCATACTCCTCGTATTCCATCCTTGAATTCGGTTGAGGTGGTGCTTGTAATGATGGCCAAGGATTAGGAGCATGCTCTACTGTCCTACTAGGACGCTGAGTGCTAAAATCATCATAGGACGGGTACGGTTCGGGGTCTCTCAAGACAAACTCCCTTTCATAGTTCGAGTATTCCTGCTCACCCCTTCGAAGGGGCGCCCTGATCATATGATCTCTTAAAGGGTCGTGGACCTTGATAAGTTCGTAGGAATCGACAGGTGGTCTTGGCGGAGGGCGAATGTTATCATAATGGACCTGGTGAACGGCGTGTCCCGGTTCACGTTGGTAGTTTGATGACTCATATTTTGGTCTCGGGTCTTGACCTCGATACCTAATAGGAGAATATTCGTCATATCGAGGGGAAATAGGCCGGCGATGGACGTTAGGCCCCAAGCCACTATGGTAAATAACCCTGGCCGCCCTAGAGCGTGCTTCTACAGGTCTGAATTCTCGCCGCACCTCTCGGCCTGAAGTATCAAGGTAGATAACTTCATCATGCCCTCCGTCGAGATGAGGTGCACGAGTATAAGGGACGTCAAAACTATCATCTGCAGGACGAGGCGGCGAAGCTTCTGGAACTGGCCGTGACGGTTTTATCTCTCGCCGAGCATCATCCTCTTGGTTCCTAGCGCGCCTTATATCATCAGGTGGAGCGCCTTCCCTTGACACATATCGATATGGTTCGACATCGCGGTAGTCGGGACCCCGTTCATTACAAACCAGAATACGATCGCGTGGGGGGCTGGGACGTGCATAACTCTCTGCCTCATAACCCGACGGGAAGTTTCTACTTTCATGTGGCATCGCCGCTTGTGATCTTCCATGTCGATCTGGACGAGGGGATTCTCGATCAGGCGGTTCAACAGGATAACGGCCTTCCATTTTCTCCCCACGGCATTTCTGACGTGTATAGACTTCACTAGCAGGCCGTAAGATCGGTACTAGGTTTGGTGTTTCTAGACTGTACGACGGGGAGCGAGATGGTGCTTGACGGGGAGGAGCATCTGACTTCTGGGCAAACATAGGTTGGCGATGGCGTGTATCCTCAGTGTTTGAGACCTGTCCACTAGGGTTTCGAATATTTAGTTCCTCTCCCCGAGCCTCGTAAGGAATCGGCCGGTCCAAGCAACGATCAGCTGATTTCAGTAGTGCTCCGTTCAGATGTGAACTGACTCGTCTTGACCATGACTGTTGACCTGTTGTAGGGATATCAGGCTGTTTTTCTTGGAAAGCCCAAGGCAAAGTTTCGGCGACTAAGTCATAGGCTGGCGGAATTTCCTTCAGAATCCTCTTTAATCCCCGGAGCGAGGACATATCAGGAAGTAAGATCATGTCGATTCGCCAGTCCAATGGTTGAATGCCTTGAGATTTTAACCCTTCAACATGATGCTGGTAGAAGTGGTTTGTGAGCTGCGGAAGTGAAAAATCAATTTTTTCATGAACAGTAGGACCCATGAAACAGGCCTTACAGGCCAATCCAGGGGTGTTCCGTATAGGACGCATGTCTTTATGATTTGATAGCCCTTCAATCAACATGGGTAAAGGAGCAGCCTCAGCAAATTCATTTTGAAATGTCTTGGCGATGCGATGAACAATCACGCACACCTTTACAGGTGGAGGAAGGTCCCCTATCCCTTCAATCAAGTTCCATGCCTCTCTAGCTGCCCTGATCATGGTGTCTAGACGAGTTCTGTACGAGATAGATGGATCGGTTGGCGGCTGATGGGCATGATGGCCGAGAGGATCTGGGTATGAGCTATAAGGGTACTCCTGAGGTACCGGATTCGATGGTCCACCGTACTCAACAGGTGGCTCATTTGAATAAAAAAGAGCACTTCCAGATGGAGTTATCGAGGAATATGAAGGGGAAACTCCATATTGTGCAGAGTATGGCAGTGGGAAAGATGGCCAAAATGTATGTGCATTTAGACCAAGTGCATGAGACATTGGAAAGGGAGTACCCTGGCCGGGACTGACTTGAGGCAGAGAAGTGTCATAGTTGTATGTCGGGCACCCAATAGGTAATGGCCTAGAAGGAAATTCTGCGTAGGTAGGATAAGACTGGGGGCCACTGGAAGGGTGCGCTGTGCTAGAGGGTTGACTAGATTGAGCCGATGCTTGATGATGGGGGTGCGGGTTAAAAGGGGGAACTTCAGGCCATTCCGCTCTCCAGTAGACAACAATGTTACCCATACTCAGGTTGGCTGTGTGTTTAGCAGCGTAATGTTGTATGACACCCTCTAAGCCGTAGTATTTTGAGTTCCCCTTGCAACCATTGCAAAGAAACAATTCTGTTCGATACTGTTCTGTCAAGGGCTTTATCTTCAAGTCGAAAACCCATTTCATGTTCTCCAGAGTCAACTTCTGGGTCCATGGTCCTTGAAGAGGGTCCTCGGCCGGTTTTAAGCCTGCTGCAGTAACAGCTGCCACATCTTTAGTGACCTCGGCATAGAATCTCTCGCGAACATTAACGAGAACTTCAGCCGCGAACTGGGGGGTATTCTTCTTCCTAAGCTTGATCCCATTATTCCAATTGACTTGAATCATCTCATCGGCAATATCTGCTATGCGACGCCGGAGGGGACCTTGGGCGTCGTCCCAATCCTTATCAGAAGCTTGTCGAGTTTCCTGGGAGATTGTAGTCGCCTGTTCCTGGGCTTTCGTATTATCTTCAGGAACTCGCGTGTTTTTATTTAGTTCCCTCTCCTTCAACTCGGCTTCTTCCCTCTGAGCAATGAGTCGGGGTTTAAGAAGTTCCCAGGCGGAATCATCGAGAGGGGAGGTGATCTGCAGAGCCGCCAGAAAGGATGGGATATGAGCGAGAACGGTGATAGGTATAGGAGGATCAAGCAATAATGCACGACGCTCAATCTCAGTACGTCGCTTACTCTTAAGCTTGGCTGCTTCTTGTCTCGTTCGCTTTTGTTGGGTCCGGAGGCGCGACTGGCCAACATTCGCTTGGGTAATGGCCGTCAGGCCTGGAATTTCGAGTTGCTCTGGAGGTTGCTGTTGATCCTGCAAGGGTTTGTAAGGCTGGGATGCACTGCCAGCTTTGGGGTTGGCTGGTGCTCCATCGGCTTGGTCCGAATCTTGCTGTTGATTCTCAGGGAAGCTGATATTACTGGTAAATATCTCGATCCTAGGGTCCGTAGGCATTTGGGGATCGACTGGGACTTTGGGGCCTGGAGCGGCTCCAAACCAAGTAGGGGATTGGGAGGGGCTATGGCCAAATTTTGTTACTTTGTCGGACTTTAGAGGTAAGGAGCCCAAAATTGGAGAAGTCTTCATCAGATGGACCCCTGAAGACAAGTCCCAATTTTCCCATCGGGTCGCTCCGGCGATCGCTTTCTGGCCACGATCTTCGAGTCCCTTTATCCACTCCTCGGCTGCCGCAGGACCAAGAGTTTTGGCTGTCTCATACTCTTGTTTGATGTCCTCTACCTGCTCAGACCAGAAAACCTTGGTCACCCGACGTGGTGAAGATGAAAATCCGTCTTTCAGGAGACGTGCAGGAACGACATGGCGTTCATCAGTGATAAACGCTGGTGGGAGAGCTGAAAGAATACCAGGGGGGATGGAAGATGACGAAAGAATGTCGGCTTCCTATGATAGTGATGAGATGGTGCAATTCGCTACAAGAGGCTAAGAATAGTACATACCTTTACGCTCTTACTGACCAAACAATTTCCACAGACAGCAACACCAAATGGGAAAACAGGAGAAACGCCCTTGGCGCCTGGCCCACGACACCAATGGTCGATGGCATGAGAGGACAAAAGGTCACCCTTGAAACCGCAAACTTGGCAGGAATGGGCGCAGACAAAGCGCCACATATCGAGCTCCGTCTTCCCCTTGAGAGGGCTAGGGATGCGGCGCATATATCGCTCCCTTGAGCCTCTCCATATAGCATTGGGACTCAAGAGGGGGACGATACTGGGCAAAGATGAAGGGTAACGGGCGGGAAGATTGGCAGAGGCGTGAGGATGAAGAAAGGTGAAGAACAACTTGTTGACGCTCAACAAACGAGCCAGAGTTTTCGGAGGGACAAATGTCAAGACAAGGTGCCATATCTCCGCTGGGAGCTGTCTGGACCGATCCCCGGCCGACTTTGGGGCATCTCTTGATCCCCCAGAACTTTCTCCGTCTAGCCTGACTCTTTTGACATTTACGGACTGATTAAAACTGGCAATGTCCGGTGGCTTGCGTTTATTGTTCAAAACATCATCAGGACCTAAATTCTCGACTCGAGGAGATGATGCAAGCCGGCCCACGGCACTTTCGATAGGAATGGCGCGGGGATCGACAGGCGAAAGGCCTGGGCTGTACGGGCCATCATCGGCTCCATCGCAGGCAAGCATGACACCAGGATTAGATCCGTCTGGATCCTCCGAGGTATCGGAAGGCATCACTAGGAAGCAATGCGATGTTTAGTGAGGCTGCAGATGGAAGAAAAAGAAGATGATGATGATGAGGAGGAGGAAAGCCTTGCAGAATCAATCGGACTACAGGCAAATGGGAAGGTGGCGATTAACACTTATCAGGGTTGGAAGGACCTCAGGAAAGGTCTTCAATCGACGCGAAAAAGGCACATGAACTGAGAACTAGGAGATCCAGTGCTCCCCTAGGTCATTTTAATGTTCATGAGCTTTTTTTCTCTTTTCTTTGCGACAATGCTAACGTGATTGTCGAAGGCAAACGTCGGGTTTTTGATGTGTCGAAAAAATGTGTTGGCCAGTCGGATCGATGAGATGGCCTGCAAGCAGCCGTTCATGACGTAAGCAGCTACCTCGAGCCAATCTACCTCCTAGCAAACCACACGTCAAATTACAATTCAAAAAGGACAATCCTCAGCCAGCAACACACAATCATAGTGCAGAATAACATCAAAGCAGTTGTGAGTGGAATAAATGTCTTCAGTGCTTTCCCTTTCTCTTACGTCAATATTTATCGTCAACATGATCCATAAATCCCAGCATTAATCGTACAAGATCTCTGATCACTGCATGTTCATACTGCCACTGCCACTACCTTCTTCTCCTCCTCCTCCTCCTCCTCCTCCTCCACTTCCACTTCCACTTCCTGCACGGCCTGCCGTGCCACCCCCAGAGCTTTGTTCGGGAGATGCTTGGTCTACGCCGCCAGAAGCATAAATCTGGAAGCTCTGGTCCGCTCCCCAGTTGGCCAGTTGTGTATAGTTCTCAAATGCATTCTGTAAGATTGTTAGCTGTAATTGAACCTTATATATCCATGATGGAGTCCCTACCCAGTCAAATGTAGTGTTCAAGTCGATTCCTGTAGTGGAACTACTTCCCATGGTTGTAAACATGGAGGCAAATGGAGATGCCGGGTTAGGAGCGCCAAACCCTTCGGTCTGCATGTCTACGCCTTCATTAGGAACCATCAGGCCGAAATCCATTCCCATAAACGGAGTGGTGTTGGTTCCCGAGAATGGCTCCATTGTAACATTGAACTCTGATGCGCTGTTGGGAGAAACGAACCCTGAAGTCAGGGAAGGAGAAGGGTCAATACCCATGCCTGAAAGCTTCAAGTCCTGCATCAAGTCTGGCTGAGGAGTCGACGCAGCCTCGCCTTGTTCGGGGTTTTGAATCTTATGCAGCATGATTTCGATGATCTTGGTGGCTTTGAAAGCTTCCATAGAGGTGTCTGCAAGGGTCTTCCAAATATCCTTGGCAGTTTCTAAGCCACTAACCATTTTTGCGCGCTGCTCCGACGTCCATAGGAAGGATCCATCGTGGTCTGGCCTGTCCAGGTCCCGCGCACCCAGGTCGTCGAAATGAAGATCGAGGATGACGAGCATCGCGGGCAAGATAAAGTCCTTAGTTGCGATAGACTTGACATACCAATGGACCGACCTCAGCCTACCGGTTGGCTGAGACTCACGATGAAGGACTGCGAGATGGTCGAGAGCATTCAAGGATGCCTCAATTGCGCTGCGTCGCGAATGAGCGTACCTCGGACTATGTCGTGCCCTTGGGAGGTACTTTCGATGTAATAGGCAGAGGATCTTTTGGTACAAAATGTCGACATTAAACCGGGCAATGATCAAGGTAACAGGATCGTGCGAGCTTTCGAGATGGGTTAGCTTTAGGTGTGGCGGCAATTCCTGCATCACCTGGCGAAGTTTGGCGTCGAATCGGATGATCTCGTCATAAGAGACATGCTTGCCAACCTGGTTGGTGGCTTGAAGGATGTTGCCCAGCTCGTTGCAAAGTCTTGCCTTAGCAATCATATACGCAATCGGTGTCGGCTCTGTCGTAGGTCGTGAAGGAGGTAATTCCTTGATGCCAGGGTATAACTCGTCATCAAAGATGTTGTTAGGAAGTTGAGTGTCGCAATCATGCTCATAGATCATACTCGGTAGCGACACTTGGTGTGAAAATATGACATCACACATTCGGACCAGAGCCCAGGTGCGTCTCCTCATCTCGGCTTGGAAGGGAGTGAGGGATGGGAACCATTTCGCATCGCGGTGATAGCCCATTCGAAAGGCGATGCGCGTGATCAGAGATATGATCAGCCAGAGACCCAGATCAGCATCCCAACGAGATGAATATTCCCCAAAGACGTAGAGAATCATCGTCTCGACAGTGTTCTCCGCCGGCCTAGTGTAGTCGGATTTAGTGAGACACTGGACGGTGCGCAGCCGATACTCGGCTGCCAACTCCAGTGTTCGACCTTTCCACTCCGGCGGCTCATCGCCGACCTTGTGATAACTCAACATCGCAAGGCAAAGAATCGAGTACAATAGGCCTAACCACATAATGGGCGTCTTCGAGGGATCCTGCCAGTGTTTTCGCAGTTGTTGCTGGAAAGTTGGTCCGTGAATAATGTTGACGGCATTGTCCATTGAATTGAAATACCGTCCGCAAAGTGTCAGAACGCTCGATTTCGGGGGTAGTTCAGCTCGAAGCTCAATCTCGGAGGCGGGAATGGCGCCTAAGAGAAGGGTTGGCCCCTCTCGAGCGGCCATGGGTTTTGAAGACCTGACCCGCTCATAACTCGTCTCCAGCTCCTTCTTGTGAGAATTGAAGTAATTCTTTACTTCTGAAATATCGGCTAGGATGGTGTGCCAGTGTTCCTGTCCAACATAAAGGGACTTGCCCTTGTCAGTATCAACCTTCAAAAAACCCAAAGAGGCGGCCAACCCCTCCTCGGTATCGCTATCCTCCTCCTCCTGCATAGCAGCTTCGTCGTCTCGGCCGGCCTTTGCGGATGAACTACTATCGGTCGTGGATTGTGTTGTAGCTGCGGCTGCGGCTGCGGCTGTCGAGGCGTCTATGTTCGCGCCTCCATGCATCAAAGATAAAACAAGGCCTTCTAAACGGTCAATACGATTCTGCATGTCATCAGGACTCGAGTCTCCTTGACTTTGATTCTTCTTGCGAGTAACTGGGGTAGCGTATGAGCAGGAGGTTGTCCCCATACCTTCCCGCTTCGTACAGTTACTGCAAGGTTGATTCCTATCACACTTTCTGTTATGAATTAGCAAGATTCCGCAGTTTATCCAATCATCTTGTCTCCAGCTTACAATCTACACGGCACGGTTAGCGGTGTCAAGACGAGGGTTACATAAAGTTCACATACTTTCTCGTCCTGCATGGGTAGCAGCTGAGCGGGACGCGATTCCTTTTCCTAACGACACGGAACTGTTCCTCAGGGGAGCGGCCGCCCTGGGAGGAGTTGGTCGAAGGGGGTGTAGGACTCATTGTGATAGGAAAATGGGCAAGAGACTTTATATATCTCTGTAGACAAGGTGGGATCCGGTGGAGTTGGTAAAGCACAGAGAGTACAGCAAGGGACGCCAGCTCCGGGGAGCCGACGTCAATATATCACAGCTCTGGACCCCTGACAAAGGAACAAACAGTTTCCTTCGTGATACTAGGGCTGAGTTTCTGTAGTGCAAACCAACGAAGATCGATCTGGTATCAAGATCTAAGTGGGGCGTTGTCTTTGAAGCCGAGCTTCGATACTCTCGATACTCCACGATAGCGCATATGAAGCGGATCCCAACCTCGGTTTTTGATTCAAGACCAGCAGCTCTATTAAGAGGCTTTTGGTCTAACTGGTGCCTTGCGACGGCTTACAGTCTAAGTCTGCGGATGCGCTGCTGCGCCGCGCCCGTTGACGACGGGTGGCGGATAGAGTATGGTGGATGATTCGTTTGAATTCTTTGTCGATGGTACGGTAGTCACGTTAGGCCGAGGGCACCGCTGAGTTGAGTGGTCCCAGGAACCAAGTCGACGGGTCGGATGCGAAAAACACCGGGGGGCGAGAAGCCTCGCGCCGGATGGGACGGTCAAGAAGCGAAAGGGCCGGACCGGACTGCAAGAACAACAAGGTCGTCACAGACTCGGGGCTTGAGGATGGCTCAGTATATTGCGTGAGAGGCCGAGGTCGTGGGAAACCTACCAGTAGCGGGTGACGGTGGGGGGTAGGGACAAGAAGGAGGATCGGGGACTCCGTAAGGTAGGAAGAGGTGAGAGAATGAAGAAACAAAACGCGATATGCGATGAGAAGATTTAGGTCATTGGACGTCAGCCTGTCAGCCAACGGTACTAATGCCAGAGCCTTTCCTGCATCATCCACTCCACTTTGGACGGAGTGTACAGTATCTTCTCGACAAAGGAGGAGGATGGTGGGGTTTGATGTACAAGTTGGGACCGGGGGTGCTGTTTTGGGTCCTGGAATTTTCTTTTGGAATTTTGGGCAACCTACAGTACTTCGTACCTAGCTGCCGCGTTCTTCAATGGATCGTCCGGGCGCGTCGGCCGGGGAGTTAAGCCGCCGAATCGCCGCCCATGTCCTGTAGGGGGGCTAAGGTAATTACCTCTTTCAGAACGCTACGTACGTCTTCTCGTGCCTGGGACGGTGAGTTCATATGCCCGTTCTGCTGGCACTAAACTACCGATGCTCTCTAAGCCTATCCAGATTCTATGTACGTCTAGCCTCCAACGAAATTACTAGTACTGGTTTGCTTCCTACCTATCCGTAACCCGGACTGCGATTCATGTCGGGCACCGTCACCTAAATTATGTTACCGACCTTCTACTTGGCGCCCTCAAAGCTACAAGCAACTCTGAACACCATTAGTCCTTTTCTGCTGCATATTGGTGGAGGAGGGAATTTGAGGCCGCAGAGAACCATCGTAGCCAAAATCAGAGTGTGTTTTTGACAAGATTGCTACGGTGTATGGAGTACGGTGTCGTCATATTCGGCAACCCTGGCTGCAACTAGCCATGTGGCTTGAGAAGAAATGAAATCATGGCTTCACCGGACAAAAAGATGGGGTTGCATTACGCTGTGAGTCATTGACCCCATTGATTAGCCGCCAGTAATTGCGCTGTTCAATCCATGCGACGGCAGCGCCGGGAGACGGACCTAACCCATGGCCGACATTTGTCAGCCCTAGTCATCCCACTCCGCAATGCCCATGTAATTCAAGCCTTGGGTTCCCCTCCCACGCAAAAACCACCATCAACAGTGTATTCACAATGCTGGCAACCTCGAATCATTCCAATCCATGTTTAGCTCCTGCATAAGCGGCGCTCCTTGAACACACGATTGCGGACTTCCTTTGCATCAAGCCGAGGCGATCAGGTGGGTCCAGGTATATGTTCCGGTTGCGAAAATCCACTTCAACTACCGGAACCGGTTGTCCACATAGCATACAGATTAGTTTTATAGTTGATTTATTAGTACTGGCTCAACTAGGCACTTTGCCATTCACAAGGTATACAACATCTTCTTCGAAATACCTGCCATTCCGCTGAGCTGCGTTCCATTACACTCCAGCAATATGCCCCAGGATTAGCCAATCCAGGCCTTGGCTCTGTCCGCGCGGCCGCCACTTTCAGTCTGAAGTAAATGCACTTCGCTGCCTCTTGGTTCATGTCTGGCGGCGGCTTATAGGCTCAAATGAACACCGGGAAGCCTAGCGATTAACACCAATGCCAATGCTCACACAGCCAAATGGAGGCGATTACAATCTTCAATAACTTGTCTCTTTTTACCGAATATTTCATTCAGGCAGCCGTTTCACCAGTTGCCACGCTGTACGCCTTGAGGAAGTCGGCATTGTTACTAATCTCTTCCTTGACCTGTGAAATAATTAGTTAATGAAACATGACAAATCAACTATGGAAGGAACTCACAATGTCCAACCCACCAACGAGCTCTCCATCCATCCAGAGCTGTGGGTACGTTGGCCAGTCTGCGTACTCTTTCAGGCCCTGTCGCACTTCGTCGTCGGCCAAGATATTGAAGAAGCCATATTTGACGGAGTTTTCTCGTAGAAGACCAACCATCTGGCGAGAGAATCCACATTGTGGCGAACTAGGCGTACCCTTCATGAAGAGCATGACAGGAGCCGCCTTGACCAAATCTCCGAGGCGCTTAAACAATTCTTCCTTCTTCTTCTCGGGATCCTGCGTTTCTACAGGCGCGGTATCAATGTCCATCCCGTTGGTGGCAGCGTCAGCAACAGCCTCTGCTCCCGATTGTTTGGCATGAGTTTCGATTGCGGTTCGGACCTTGACGGCGCTGCTACCGCTAACAGTTTCAACGACCTTACCATCCCTCAATAGAACCAGGAAGGGAACCGCAGTAACATCATAGGTTTCGCTGATATCGCTAAGTTCCTCAGCATTAATCGAAATCCACTTCGTCGCGGGTGGTTCGGTAACCGGGTACTCAGAGGCAAGGGTCGACAGAACAGTCGCCATCTGAGCGCAGGGAGCAGCCCATGGTGCATGGAAGGAGACGATGACGAGAGCGGTCGAAGGAACAGGCGCCAACACCTGCTCCCACTCATTTATGCTGGTAATCTCGGAAATGGTCGACATTTTGTTCGTTTTTTGGGATGTTGTTCGAGGAATCGATGTTGGTCAGCGAGCGATGTCGACCCACGCTGGGCAAAAGGTGCGAAGTTCAAATTTTGGCGGGGCAAACAGGAAGGAGGGGCTCTGAGTGACTGATTAGTCGGGTACGAATACTGCATCAGTGCATCTGGCGCGCTTGCGTCATTTTGGCTGGACACTATGCGACGGGCTACCCCGCTATTTGCATTGAAGAAGTCTGCAGCAGACCAAGTTATGCCAAGCTTCCATTCATGCAACTAAACCGAAATTCCCAGCTCACCCCCGCCCCAGCTGGTCCCAGTTAGGCACCTCCATAGAGCCCCCGTGCGAAGCTACATCATCTCAGCCACACTGCCACTGTCCAAGACCTAACCTCGACCGACAAGCCGGTCTTGCAACTTGTCCCTGTTCCCAACGACCAAGTCCCCTCACATTATTCTCTTCCTCTTGCCAGAGGCGATTTTATTCCCCCCCTCCGGCCTCATCTGTCTCCGTTCCCCCATCTCCGGAACTCCGCCGCCTCCGTGTCCGCCTCCGAGTTCTCTTAGTGGAGCTGCTCGTCGCAGCAACCAGGTGTCAACGTCACCCCAACCCCCGAGTCCCCGTCAGCTCAACCTCACCATCTTCATCTGCCCTCGTCATTTCACAACCACGCGCGACGATGGCATCTCTTAATCTTTCCATAAACGGCCCTTCTATAAAGAGCAGCTACAATGGCGTTGTTAACGCCCCCACGCCATCCGATAGCTCTCCTACTCATGCCCACTGGGCTCTTTTCTCAGTCCAGGCGCCCCTCCTGAACGCCTTTCAGGATTCTGGCGCCAAGGAGAGCATCCTCAAGGTCCAAGGCACTGGCGGTATGCTCAATATTAAAGGACTAACTTTGTCTCGTACACCTCGCTGACATGACGACAGATGGTGACCTTGCTGACCTCTTTGAGGACTTTAGCGAGGGTCGCATTCAATTCGCCTATGCCAAGGTCAAGGATCCTAACAGCGGTCTGCCCAAGAATATCATGATTGCTTGGTGTGGTGGTGGCGTTCCCGAGCGGACAAAAGGCTACTTCACCAGTCACCTCGCCGCCGTCTCCAAGGTCCTGCATGGGTACCATGTTCAGATCACGGCTCGATCCGACAGCGACCTCGAAGTCGATTCCATTATGCGAAAGGTCGCCGACGCATCCGGCGCGAAATATTCTGTCGGGTCCTCCGATGGCCCTCGTGCTGCTGCACCACCCCCAGTTAAGACGAAGCCTGTATTCACTCCTACCACGAGCAGCCGCGCAGTCAACCCCATCATCGCCGCCCGATCTAGGAAGGATGATGCTGGTGGAGACGGCTGGGGTGCTGATGCGCCTCCTATTACTCGAACCCAGCTCGAAAAGGTCGAATCTGCATACAAGCCTACAAAGGTCAATCTCGCCGACCTTACTAAACAACCCACCGCAACCACGAGTGGTAGTGTGGCTAGGGAGACGCGCAGCGATGTTATTGGGGGTAGCTATCAGCCTATTGGAAAGGTTGATATTGCAGCTATCCGAGCAAAGGCGAAGAAGACAGAGGACGACCGACCAACTACAGTCAAGGGAGCCTACGAGCCAGTTGGAAAGGTTGATATTGCTGCTATCCGAGCAAAGGCCCAGAGGCCCAGCGAAGAGCCCAAGGAGGAGTCGCGGCCCATTGCTGATCGCAAAGCCGCCTTCTCTCAACCTGCTCAATCTGAGCGCTTGACATCTCTTCCCAAGCCCAAGGTTGCCAACAAGTTTGGAGCTGCAGCAAGCTTCTCGGGCACCAAGGCTCCCACTCCCGGTGGGCTGGGTGGCTTCGGTTCCCCAGCTGCGCCCACTGCTCCTCCGGTCGGCGCTGCCAGCCGTACCTTTGCTGATCAAGGTGGCAAGACTCCCGCTCAACTCTGGGCGGAGAAGAAGGCCAAGGAAAGGGGGACTGACGCTTCTAGTCCAGTCACAGCAACTGGTACTACCCCTGTCACCGCTCAGAAGAGTGGCGGGAACGAGTGGAAGAGCGGTTACACCGGAAAGAGCTGGGCGCCCGTTCAGACCTCTGGTTACAATCAGGCCACTGCCGGAAGTATCAGCCAACAGAATACTGGTGAGGTTGAACCGGAGGCCGATGAGACTGAATCGCAGTCTCGTGGCGTCTCTGCACTGCGCGATCAATTCAAGAACACGACTCCAATTGGCTCAGCTCCTCCTCCTCCCGCAACTCGTCCAGATGAGGACGACGAGCCCGCTCCTCCACCACTCCCTACCGGCTCGCGGCCCTCCGGAGGCTTTGCCCTTCCCGGCCTTCCTACCAGGCCAGCCGCTGTAGAAGAGGATAACGAACCTGAGGATCCCACAGCTTACCAACCTGTTGCTGAGCGTGAGCCGTCGCCCGTCCGAGTTGCTATTCCTGTTAGCCGTGGACCCGAACCTCCTGTAGCAACTCCGCCGGAGCAGCGAGCTCCTCCACCCATTCACCCCAGCCAGATTGATGTGCCTAGGGAAGAAGAGCTGCCCGACCAGAAGGAGTCTTCTCATGCAGCTCGTGCTGCTGGAGCTGCCGTCGCTGGTGTTGCTGTTGGAGGGGCTCTTGGAGCCGGAGCTGTTGCGTTAGCCCAACATGAGGAGGAGCCTGAGCCTGAGCCGGAACGGGAACCTGTGCCTGTGCCTCAGTCTGCGGCCGAGCCAGCCCAGGGTGGCTACCGGGCATTTATTCAGTATGACTACGAGAAGGCCGAGGATAACGAAATCGACCTAGTGGAGGGTGACTATGTGACAAACATTGAAATGGTGGACGAGGATTGGTGGATGGGCACCAACTCTAGGGGTGAGAGCGGCCTGTTCCCCAGCAACTATGTAGAAGTTGTTGAGGACGACCAAGTTGAGGAACAGGCTCCCGTAGCGCCTCCTCCTCCTCCGGTAGTAGAACCGACTCCTGCTGCCTCCGCTCCCGAGCCGGAGGCCAGCTCCGGCCCCACTGCTACAGCGTTGTATGATTACGAAGCTGCTGAAGACAATGGTGAGCCTTAACCATCATCAAGACAATAGGAATGAATGTGCTGACCAGGTACGAAATAGAACTGAGCTTCCCCGAAGACGCAAAGGTTACTGGACTCGAGTTCCCTGATGAGGATTGGTGGTTTGGACACTACGGTGGACAGTCTGGTCTCTTCCCTGCCAACTACGTGCAGTTGGACTCTTAAAAGTGAGCTTCGTTAAGGGTGTCGATTGATCTTTTCTCCCCATCTGTATGAGGTGGGATACTCTTGATAGTTATCTCCCAGATAGACGATGCTCAAGAAAAGGGGTAGTGGCCGTAGTAGTCTACTATGGAACAAAAAAAGCAAGCAATTGAATTTATATGCGACAGCTTCTTTGTTCCTTGCAGCATTTGCAGCGATGGCAGTGTTTAGAAAAATGGTTTAGTTGTGCGAAAGGGGGGGTACGGGTACAGGCCAGCATCGTGCACGCACAGCAAAGTGAAGAAGGAACTAGATCTCTTTTGGTGGAACATAGAAATGAAGCAGAAGCAACAGCAAAAAGTAAAACCTATCAACAAAAAAAAAAATACCATTTGAGGTGCCTCTCCTCCCTGGGTACGCAATTCCAATAACCACGCGCGACACGAACATCATACAAAACAGGGTTGCGCTCCGGCATGTCTCATGTCCCGTAATATTCGCTCCGCCGTGTTTCCGGTTCCGCTGCTTCCTCCTCTTCATATAGTTTCTCCACATCGAACAGTACAAGCTTTGTGCCTCACGGGTTGAAGGGGGAGTGTGTGATCGGGCCGTCTCTCAAGGTTGATTGAGTATCTTCGGACATTGGTCATCGGCGAGGCATTGTGAATTATCGATTATTCGAGGTTGCGATTTAGCAAAAACACTCGCAGCATTCGAGACTAGAAAACCGGGCATGTTAGGCTATTTTTGTGCGGAAAGGGTAGCGAGAAAGGGACGCGAGCTATTGTTGGCGAGTTCGGCCACTTTCGCGCAAGGAGAAACTCTCTCATGGCGGAAACTTTGGCTTGCGCGTGCAGGCCAACCAATGCGCCAGGGTCACCAAAGCCAGGATTTGTGTCGCGTAAGGATAAAGCAAAGGGAGGAGGCTTACCAGCATTCGCAAGTCTCCTCGAAGACGCAGCAACAGCATAGCGCAGCGAGACAGGCCGTCAGACAATTACCACCGCCCTTTTGCTGCGGAGGAGGGGCCTGCTGGTATTGCATGGGAGGCTGCTGTTGAGGATAGTATCCGCCCTGCTGAGGAGGACCGTAGTTGCCCTGAGGGGGGTATTGGCCGCCTTGAGGAGGAGCACCGTAGGCCTGGGGGAGACGCGAAAATTAGCTTTCTATTGTCGTGCTCGGCGGTTGAATGAAGGGCGCCCGCAATGGGAGCTTCGTTCACATAGCGCGATGGGATGTAGCTTACAGGTTGGGGGTGAGATGGATAGCCGCCGCCGCCGCCACCACCTCCACCGTAGTAATCTTGAGCAGACATAATAAATGCCAAACTTAGTAATGCAGATAGAGCTTGGTCGAGATTGATGCTACAGAGCTAGAGCGCGGTCGTGCTGGATAGAAAACCGTAGGGTTAATAGAATGCGGGACAGGCAAGGGATGGAAGTGGGAGGAGGGAAGGAGAGATGGGATGACGGTCAGTGAATTTATTATTTGGGTACATCGGCCCCCAAGACTGGAACAGTTCCAGCAGCGTTTGGCGCTTGACGTATGGTCGGGATTTGGTCGGCTCCCTCGACGAGGGAGGGTCCGCTGGCTAGGTCGGGGAGACCATGGCCCGTGATGCTTAGGCCCAGTAGTTGAGGCATGCGGCAGCGGCCATTGAGTTCCACCTACGTACGTCTTGCGTTGCGTACGAATTGGCGAAATAATTCTTTTCTTTTTTCGGGGCAGCTTAGGTGGAGTGGCTGTGCAGGGGTCCTCTTCAGCGAAGCTCTCGCCATTCGCCTCGTATTGGACATTCATGAGAGAGGCTAGAGAGGTTCCATCACCCCCAGATGGTGCTCCATTACGTTGCAACAAGCCTCCGAGAACTCTGCCGTATCGTGCAGTAACTACAATTATGATTGCTGGACGGAGTACAGATGTACTACAGTGGTTCATCATCACATCCCCACTAAAAGAACAAAGTTCCATTTGCTTACTGCCGGACAGGGCTGACGAACTTTCCCCTACCTCTCTAGCCGCAGCCAAATTTTACACTCAGACAATCTTTCTCAGAGATCCCAACGCGATGAGATACGAACTAAACCGGCCCGAGGACAGCCAAGCCACACTTGTTTGTTGAACGCCCTTGACCTCTTCCCTTGAAAACCCACGACCCTGCTACTCCAAGCCATTTGGTTGGTGGGCTTGGAATAGTGTCGCCCGCTGATTGATCTTCGTAGTGTAGCTAACAACCAATGAACAATCTGATGCCAAACGAGCTTGTTGGTGGGCCACGGCCGTACGATGGCAATATAGCACCAACAAAGGAGACAACATGCAACATATAATTCTCTACCCAGCTTGCAGGACAGCAATTCTTCTCTCGTCTGACCCTATGCTCTCCATCGCAAAGACAATCGAGGCCAAGATTCGCGTCAATCCGTGTCTCCGCCCTAAAAGCCACTATCCATCAGAAAAGCCACACTCGTCGTCACTTAGCACCACCTGTGGCTGTCCAGTGCGGCGACATAACGCGTACACAAGATCCTCCAGGAATACGTAAAAGCCAGTCGGCTGCCAAGGCGTCTGTTGCCGCGTGCCGCTTTTACCGGAGTGGGTGTGGCCTCACCCCGCACTGTTGGGTCTGCTTCCAACTAGGGGAAGCTCTTTGCGCTTTGGTAGACTCTTGACCAGTTTGTGTATAGGTGGCTTGCCTTCTTTCATTTGTTGTCTATTTCTTTGGTGACCGGGTTGGCTGTTGCGTTACAGGTCGCTCGCTCATCAACAACGAATTCAACCTATTGCAATCATCTGAAAGCAGAAGGCACGTTCTCAGTTTGGTGCCGTGCCTTCCCATTTTCCTTACTGTGCACTTCGTTTATAAAACAACTACCCTATAGAGCAGTGTGACCTATTTAACCATTACTAAAATCTGCCATAATCATGTGCCAACTCTGATCGTGTTAGAAGCGAAATAGATTCGGCACCATTGTTATACGGGGTATACCAGGTGATAAACAAACAACCCGATTGCTTCCGTAGCTGTTATGGCCAGCGATGAGGCACACAAGGTCGTGATTCTGCCCATCAGACCGTTACATTACATTTGCACTATACAGACCGACCACGCCAGGGCACACTCCTCTCCTGCGTGCAAAAATCCAAGAGCAACCGAAAGGCAGTCAATTTTTAACAGGGTCGTAATGACCTATATTTGTTCGCTACTATATTCTTTTTGGTTTAACGGCATTGTGGTTTTTATTTACGCGTCTTATGTGGCAATCTAGCAAGGTCTCTCGCACGGCCAATTGTCTCACCTCACCTCAATTTCTATAACTTATCATCAGAGTATCAAGTTTCTCTTAGCCTTTCTTATGGGAATATAATATGAAAATGGATCCTAGTTGATAAATTATAAAAGCCAAGATTTAACAGACAAAATCAAGCACCTCTTCCGCACCATGCTCTCCTTATGAACATGCTGAACTTCGAAAAGCATGCGACTAAGTAGAAACTTACATGGCTGCTATAACTAATAAATAATCTATGCATGGATTGTTATGAGCGATCTTTCATCGAATGGAAACTGCTAGCGACACAAGGTCGAATTCAAGAAGCCATCAAAGAAAAGGAGCAGGCAAGCAACAAGCGGTTGCTCAAATTCCATCATATCAAACGAAATAAATACCTTAACTTGAGTCGGAGATCTCAATCATGGGGTCAACAAATATGCAGGCAGGAGTTTATCTGAATTGTGCGGCTACACCTCATGCACGTGAGGAGCATTAGATCATTGAGTCGTTACTGACACTTAACTAGACCAGCAGGGAACCGCAATTTCGCTGCAGTCGTCCACTGTACCTATCCCCCTCCTTTGCGATGGTTGTCCAGTAAACGGGAAAACAACGAGGCTACAAGCCGAACAACTACCATTTAATCATATATCGTTTTATCCATGGCAGTCTTTCCCTTCCTTGCGAAGAGCAAGGCGAGGGTGGTAATTATGGCGAACTACAGCCACCCAATCGGAAGAAGTCATCGAAACACCATGCAAACAATCATATCTACGCAACCACGTTATGGTTATTCTGAATCGCTTTGAGCGTAATCGGATATATCCATCTCTAAGGTTTTGGTGGGATCGCACTCTACAAGCAGTATTTGTTTTCCCTTCTATTGACAGCGGGTCACGCCTCAACTCCCTCCAGGCTCCAGCTCGCTCATCATCACCGCCATAATTCTTCCCATTCGTTCGTCCCTCTCATGAACTAGCATATGACTTCACTTCCAGTTTGGCTCCATCTTCCCTCCAACCAAAATGCCACCTGCATCGCATTGTGATTCGTTCCATCTTCTCTCGAGCTGCCCCCTCCCTTTTACATCTCTTTTCAAACTACCCTCGAGCCAATCATCTGCCCCCTCTACAAATACAATAGTCCGTGAATCATGAACAATCTCATTATCTCACCGCCGTTCTACCTTGAACGACGAGCTGGTTTATCACAAACCCTATTGATCTAAACAAACAGTGATTCCGTCTCAATATAGCTCTGCGTCAGAGTGGCTGCCGTTTGGACTGAATGTCGGTAGCCCACATGCTGGTTCGCCCATAAAAAAAGGCTCTCTGCACAGCCAAGAACCCAGGGCTTCTCTGAGCTTCTTTCTTTTCTGTACAACAACTGAAAGTTTCCTACCACAAGCTTCTGTTTCCCTCAAAACCATTGCCATCTGCGTAAGCCGTGAACCCGCTACGCACATCTACTTGTTATTGCAACTAACATTTTTTCTTAAGTTCGCTGATAACTTCGAAGCATGGCAAACCAGTCACTGGAAAGCGATACCGCCGAGGCGAACTCACCTTTACAGGATGCTTCGCCCAAGGTTGAGCAACATGAAGCCACTCAGGATGCCAACGTCGAAGTGATCTCTCTCACACAGGAGAGCTTGGAACAACAAATCTCAAGAAACGAGAATCTCCCAGATCATAACCACCTCTCAAAGTCGCCTCCAGACCCAGATTTGGCTACTGTCCTGGCTCGTCCTCCGCATTTGGGGTGGGAGCCTACGACTATCAACATGGCCAAGTGTGATTACTGCGATCAAAGGCGCCGAGGGACTCTCTATCGCTGCTCACAGTGCCAGATTGCCATCTGCAAGACTTGCTTCGAAAAGGGTAGTTTGGACCACGATACTAAACACAGTCTTGATGTCGACACTATCAAATGGGACCTTCACTCCGCTACTGCAGACATGTCGGAGAAGAAGGCCAAAAGGGCTGCTAGTTCTGCTACCAAATCTACGACCACTACACGAGCTCGAACCTCTGCTCGTGCAAAAGCAGCTCGAGGAAAAAGAGCGAAAAATCCCGTTTATGTGCAGGCCACAACCGTCGAAAATGACGAAAGCCTCGATGAGACAATAACGGACGCACCGCCTATCTCTGATGGTGAAACCCAAGAACAAGAGCTGGCTGGCGCGGTGGTTGAAGGTCTTTCACATCATCTGCACGCTCCCGCTGAGGAAACCAATAACCGTCAACAAGCAGTCCCTGAGCTCAAGCCCATGGAGCCGGTAAGTGCCTTCTGTTCTACTTTATTGCCTTGGCTAATAGAGAACTAGGTTCGAGTCTACTATCAGTCTGAGCTCCATGCTCCAAAGGCCCAGCGGCCCCTGGAACGGCAGGTTGGTGTTATAGATGCCCGGGCTAGAACTAGAAAGCCTCTGCCCAGCTCGGCGCCAACTCGCGAAGCCAACCGGAACGACAAGTCTGGTCCTGCCACCGCTACCACGACTCTACGTCCTATCCTTCCTCGACCCATACAGCCTCGGTTAAACTCATGCGAACAACCACACCCCGCTGTATACTACCCACAGCACTCGTATGGGCATCAGCCCCAGAGCATTGTCCCGGGACAGAGGACAGTTCGAGAGAGGGAAAGGGGTTATCGTGCTCACCCTTACAGATCCTCCCAGGAGGAATACGAGTCAATGTTGCAGCAAGAGGCAGAGCGAAGAAGGGCAATCCAGCTCACATACAGCTACGGCCCCATTCAGGCTGAATCCAGACAACCACTGCGGCCGCTCGCCCAGAAGAGGCCTCAAGCCGAACATTACAATATTGACCCCCGTCTGACCAGCCATTCCATCGAGGGGAGTCATCAAACTGGTTCTGCTCCTCAGCACCCTTCATACGGTAGAGGCAATTCCCCGCTACCTCCAGTTAGGGCTCTTGAGCAGCCTTCTCATTATCCTCCCACTCAGCTTCTGCATGGTCTTGTCCCCATTCAGCAGCCACAGTGGCTGCCCGATTGGAACGAGTCGATTATCCACCGCCTTGGTTACCAGCTTGAGGCCGACGCCCTCGTTACTCGTGATGAGAATCCTAACTGGGCCCTTGACGAATGCCTTCGCCATGAGATGACTCGCGTCTGGACCCGTCGTAATGCTACGACCAGCCTCCTGCAGGAGGCGATTCGACAGGATCCCAACGCGGGCAAAGATGACGTTGGAATTGCCTTCCGCACTCTTCTGAGTGCACATTACCTTGCTGGAATTCGTCTTCGTCTAGAATTACAGAATGGTGCCCGCCATTGGATAATTGAGACACTGAACCAGCTAGTCGCTGACGGACTCATGGAGCAGCCGCGAGCGACTTTGGTTTGGGGTCGCCTTAACTAATTTGCCATGTCTTTTGGGTTTGTTTTACTACTAAACACATTCTACCTCTACGAAAAAAAAACCTGCTTTCGTATGAGCTCTGACGCTCATGAAGACGGATTGAAATGGGCGAAGACCAGTGGCTTGAAAATGGAAATTCCATGCCTTGTATGAAAAAGGATACCCAGGAAAGTTAACATGTTAGTCACTTTGACGGTTCCGCAGGAAAGGGAGGGCCATCCGTGTATATTAATAGGCAAGCAAGTCGTAAGTAGCATTGGGTTGATGAGATGTTCTTCTCCTTTATGAGAATCGTTCAGGTCAAACCTCTCCAGGTCAGGGGCTGCCTCCCACAGTACACAGATTAATCACAACATACAGTTCAATGGAATATAATGAATCACGTATTTCTTTTCGTACCAGGCTACATCAACCGTAGCCAAAAATGTACATCCATCCGGACCATGAGACCGAGCGCCCCTCGTTTCAAATCATTAGAACGTGAGGAACGTTTTGCATACGCTCTCCTGCTACCTGCGATCTTCTTTTCCCATATACCTCCTTCTCTCCCCATGCATCATGACAATCTCACCCTTTCCCAAAGCAATTTACTGTTCAGCACCTCCCTCCGGCTGAGGAGCAGGCGCCTCCTCTTCGTCGTCTTCCTCAAAGGTGCCGGTGGGGACCTCGTACAAGCGCAGGATGGACTTGTTGGGGTCCTTAGCGAGGACGAATTTGGACTCCTCTTCGGAGTTGTTCAAGCACATGTCGGCAATGGTGCGGACGATACCCCAACCGTTGGACAGGGAGAGGTTCATCTGGTTGGCAAAGTCGCGGGGCTTCCAACCAATCACGCCCAAGACGACGTGCTTGTCGTTGGAGCGAGGGTTCAGACGGGAGACGAAACTAGAAAACGCATATTAGAATACCGCAATTTACAGCGTCATGTTGTAAGGAGAGGGGAGACATACCCAAGCTTCATTAAGTCAGACTTGGCGAGAATGCTCTGCACAGTCCATCGGGCCAGCTTGCAGCTGTTGTTCTTCATTTCAGTGGCAACTACAGCACCACGCTGGGTAACCAGCTTGCTACGCCAGTCAAGTGCACCACCGCTGCCAGGAGCCTTACTGTCGAACTCGTTGAGCGCTTTGATGGTGACGTGCTGGTCCTCGCCGCTGATGGCGTTCTTCTGTACGGCATCGACCTCCGTTCGCACAACGAGATACACGGGCTCTTCCTCATTGGTCGAGAGGTCGAAGCGGCGGTATTTGTAGGCCTTGCTAGCGGGGGGATCGGTGTCCTCGGAGGAGTTGTAAAAGGGGTTGGCGTTGGTCATCTGGACCTTGGCCGACTCGTTCTCGTTGACGACCTGGTTGGCGAAGTTGTGGTTGATGTAGGTGGCCTCTTCGGCGAGGGCTGGAGGCTGGTTAATGGTGTCCTTACCGCCGTCAGCCGCATCAAGAGGAGCGTCTGCGGCGTTCTCGTTCACAGTGACCATGTCAAGAGCGGCATTATCACGCTTATCGAAGAAGATCTTCTTGCCCTGTCGGGAGATGACAATGTCCCAGGGGTACACGGAACGGGGCGAGCACATGAGCATGGAGAGAATGCTGTCGGTGGCGAAAATAGTAGCCTCATCCTTGTCAGCAAGCTCCTGGATGACGGGATCGGATGAGGTGGTGACGTTGTACGCGGCACGGTCGATGGCGGTGAGCTTCTTCTCAGCGCCCTTAACAGGCTGCTTGTCGTAAGAGCGATCATAGTAGTAGAGGAAACCATAGTCGTCGAGATCTTCACCATCATCGGTGTCGAGGTTCAGCTTAGCCAGGCGGTTGAAGTCAATCTCCTCCAACAACTTCCACTCCGCCTTGATGTTGATGCTAGCATCACGGTTGCGAGCGGGCTTGTCATAATCTTTCCAGCCGAAGCGACGACCACCGCGACCAGCGTTGCCGCGGCCGCCCCGATCGTAACCGCCATAGCCCTGTCGGCCACCAGCACCGGTTCTCTGCACGGCCTGGCGACCACCACGGCCAGTAGAGGCAGCGCCGCGCTGGCCCCGACCACGGGTGAAGACGGCACCGCGGCCGTACCGGGACTTGGTCGAGTCTCGAGTGTTACTAACGACGGAGAAGGTCGACTCGTCTTCGGCGACGGGTGCGTTGAAGGTGACGGCGTGGCTGGAACCGTAGACTTGCTGGTCTATATAACAGAAGAATGTTAATTAATATTCCTCTAGCAAAGGCACTAGGAGATGATGCCAAGATGACCGTACCTCGGAAGTTGCGGTTGTACTGCGCGCGGCCACCGCGTTCACGGTCCTTGCCCTCAGTAGTCCAGTCCGCCATGCGGCCCAACTTGTCACCCTTTGAGAAAGGCGCATAGGGCACGCCGTTGAGGGTAGTCTCGGTGGTGACAGGAGGACCCCAGCCGTCGCCGGAGGGGCAGCTTCCGCAAATCTGGACGTAGTCGAGGGAGTCCGCCATGATGAAGTTTGTCGCGTCCGTTATTATGGCGGTTCGACGTTGCGAGTGGGGAGGCAAGGAATTGCGCTTTATCACCAGCGAAGCCAGAATTTGGACGTCGACGATGAATTTGTGGTGGGGTGGAGTGTGGGGCACCCTGCGTGCCGAATAAAAGCCCAAAAAGCCCCGCGACACAATGTGTTTGTGGGTTGTGGGCGATCATTAGCCACAGACACTAGCCACATCTAATTATTATTAAATTTTTTTGGGGGAGGGGGGAGGATGGGGCTCTAGGGTAAGTGAGGGGCAAACATGGCTACTCCGCACGTGCAGAGCGAGGATATTCCCCAGGGAATAATGCCTGCGAGAGAGGTCGAATACAACGTAGTTTGATTTTCAGATAAAGTGCTCATCTCAGATTTCAAAGATTTCAGCACTCTTTCCCCGTTTGACGTATGAGAATGAATGGATGTAAATTAATGTAAAATTGGAGGAAATAAACAAATTTCTAGAGGAAACTAAAGGGCAATCTTGAGAATACATGTTCATGAATCACATAGCCTACCTGGTCATCCAACTCAGGAGGTGAGATATGCACAATTCAGTGTATAATCTAACCCGATCCATACTCCGAATTGGTTCCGTAATGACCCAACAAAACCACCCACCCATTTGTCCATCGCTCACAGCAAGGTTTTCATGCAAAAAGGCTGTCCAACGCATCTCTCACTTCAAACTCCTCCATCACGGCGCCGAAACTACCATCTTGAGTAAGCCATTGAAAGCCTCAGAGGTGAAAACCATTATAACTTACCCGTAGCACCTCACTTTTTGCATCAAATCCTCCGCAAGCATTCGAAGCTGGCTCAACCCAAGCTCGTGTACCCTCGGATGGGACAGCACCATACCCCACGCCATGACGGGAGTCACTTCTCCATCGAGGTCCAGCCTCCTGCTCAGATCCAGAAGTATCGATAAATCGGCCTGGGTTGGTTCCCAGGTGCCGTGCCCACACGCGGTGCTCCCCTGATCATTGGTGTGTCCAAAGGGGAGGTCAGCCCTGGATTCTAGGAACGGCTCTGACGGACACGATGCCATGAGCGCATGGCCACAGGCATCGCCTTCTGCGTCAGCTTTTCGCTCGACCATGAACTGAAGGTGTGCCTTGCAAGGTTTCTCTAGACTACGTGCCCCCCTCGACGAAATCGAATGCGTTAGCCAGCCTGATGACCATGAAAACCCCAGTCCCCCCCTCGTTCGCGACAGGGAAAAGCTCCTGTCGAATCACTGGGGGAGAGACGACAGGTAGGCTTCGGATTTGGAAGGGATATTGCCGTACGTTAAAACGAAATCAATGCCTGCCTGTTCCACATCCACCCCTCCTCGACCCAACGCCTGCTGCGTCATGTCTCGAAGCTGATGGCCGGACATCTGCTGGCGATCACCCGGGGATATGTGGCTTGAAGAGCTCATTGAGGGAGTGGTAGCATGCGTGGTCAGGGGTGTGAGGGTGCTAGACGACCCAGGCGCATGACTGGCCGTACTCCCAGGACTACCGACGGGGATGCCATTCTGTACCAGCGCATCTCGCAATTGCTTGTTTTCCTCAGCCAGCCTCTCCCTGTCTAGAGAGACATTGCTGAAGATCTCTTTGAGTCTGAGGACCTCATCCTCCAAGGCCTTTATATATAGCTCCTTTCTCTCTCGATGAGTTCTATTAGAAGGAAACATGAGATTGACATCGAGCTTACGTTACACTGGTGGATGGACATACCTTTGAGCTTGGCGGTTGAGCTCTTGGCGCCTTGTTAATGCAGGTTTGGCATTGGGCTTGGGGCCACGCTTCTTGGGTGGGTTTCCCTCTGGTTTGGCATTAAATTCCCGAATGGTCGATGCAGGAGTCAGGGCGGGCGAGGCGCTTACCGCGTGTCGTTCTCTTCTCAGAAAGGGTTTGAAGGATGTTGGGATCAAGGCCTGAGGAACTAGCCTTGTCCTCGCCCTCAGAAGTCACAGCTCCTCTTTCGGGAGAAAGCGACGAGGACATGTATGAGGCAGAGGAAGCCATTGCTGGCCGTTTGGGCTAAGCGCGTACTGCGCGTTTCTTGGAAGATCGGTCAGCTCTTGATAATCGCTGATGAGTGGGTAAGTGTGCACAACGAGGGCACAGCGGGACAATCTGGGAGACAAGGGTTCGGGCGGCGCTGGACAGTGGATCGAGGAACTGGACGTACAGGTATCGGCTCTAGCGCCGTCCTGGTACCGGAAGTCTGTTAGGGACGAATTGACGCCGTAGCAAACGCAGCCTCCAACGTCTCTGGATGTCACGAAGGCGACAGGAGATTGTTGCAAGATTAGGTGCCGAAGACCTTGACCAGTAGAGCGGATCCTTGAGGGCAACCTGATGGGGGGGTCGGCCGCCCGTGCAGATACCAACAGAGCAGTCACCGAGGAGGAACCTTAATTAGCGCTCGGCTGAAAGGCTTAGGTAAGTACAGTATTGGAGCTGGAGGAGACGATAAGATGCAAATTGAAAGCAGGACAATTTCTCCGTCTTTTCGATCCGTACCCACCAGCTTTATTTGATAGGTAAGGCTGAACGAAGGAGCTGGCCCGTGGTTCGGCAGATGGTGAGCGAAGAGACCGTGGCGGGGGAGCGGATTGTGGTTTAATGCATGTGGGGTCGATATGTGGAAGATCAAGGATACTGCTGGGAGTCTTGAAAGAGACAAGGGAAGGGTGAGAAGGATGAGAATGAGGATGGGAACAAGTATGGAGATGGAGGTGAAGATGAAAATGAGGATGGGATGAGATTGAGGGTGAGAGTGAGGATGAGGATGAGAGTGAAAGCGAGTGCGAGAGCGTAAGAATGGAGCAATCCGGAAGGGAAACTCAAGCACTCGGCCGAAGCGAAGAGAAGCCACGGAGCTACGTCTTCAATTGGTACTAAGCTGCGCACAGCCTCCACTGATGAAATGATGTCTCAAGGCATCCAATGGCGACGCCTAGAGTACTTGGTAGAAAGGGAACGAGTATGTATGAAGAGAAGAAGGGGATAGATAGTCAAGCCAGAGTGTTTTCAGCGCCTCTCTTTATTATCCAAAGACGAGCGTCGGAGATGAAGACGGACACGAAGCTGGGAGGGGAAAGTGAGAGAGAGGGGAGGCTGAGCTGTCGGGGACCTCTTGATGTTAATTAACCAGAAACGGTGGTCGAACCCGATATGTCCGTTCGTTCTGAGATGCGAGACGTGTAGGCCCCTCCCCGGGGCACCCCACTATGCCCAAGACAGACGTATTCAATCGCATGATTTTCCACAAAGAGAACTACAAGGGGCGAGCAGGCAATTGACTTGGCAAGTTAAGAAAATAGTTCATCATGTGGAAATGGTATCTCCGGATCTTCACTCCCTCGACATCAATTCGACTTGACAATTGTTGACCCTGAAGAATTTGAGAGCCGGTGCTTCCGATTCAAACGATGGTCCCCGAACTCTCCGTTAATCCCACCCAAGCCACAGCAACGTACGTAAGGTAAGTAAGCTTAGGAATCATACCCAAAGCAGATTTAGTGATTCCATTCTGAAACTGTAAATATATTGAATAGCACATCAGATCTATCCTATATAAATAGTAGTTGTAACTAATTGTCTAGAGCATCGCACCTCACCCTCTTCCTCATCGCACAGAACGAAGTTGGAGGAATTTTTGAGAAGGCTATCCATTCTAAACAAACTATTTAACTACCTTCTAAAGCATTATTGCAGGTTTTTACGCCCTGGAACGGTTAGATAGAAGCGGCCAAGGCTGAGAGCGGAGCGGAAACGACTTGGGTTATACCAACTGTTCGCATGAGGAATCATGGTGATACTGAATCAACCACTAGATTAACCTCTTCTCTACTATCTAGTAAATTTATTCTCGGGTATTGACTACAGAGATTATTGCATTTCCGGTCTACCGTATTTTCTTGAAATTGTTCCTCACGTTCAAGGGCTCTGTCGGGATTCGCTTCCTACCCGGGGTGCATGCATCACACTCGTCCGGATGCACAAAAACCGGTGGTTCATCAATGACTTGGAGCCTGCAGTCCCGTTCTTCTGAATTGACCTCCTCACACTCCTCACTTATAGTCCGAGAGTTCAGAGCTTTGCCGCAGGCTCTGCACTGATAAACGAAATGCCTGACTGTACACATGGTTGAGGTCGTTCGATAATACGTTATGAGGTCGTGGGTTTTCTTGATAAGCCTGGTAGACATCAGAAAAAAATTCCTCCTGGTTGAAAAGACTGCAATAGGCGCAACTTTCAGCGGTACGCGCGTGCTTTAAATACACTTCTAGGATCCATATTCGGTCATTGTGATACCTCACTTCGTGAATGGGTCGTTGTCACGTCTTCGTGCAACGCCGGCGAGGCCTGAAAATTTTGTTATTTATGCCTAAGGTACTTCGTATTTTTGGTATCTTGTCATTGAGCGCGTACAAGGCTTTCAAATTGGTGCCCTCAGGCTGCTTTCGTTCTCGTCATTTACAATTCACCTTAGTTCCATTTCCCAAGTACTCTCAGTCTAACTGGGAGAGGCACTGTCACGTCATTTGGGAATTGTATTGAAGAATATTAAAGTCAGTGTATATGCGAAAATGTTCAATGGGCACGCTATGGACGTGCCGCAGGCACCGTTACTCGCCTAAACGCCATAAGTTGTAGACTATACATGTAGGTAATTGTATTAAAAAGAACATGAACAACCCCCTCAGAGAAGACTATTTTAGAGAGACTATTATTTCACTGATAAGAGAGAAATCATAACGTAAAATGGATTGGAACGTAGCAACTTGGTATGTGAATTGATCAGAGAGTTCGCTTCAGGTCTCTAGGTGTCTGATCATGAGCCCACGGATGTCATTTAAGTCACTCAGGAAGTCTTGATTCTCAACAGCCAATTAATATACATATGATAGAAACATTTATCCTACATCACTGATTTATGGCCGCCAAATATAATTGAACCACCCCCCGTCCTGGACCTACAAACGCCGGCTCATTGCTTCTCCATCTGGAATAACATTAGTAGCAATGAGCAGTAAACCTTAGCACGGGTAGCCTCATGGACTTTCGAGTAACGAGGTGGTCTAATAAAAAATAACCTAATGCAGCGTGATTCTATCAATTGATACTGTGTTTGTCTAGGAACGTCCGCCGTATGCCGTGGGATATTCTACTTCGAACTACAGCTTGAAAACTTCCTAAAGCCTAAACATATCGTCTGCCGCCGAAAGGTTCTTTTTGGTAACACATATAGATATCGGCCCGTCACAGTGCTGTGTTCAGAGTGATGTCTTCAGAGTCTCAATCTGCTGGCTGCTCCCTTCCCGCATTTACCAGTTGTGATGTCGGTGCAAGGTGTGGGAGATTGGGGAACGTAAGGATGAACCAGGCATTTTATTTGCAACCGCTGCGCAGCACATGCTGAAGTAGCTACAGTTCTGGAACTAGGTAGGGTAGCAACGCAGGATTGTTGTCTTTTTTCACCTCATTAAAGCAACTACGGATTTGATTACTCTATATTTCCTTCCAACTTTACTATACTTGATCAGATTCTTGACCTAGTCCTCAACGAGTGTCTCTGAATCATTGACGAGTGTGTCTGAGCTCGCGTCATCCTTCACGGCCTCCTTCTCCTTCTGCTTTTTAACCTTGCAGGCAGGACATTCAGAAGTGTCAACCTTGACCCCTGGCAACTCGTTTTTTTGTAAAGGGCAGAAAAGATCGATTTTGGATTTTTCGCAGTATTCGACGCGTGGCTTACGTGCTACCACCTTCTCGCATCCTTGACATACCTGCGGAGTGATAAAAAGCATACACATTGCCGCGAATTTCAGATATCGGCGACTTGTTCTTTAGGTGTCCGGCAATTTAGACTTTTATGGGCAATTATAGGGCTGCTATATCAATTTTGGGGACTTAGAGAAAGGGAATTTCCATTTCCTAGGGGCGTGAGGGTATTTATATACTACACATCTCATCATTGATTCACGGTAAGTTCCGTCTCGGGAGAACTGAACAATACGGTGAATGAAGATTTATCATAATATGTAGTTGATTCATTGTCGAATTATGTTTTATGTCCTTGCCCACAACTAGTAATCACTTGCTTGCCTTCTTGTGCTTTTCTTTGCGATTGGGGTTGTGCAGCCGTCCGGATCGACCATGACCGAACTCGCGACCTCACTAGCCATACGACAACCTTCAAGTCCTAGCCTCCTTTTTTACAGGGTTCAATTCTAGTTGTCTCACGTTTAATTTCTATCCCGCATTCTCTACAATTGTGGTGAGTAAGGTGCCTTTTACTCGATTTGATTAGCTTCGATGGGCGCCGTTTAATTCACAGTGATTGTTGAGTAAGTATAAGTTTCTACAGCTCAAATAATCGGGGAGCTATATACACCACATCTTGGAATCGATTCTCGTCGTGCTCTAAGCACAAGATGAACATCACGGCAAAAACTCCAAGATATGGTTCAACGATGAGAGTGATTATAGACTATGTAACCCTTGGTCGAATCATTGATGGCAATATGTCACCAATTCTGTTTCCTGGGTCCTTGATCACTTGCTCTATTCTGCTTTGCGCTTCCCATTCCTGCAGGCAGATGAGAGACACTCATCCGGGTGAACATAGAACGAATCCTCGTCAACTTCCTGAACAGGACAGAGCGGATTTGTTGCATAGGTAGTACAACGCCGGGTCCTTTTTTGGAGGCGTTTGATCAACATCTGGCATTGTCTACACCTATATGGGGTGAAATAAACTTTGCACATTCTAACGATCTTTTAATCACGGTTCGCTTCGAAGACTGTTGTTGATTGTTGTTGCTGTTTTGCCGTCAAGTGCACTTACCAGCTCCTCGGGCAAGTGGGAGGATATATATCCTACACTTCAGGATCGATTCACGGTCTAATTTTACTAAACCGAGCAATATGAGGCTCCGATCTCATGAGTGAATCCGTCAACTTTGTAACATTGATTGTGTTATCAGTGTCCGGTGGACACTCACGTCAATCGAGAGAGGTCCATATCTCCACCCCCTCTAGGGAAAGCCTTGTTCCTATCACACATTTCCTCATCCCCCCACGTTGACATACCAGCTGAGTCTATTAAGGATACCCGTTTGCCCGCAATTCTAAGCCACAGCAATTCGTGTGGGTGGGCCAGAGACGTGTCACTCAGAGATGAAGGATGCAGATACACAAGGCTGTGCTAATGAGCAAAATGGCACAGCTGAGAGCAATTCTTTGGGATAAAATTAGGTCTTGGTGTTAGCCCTCGAATGGTCATTCTAATTATTCCACCTCGCATATTTCGGCCCCGCAAGTGAAGGGATCAGGCACGTCTGACAACGGGGAAGGGTCCGGCTGATTCTGGAATGTGAACAACCACCCGTTGTTTCGTCCGATAGCGGTGATCGGCAATTCCCAGATTAAGAAATGGTGATAAGAATACAGTATGCAATACAATTCAAGGCTCTGATTCTGGGTGTTAAATGGTTCTCGTGCAAATCAGCTTATGTTTAGCTGAATTCAGAGTTGACTTTCATTGCAACCTTTCCACTGTGACCTGTGACAAATACTGTCGACGAAATGATTTCCCCACGACTTGTGTGAGACACATCGTTAGATATTCTCAGTTCGGTTAAATCTAAATCCAGATCGGCCATCTCCATTCATCCCCAGGGGTTCAGGCATTCCATCTCTGAAGATGGGGATTCGCAATTTACCTCAACCCCGTTATCCAAGCCGGGCTTGCGTCTCACAACGGATATTGAACTCGAGATATTACATGCCGACCCGACACCAGCTATTTCCAACCAAAAAAAAAAAAAAAAAAAAAACTGATCCGAGCTAAATTTATTTGATCTTATCCAGAAGGATCTCAAGGCATGGAGAAACCCGTCAATGGCACCCTAACAGATGGCAGTATGAACCTTGCCATCACCAACAAACACCAAAGAACATTCCATGAGCACCGTCCATGTGGGAAACGCTCAATGTCCCGGAAATAAGCGACCCCAAGCGAAGGCCCCACGTGCGTGCCCGGAGGTTCCCCATTGAGGCCCCAAGGCCGTCATGAATCAGGAATTAGCCGCATGGTTGGGACACAGCTCTGAGCTATGGCCTCGGTATGTATGGGGGTGAGACAGTGAGTGGCTTGAGGTTCGGGGGAAAGCACCGAGAACCAAACGAGCATGGGATGGATGGAGATTTTCTGGAGATGGGCAGATGTGAGATGATCAATGGCCCAAGTCGCGTGTCTCTCGCCAGGACCTTCGCTTCAGGCGAGGCGCGAACTGGTTGCGGCGCCTATTTTCAGCATCTGTTCTACAACCCTACCCAGTCAATCCTTTCTTGTTTTCCTCATGTCTTTCAAGCATGCAGATGTTTCTTGTGATGAGGGTGAGGGTGGGACGAAAGAGACGTTGGCTGGTGGAAAACGTCAGAGGCTGCAGATGGGCGGTGCTACTTGGGGTCCGGTTGGGTGGCTTATAATAACAAAAGTCTAGTAATTATAAGAGACGATAGCGCATGTGACGAAATCAACAACCCTCCAAAAGAAAAAATGACGACAGTGCAGAATGACGAAGCCGGCTTGCTAAACCAGACCAAAAAAAAGAGTAAAAAAGACATGCCCCGGCAGTTGAGGATGGGGGCGCCGAAGGATGCTTCGGCGGAGTTCTGCAACCCCGGATCCTGGAACACTAAGGCATTAGTCGCTCGTGCCTCATATCAGTCATTACCTGGCGTTGGCAGTGAGCGAGCGAGCCGGAAACCGGACGCATAATGGATGGTAAGCTACGGTGCTGGGTGCAACGGCAGGGCAGGTCGATCAGGGGGTTCTTTCTACCAGCTAATGTGATGAGCCCTGACGGAGGGGGTAGAACGGGCAGATCAGCTCATCGCTGCAGCCGTGACGAGAGAAAAGTTGGAGTATTGGGCTGTTTGGATGAAGGGATTCGGTTATGGTGATGTGAAAGGGAGATGTGAGGGACCCCACCAGTAAAAGTCCATCAATCTGAAGCAGTTCAGCCTCCCTCGTCAGAACAGTAGAAAGGTGACACAGGGTTACCGACCCTGATTGAGACAGTCTAGGTCGTTCGATGGAGAAGGGGAGAAGCACTGTAGGAGGGTATGCTGGATTCATCACATCTCTAACTAGAATTTCGTGTACTGTACAGTATCAGAGCACCAAATCTGTGAGTGATATATGCACCTGGACAACACGAGAACCTGAGGGAGAGCTAGTACTGTAAGTACTAAGCATTGGGAATGCATGACGAAACCGGAGGTCCGTTCCCCCACCTCGGTAAGGGGATGGGGTCGCCGATTGGAAGGAAGATGACTACGAAGGAAAACTGATAACTCCTCGGCTCGGGGAGCGAGTGGTGTATTTCGTGGACGACGATCGAGGGTTGTTTGTTGATTGATGACCACGGACGGAGTCTTCTGCTCGCTTTCATGCGCTTGCGCTTTGATGTGCTGATTTTCATGCGTTTTTGGTGCCCGCCTTTTCCACCTCCAACGGTCAACCATTGAACAGTCTAAGACTTACCGGGCCGTCTCCGCGACGCCCGTTGTCGGTTGGTGGTGGTGGTCATGGGGGGCAGAACTCCCGTACGTCGTAATGCAATGCAGCACAGCGGACAGGAACCTCGTGAATCAGACACTAAGAGGGAGAGGAAACAAAAGTGTTTGGTGTTACTATTGTCCAGGGTGAGATTCCAGGTGGGGTGAGAAAACCTAAAGCGAGGGCGAGAGCGAGGGGCGAGGGTGAGGGTGAGGGGGACGCCTCAATCTGTAGAGGTTTGAAGATGGCAAAGCCAGAAGGGATCTTCTGCGTTTTCCCTTGTTTGTTTTGGTCTTGGTTGCCCACCCCCTCCTCTCTGCTTCTGCCGTGCATAATAAGTATACACCTTTTTTTTTTTTCTTTCGAGCACCTGATGTAAGAGGGTTACATGGAAGGTTGGTGTTTGTTCTAAAGTCTCGTGCCTTTTTTTTTTTTGGTTCAGCGGTCGGTCTAGGGTATCTAGATCGATCGAGAATCCTGGCTCCAAATTTGGCCTGAGAGCTGAAGTGCCTCGGTGAGAGGGAAGAGGAAGACGAAGACGAAGAGAGAGAGGAAGGGGGATGACAGGGGATAAGAATTTGATCGAGTGGAGGCAGCTGAACCAAGAACCCGTTATTGAAAGAAATGGCTGACAGTCATCACCAGTAAAACTTTAGTATCGGCTTTATGGTAATCCGCAGTCAATTTCACTTTCACGGTTGCAACATGCACCGAGTGAGTTTGCACTTCTTACCGAGGGGTATCTAATAATAATAGTGTTACTGTCTGAGCAGGGCGAAAAGAAACGTGAGTGTTTCTGATGTGCAGTGTTGTTCTGGGCTGTGCAGTGTTGTCCCAGGCAGTGAAGAGAGCCAGATGGAAGACACACCTCGAGACCTCCAGCCATTGGATACTTTGGCTTGGCAGTAGCTGCAGTGCCGCACACCGTACAGCAGTAGTGTACTTTGCACGATATCTCCCCACGAAGTGACTCTGAGATAAGTGAGTGGGCGAGCGGGTGAGGTCGGTCTGTGCAGCCGGTATCGTAAACGTAACAGCAGAGAACAGCAAGTAGTTTCCTTTGTGGTAGTTTAATTAGGTAGTCGAGTCTTCGTCCTTTCGAGTATTAATAATACCGTTATTAGAGCGCTAAAAAGTCTCACGCGTTAATTAGTGACAATGCAAGAGAATAGACCCTGTAGACCCTGGTCAATACTGGAGGAAAGTCCCTTGAGGCCGAAACGCCAAATTCCACACCAAAAATTCGAGACAAGACCGAAAAAAAGCTGCTCAGCAGACGAGAAAGTAGCCCCCCCGGGGGAGATGGTGGGTGGTGATTGGCTCCTGCACCGCCTTCCCCGCTTATTGTATCATGAGAGGGACGCGAGCCACGGCTCCGTCAACACCTCTTGTGAGGCGCCGCGGACTGAACTTTGTCTCTGAATCCCTCCCCCCCTTCAACGGCGACGAGGCCTTCACTCCTTTTGTCAGATCAAAGCTTCT
The DNA here is from genome assembly GCA_930272665.1 of Mariannaea elegans. NCBI lineage: Eukaryota > Fungi > Ascomycota > Sordariomycetes > Hypocreales > Nectriaceae > Mariannaea > Mariannaea elegans. Next base: position 359,120 of record CAKNEU010000016.1, on the reverse strand, counting down.
TCTTCTTCTTCTACGCAGCCGACCATCTTCAAACTCGAGTTTCGGGCCTCCGTCAATTCGGCACTTTGTGGCCGCCGTGTCCCGTTCCTCTTTGCTCTGGCCCCCCGGTCCATGCCCACGCTCACTCCCGCCTCCAAGCCCGCGCCCGCGCTCACGCCCGCTTCTGCACCTTGACTCCAACCTCCGAACCGGCTTCTCCCCTTTCACCTCTCAAGGTCACCGTCAACCGCAACTGCAACTACAACTGCAACCGCAAACCGTCAGCCTCGAAAGACGTTTCGCTCGCTGCCGGACCTTCAGTCATGTCTTCGAGTCTCGCGGGTCTGTAGTCCTGGCGCCCTTGCCAGACCCGAGTTTCCTACTTGTGTGCTTCCTACTGCTCGGACGCACTCGGTCGTGCCCAACCCACACGGCCACTCGCTAGCCAACACAACACACCCATAAGAAGACTATCTGCTCCCGTTGCCCTACCATCCTTGACGACCGCGAGAGGCCATGGATTCCCCCATGGATTCACCGTCGAGTGCCACATTGGCCCCGCCGGCCGTTGCCTCTCTGCGGGCCCAACAGTCAACCGCCATGGAGAGATCACTTAGCCAGGACATACGGGAAGAGCGGGAGGAACTACGAGAAGCGGCCGAGCAAACCCTCAACACCATTATCGACCTCAATCTCGACGGCACCATCAAGTGGGTCAGTCCCTCATGGACAGACGTCGTTGGTACACAAGCCGAGAAGGTTGAAGGCGTCCCCATCTCCGACTTGATCGTGAGCGACAATAAAACCGTCTTTGCTGAGGTCGTGGAATCCATGAAGAAGGACGATTCCCGGAGCCATCGGGTTCGATTTGCCATCCAACTCGGAGGACTTTCCAAGCTTCTCCCCGCTGAAGAGAACCGGGATATCGACACCGAAAACGAGGAGCCGCAAGCCTTAGATCTCGAAGCCCAAGGAATCATGGTGTACGATAGTGTTTCCGGCGGAGAGAGCCATGTTAGTTTTCCACTTCTCGAGTTTCACGCCTTTGCTAGCATACTGATGACTTCAATTTTAGACAATGTGGATGCTGCGGCCATGGATGGCCCCTCGTGAGATCAAGATCGACCTTCCTTCGATAATTGTCAACTCACTAGGTTCTGGAGCTGAGGTCCTTGCTGGCTACCTGACCCAACTTGCCGACCCTAACCTTGAGGACCCCGAGCAGCAGGATCCCCCTCCTCCTGTGCTCTGCCGCATTTGTGAGCGTCAGATTCCACGTTGGTGGTTTGAGAAGCACACCGATCTTTGCCTCCAGGAGCACCGAGCAGAAATGGATGTGCAAATGGCACAGGAAAACCTGACGGAGCACCGTCATGCCATTGTCAAGGTTCTCGACGCCTTGGAAGCACGTAAGAGCCGCTCCATGACTGGGGACACCTCCTCGATTCCAATTGCCGAGTATAAAGGACTGCCAATTGGGCCGCCACCAGCCTCAACTCAGTCCTCTCCTGGCAGTTCTCTACCTAGGTCGAGTGAGCGAACGGGTGGTCTGGGGCATACTAGGGCACGCTCCTTTGCTATTCGACGGCCTCAAGCGAGAATTGTTGAGCTTCTGATGGACTTGTGCGATACCGCCATTGAAATTAGCACGCCAGCCATCAAGGAATCATCGTCGTCACAACAAGCAAATGGTGATCTTCGAACGCAATCCCCCCAGTCGGAGTCTCGGATCTCTCAGGTTCTCCAGTGGCAGTCGCCGAGTACAAACACATTGGAGCAGGAGCAGGGGCTGGCCCTCCTATGCGCTGACACTGAGAAGGTTTCAAGGGCGAAGGTAGATGCGGTTTTCCGTCACCGGAAGATCATCGAGTATGCGGAACGCATCCGAATCGAACTGGCGGTCCTCGTGCAGGACTGTATCGACGAGGCACTACGAAAAGCTGCCCGCATTGCCGCTGGAGATCTCTCGGACTCAACTGAGGATGGAGATGAAGGTGTTCAAGAGCAATACGAAGACGGTGAAGAAGAGGAAGCGGAAGGAGTAGCACCTCCGGAGCCTAAGGAAGAGGAGACTTTTTCAGAACCCCTGAATAACCCTTCCGCTCTGGCTGCGGCCCTACGTCAGATGGACATTTCTGACCGACGCAACCGCTCTCGACCAACCTCATTCATTGCCTCGACAAGGTCCAGCAGCCCTAAAGAGTGTCCGACCCCTCGATCGCACTATGGTGGTCCAAGTAGCCTGAGCACTCAGGCCCGAGACACCCGAAGGGATTCTATCTACCTTGAAAGCGACACCGTTGAGAGTGAAGGAAGCATGCGATCGTCTTCAGTCGCTTCCCGAAATGCACCCAGGACCGAATCTCCCATTTCTGAATTTGGCGACCTCAGACGTGCTGCGAGTGTTAGACAACGCCATCGACGGAGTCTGGTTCTTCCCGGTGCCACATCTCCTCGACGCCAAGAATCTCCTTCTCGTCCACACCCACCTTCGTCTCCTTTGAGGATCAAAGCCCGAGGCTTCCCGACTCAAGATGTCATCGTCTCCCCCGAAGCTTCACCTATGCTTCCTGGTAGCGATTTCAGCTCTCCCGCCCCAATTCCTTCTAGACATCATCGGAGGCAATCCTCGGCTGCCATATCCGACTTTGTTATGAAGCCGCCGCCCTCGCCGCGCCTTGGCCCGAACCAGGCTCCTCCTCAACCGAGACCTACGCAGCCTTCGATCAAGGATTTTGAGATCATCAAGCCAATCAGCAAGGGAGCTTTCGGAAGTGTCTATCTTTCCAAGAAGAAATCTACCGGAGAATACTTCGCAATCAAAGTCCTGAAAAAGGCGGATATGGTTGCCAAGAACCAGGTTGGTAACGTCAAGGCTGAGCGAGCCATCATGATGTGGCAAGGACAGAGTGACTTTGTCGCCAAGCTTTATTGGACATTCTCCAGCAAGGATTACCTCTATCTGGTCATGGAATATCTTAACGGTGGTGACTGCGCTTCTCTGATCAAAGTCCTTGGTGGACTTCCCGAGGATTGGGTAAAGAAGTACCTGGGCGAAGTCATCTTAGGCGTTGAGCACCTTCATAGTCGAGGCATTATTCATCGAGATCTGAAGCCAGACAACCTCCTGATTGACCAGAAAGGTCACCTCAAATTGACTGATTTCGGATTGTCACGCATGGGCTTGGTCGGACGACAGAAGCGAGCATTAAACAGCGAGAATTCCGACGGGACCCCTGACCTCCTTAAGCAAGGACCATTTGCTCGCTCTGCCTCAATTGCGTCTTCGAGATCCACCTCTCTCGACCTACATGGGCACACTCATTCCCCAAGTATGACACCACAGATAATACCGGATGTCGGTAGCCTGACGCAGCCATCGTACTTCAATCTCGGCCAGGAAACCACTCGCCGGGTTTCTAATAGCCGCCGTAGCGATAGTGGTGGTAGCGAGAGCCTTGCTCATATGGTCAACAACTTTTCTTTGAATGATTCCGAGACAGGGTCTCAACCCAATAGCCTCAAGTCGCCAGTGGATGAGGATGCAATTGCCCACGGCTCACCCGATCTACCACCAAACTTCAATCATAACCACCGGTTGAGTATGGATGGCCACAGGAACTCGCTCCCGCCGCCGTCCAACATGATGCCTCCTCCAATGGCCCTTTTCAATCCAGAAGATACGAATCGACGGTTTGTTGGCACTCCGGACTACTTAGCTCCGGAAACCGTCAAGGGTGACAAGCAAGATGAGACAAGTGATTGGTGGTCTGTTGGCTGCATCTTGTTCGAATTTTTGTTCGGAATCCCACCCTTCCATGCTGGGGAGGCGGAAATAGTTTTCGAGAACATTCTCGCGCGCAGGATCCAATGGCCCGACGAGAATGAGTGTGAGCCAGTGTCTGACGAGGCCAAGGACCTCATCAATAAACTACTGTGCATGGAACCTCCACAGCGTCTGGGTTCCAACCTTGAGGATAAGTTTGCCTCCGGCGGAGAGGAAATACGAGCTCATCCATGGTTCCAAGGTGTCAACTGGGACACGTTTCTCGAAGACGAGCCCCAGTTTGTGCCGCAGCCGGAGAACCCCGAGGACACGGAATACTTTGATGCCCGCGGCGCAGTCCTACAATCTTTTGCCGAGGAGATGGAGGATCAAACCTCACCTCAGCCCTCGACCGCTGGGTCCGAATACCCCGAACGACCACACGACGCTCTGTCTAAAGTTCGGTCTCAGGTCAACTCCATGAACCGCAAGCTTATGCCGCTGCACATCCCGCCTCATGTTCGGGACTTGAAGTCGAGACGACTAAGTGAGCCAGTAGCTATGGACGATTTCGGCACATTCAATTTCAAGAACCTTCCCGTGCTGGAGAAGGCCAACAAAGACGTGATTCAAAAGCTGCGAGCTGAGGCGCTGGCCGCTCAGAGCAAGCAATCTTCCGTTAGTCCCGGAGTAGCGACCAGTGGCATGTCTCCCACTCCGTCTCTTGAAGGCAGTCCTGTTATGGCCAATCCGATCCAGAGGACCATTTCCAATGCTAAAAATCGACCACAGTCGCCATCTGGCATCAATCATTCGAACGCATCCCCAAGCCGGATGTCACAACCATCCTCGCCGCTGCTTGTTTCGTTCGTGACTGGACAAGGGTCTGAAGGTCGTCGAAAGGCATCAAGCAACTCGTCAAGCCTTTCGCATCAATCGGGCCCGTCTCTCCAGCCTACCTCGATGTACGATGGTCCAAAGGTTCCTCCTAGTCTCCAGAAGGCTGCTACCACAGTTGCGGCGGCATCGCCTGCTAAGGGCCGGGGAACAGCTCCTGCGCCGCTCTCCTTGTCACCGCAAAAGGCCATAGCAACTCCTCGACAATCAAGTGGTTCCTCAGCAGGCCGGTCGCGGTCGCTAACGGTGGGCTCCCCGTCGCAAGATGGAAGCCCAGTCGCGCCCGATATCTTGCAGCACCATCGAAACCGAAGGAGTCAAGTTTTCGACATGTCCCCGTCCTCATCCGATAATGAGGGAGAGAAGCACAACGCTCTCCTTCGAGTCCAGCGACGTCGGCAGAGCTCACGACGACTGTCACAGATTGCCTTCGATGCAGGTCCGACCTTCCGACCTCTGGATGTCCTCATCTGCGAAGACCACCCTGTTTCTCGTATGGTAATGGAAAAGCTACTGGAGAAGCTCCGCTGTCGAACTATTTCTGTTGCCAATGGGCCCGAGGCGGTTCGGTATTCGATGAGCGAGATCAAATTTGACGTCATCTTCTTGGAATATCAACTACCCCAAATCGGCGGAGCGGATGTGGCGCGTATGATCCGAGAGACTAAGAATGCCAACTCGCATACGCCCATAGTTGCCATCACGGCTTACCTCAAAGAGCTCCAGGCACCACACTACTTTGACTCGCTCATCGAGAAACCTATCAGCTCCTCGAAGCTAACTGAAGTTTTGCGGAGCTTATGTCAGTGGCGGCCTGAGTCCCCTGGGACGAGCACACCAGGTAGCTTGCCACGACCGTTGCCAATAGGCATCCGTAGGGCAAACTCTCGTCTAGAGGATAGCCCAACATCGACTTCGTCCATGTACGCTGGGCGCCTGGGAACGGCCATGACTTCGAGCCGAGAAGATTCCATCAGTTCATCGTTGTTTGGAGACTCGGAGTCGGTCACTACGGATGATATACCCGTCGTCATTAGTCGCAAGGCAACTAATGAGTGGGATGAAGGCGGGCTTGGTATTACTACGGATCCGGACGGTCTCAACCTATTAGAGCCAGTGAAGCCAATTCCTCACCTGCTCACCCAGCAGTCGGCTCCCCCGCTTATGGATCATGGGCCTCGATTGCCAAACAACATCAAAGCCAAGAGGGATGCAGGAGAGCGACTAGCCCCAGAGGGAACCGAGTCTGCCGACGACGAAGACGAGGAACTCGGCACGGGACGAGACAAACACCTTGGACGGAACAGCCAACAGCTGCTCAGCAAGGCGGGCCTCCCTAGCTCGAAACTTGGAATTGAGATGATGCGAGCCAACAGCCATGACAGCGTCACCATAGGATCAGAGAGCACACCCGAGGCGGTGACGCAGGTGGCGACTACACCATCTAAAGAGATGGAAATGGGGTTGCTAGACATCGTGTCTACCGAACTGGCTCGCACCCCACCGGATAGTAGTCACGAAACCATAATTCGTGTGGGCGAAACGCCTGAGACGGAAGAAGACGGCGTTGACGCTACACCGCGGCCGTTGGCAACACGGTATGACAATGCTGAAGACCTTGAGGAGACACCGCGGCCAATTGCGAAGTGAAAGATTCACTTTGCTTCTGGGCGTGATGATACTGACATCTCTACACAATCTGGGTTTATTCATCTAACCTTTCATTCATTCATTCATTCATTCACTCATTTTCATTTTCATCTCCATTTTTTCTTACTTGGTTTTTCTTATGTACGGATTGTAGCGTGGCGTTTGAGCGGAGAGACCTGAGTTGAGCTTAGCTGAGCTGAGTTCATATACATCGTGGAAGGTGATCCTCTCATATAAACGCACAGATTATATCGTGGTGATGAAGCCTCGAGAGCAAGGGAAGAAAGAAAAATGGCATGCCCCGTAGCTGAGAAGAAAACCCTTGGGAAGGAATCCGGGAGAAAATTTTCACGCTGAGACCGACAAAGACTGGATTCGCGTCAAAGCGAAAGTGCATCTATGGTGGCAAACGGAAACGGAGTTTTTTTCCCTTTCTTTTTCTTCTTTTCCTTTTTACAAATTTCTCGAACCTCGTCTTTTTTCTTGTCGTGCCGGTTTTTCGGTGTTTTTTTTTTTTTTTGAGAGAGAGAGAGACTTGGACAAGTAAGACGGACCTATCGAACGAACACCACCAAATGGGAGGTTACAGCTGTAAACGCGTGCTTCGAGGGCCACGGGCGATGATGGGGCGGCAAATTCATTCTTCTTCTTCCACGGCGATGAGATTGGGCAGGGTGTTTTGGCGATGGCAATTGATGGCCGTGGGCGTGCTGGTGAAGAAAACATATAAAAGGACGTTGCCGGAGTGGAATTCGAGACGAAATCCATCTCCTCTCCACGGGCTTGCTTTGTGCTCCTCCTTTCACCCCATGCTGTTGCTGTCTTTGCTAATGCCGAGTGCCATTGTAAGCAGGGTCTTGCCAGCAGTTTATAAGAGACCAAAGATATGATACAGAATTTACTACATATACGCCTCCATTGATTAGTTTAGTATATTGCGTGACGTACCGGTACCTCGTGGCTAAATAATTTTTATTGCTTTTTTAAATGTCGAGGACCAGCTAATATGGGGGTCTGTCAAGCACTTGGACCTAGAGTGCTGAAAAAAGTATTCGCAATAATAGGGAGTGATAAGAATAGGTAATAGGAATAGGTATTGATGCAAGGAGATGTATATTGATCTTTAGGTGAACTGGTTTTTTTCTTCTTTTTTTTTCGTTGTTATGACATTTTCGTTAGCTTCGACGAGGTGACAGACTAGTAGGTACAAGTAAAATGTTTCAAATTCGACTTCCTAGGTCACGGTGTAAGATGTCGAGGTGTAAGATGATGAATTTGTCCGTCAATCTGCCGGACTCGACCTAGATATCTCATTAGGCTGCACGTGATTTTACCCCTCCAGTGTCTCTTGTGAGAGCAGGTAGTAAACCGGCCAAGTGGTATACTTGATCAATTATCCGTAATTGAGCTTGAAATGGGGGACTGGAGGTGGAGTAGATACCCCCGACGTGGCTCACCTTGACGTGGACATGTTTTTTGGCTTCCAATTCCTCCGAACTTAAATAAATATTAAGTGAGCATGCACACTTGAGGAGAAAAAAGAAATAGATTCCTGGGGAAGGAAGCGGGGAGGAGACGAGAGATTACGAAGAGATGGAGATGGAGGCAAGTTTGCGTTCCAGGAAACGGGGCAAGAATTGAAGCTCGCAGCATCAAGAAAACCAGAAAAGAAATGCCTCTTTTGTTGGGACCGGGCCGGTATAGATATCCAGCAAGACACCCCAGTCTACGTTTGACTTTTCTTTTTTTGAAGTTGTCAGCTGGCGGCCGAATTGTGCAAAAGGTCCAAGGCTTCTCGGCGGATCTGGGCTCGTGGAGATGGACAATGGCGGGGGTGCGTTATCCTCCGCTCTTTGTTTTGCACCGCGGTTTACGGCCGAGATGGAACAGTGCTAGCGTAGATGCCCTGAAAGCCAAGGGGAGGCTGCTTGAGCTAAAATCAAAAGGTTGTCACGACTCGAGCTTGTATTTGTCAGTCTGGCATGGAGGGTGGACCGCGCGTTATGGTTATCTCCATAGCGTGCTGCGAATTAACGATTATTCCTTGGAGAATGGTGCGTGTGGGGACGAAAAGAAACGGTCTGGAGGCGTGGGCGTTGTCTACCGGGCCATTCAGTGGCGAGGGTTGACATATCCTTGGGGTGCCTGGTTTTTATCGGGTCCGTAGGTTGTCGCGTTGAGATATAGCCGCACGAGGAGGAGGGAACGGGAGGTGGCCGGGAAGGTAGGAGGATCTTCATGAATAACAACATTGGTGGCTCATGTCGGCTGGAGATGTTGGAGATTGAATTGGGCTCTCTGCATCTCAGAGGGGAAGAAGCGACTCTCTCTGGATCCCTGGAAGCATCACGAGGGCAGGGCGGTGGATCAGACCCTCTTCTTCCTCAGCGATGTGCAGCGTTAAGAAAACCTGGAAGATGGCCGACGAAGACGAGGCGGATGGCGCGGTGTTGTGAAAGTAATTTCTTGCCCATCAACCGCTGTAGATGTGTTGGGGGCGGAGAAGAAGGGTGATGCCGGTTGAGGAAGAGTAGAGCTGGCGGTTAATGAGTTGTGCCGGGTATGTGAGCGTTTGGCGATGTGAGTGTGTTTCTGAAGAGTGGATGGTTAATTAGGTGTGCATCTCGGGGAAAAGGTACTTACTGTGTGTACGTAATTTGGTTTGTGGGCTTTTTTATTATTATTATTATTATTAAGGTTTACGACATTGAATGAAGAAAGAACTATGCAAATGAAAAACCAAGTTGGAGGAGTGAAAGTAAAAGTAATAGATGAAGAAGGAAACTGAAGAAGGAAAGTAAAGGAAAAAGGAAAGAATGGTAATTTCATGGGCGAGGCTTTGGCATCGTGATGATTGCACCAATTCTCTGGATATACGGCATGGACGTTTCAGCTGTGAAGCCGTTTTAGGCCACCGAGGCTCAGACGAGAAACCATAGTCTTGAGTGGGCGAATTAATAAGAGGGTCTGCGACACCATTTGATTATTCTAGTACATTTTCTTTTCAGATTTTATCGCCTCACACTGCCCATGTTGAGTTTTGTCCGTTCGGGGACTCATGTCGCGTGCCTTCCCGCAGTCGGTGTTGGAAATGGGAACTTTTTATGGCCAACCATGCAGCCGAGTTGTTCTTCGGTAAAGAAAAAAGGTTAACCTAGTTTTAAAATCGTTGTGACAGGGACGGAGGCACGGGGGGCACGGAGAGACGCACACAAAAGCAGCACCCGTCAAACGTTGGCCTAGACCTTTCCTTTTTTTTTTTTTTCTGGCAAGGAAGGGCATCACACGAGCACTTTCCCAAGTTGGCTAATGGGGTTCATAGTGGATACCACGTTGCGGGGGCCGACGTTGTTTGGCCAAGGCCCGGTAGACGGCTAAGATGCTGCCAAGCCAACACGTGCATGAGACCCTGGTCCGATTTGACAAGCTGGAGACATTTTCTGGAGCGGGTTGTGCTTTGCACAATTCCTGCCTCCAGCTCGAAGTAGTGCATGCACCTAAAATGTTTTCCGGCATCTTGACTCTGCGCGTTTCAATGTTGGTTTTGCCCGACTGAAAAGGCCGACAATCCATCTAACTTATCTCTTGGTCGGGTTGCCCGATCGTTCCGGCGCGGCTGCCAAGCTTGCCAAGAATACTTACCGAGCCGGGTAGCGGAAACAGCACAACAGGGTATGGATGGGGGATTTGGGAATACCTAATGGCGAAGGGGGGAAAAAAGAATAGCGACTTCAGAATTAATGAGGATGTGTCGTCCGTGGCGTTTGTTTTGCCTCCCTCCGGTCGCTCAATTGGGACACCGAGAGGTTGCGTGTGCTGAAATGCGGGATGCAAGAAAGGATCGAGGGTCGTTCCTTTCGGTGTCCACTAACTCATTGATTGATTGATTGATTTGGGCGTCCATCATGCGAGCATGGATGAACATGGGCAGAATACGGCTTCGAATTGGCTGAGAGAAGACAGAAGCCAGGATAAGCTCCCAAACTTTGACCTTCGTTCGCCTCTGTTTCGCCGCTGATGAAGCTTCAGGATCCACTGGGTTGTGCCGTGATATCCGGTCACGCGCACAATTGCTGTCTTCGTGCATGCTTATGCTCGGTCGTCATAGGACGTATGAACCAGCATGGGCGAGTAGCTCGGCCCCCCCGTCCGGGATCTCGCCTGGATCTCTTGTCTTCCCACACTAGTTTTAGTTCGAGTTCTCCTCTCCCCCCCCCTGCAACCGAGCAACCTTGCAATACAGTATCTGTTCCCGGCGGTCCTCTCATTAGCTCCTTTTGCCTTTTTTTTTTCCTCCCCAAGAGCGGGCCGTGGCCATATGCCTCCCTCTGGTACGTACTATACGGTCCGGTAACGACTGTTGATGATGGGGGTCCTACTTTGGAGGCTGATCTTCACTCTCTAAAACGGGTCCCTGACCATAGAGTCGCCCACGAGGTTGCTACGACGCCTCTGACTGGCTGGTTCAGACCTCACGATGCTTGCTCAAGCTCGTGTCGTTGTGCAAAGTCTGGTCGATGTCCATCTGGTTTAAAATATGCCCTTCGTCGCTGCTTTTTTGTCTTGTCCCTTCTCTTGACCAACCTGCCAAGACAAGTTTCAGTCGGCACCAATCCTCTTTCTTTTATTAAAAAAAAAGCCAATCGACTTGGTTTTTATTCAATTGTCTCCGTCACACTTCGTGCTGAGACATCTCACGCACTTATCATCCCTGTGGGGTTGACTTACAACACTCCCAAGCAGCCACCATAACAACAAACCGACCAAAACGAGGAAGATAAAAACATCTTGTCTCCCTCCAATTCTATCACTGAATAATAATAATAAAAATCTCACAACCGTACAACTATTGAACGTCCCAACACAATGGTCCATCGCCATCACGGATCCACCATCCCTGGTGAAGTTCCGGTCCCTCACGGACCCGCTGACAGCGACGACCCCGATGATTTCCCCGGCCTTACCAACGACGAGCGCCGCATCTTCAGCCATGTCACCCGCCCAGACGACTCGTACAACGAGGAGGGTGTCTACTGGGCCGATCTTCCCCTCGCCAAGCGTATCGGTTTCGTCACCAAGGTCGACAGGCAGGCTGCCAGTGAAGAGGCCGGTTCCGCCTGGGCCATGTTCAAGGAGGACCCCCTGTCCAACTTGTCGTGGTACTTCCGCCATGCTGTTATCCCCGGTGCTGGTCTCGGTCTCGAGGGTTACGTGCTCTTCTCCATCGGTAACCTCCAGCCCTTGTTCAAGGCTGCTTGGCCCGAATGCTGGGGCACCGACAACACGGAGTGCAGCACGAACTGGATTGCTACTGTTACCTACCTCGAGATTATCGGTATCATGGTCGGTCAGGTCTTTGTTGGTGTAAGTAACTACTACTTTCTTTTCCTTCCCCTCCCTTTTTCCTAGACACACACACACACACACACACTCAAACATACACGCCCAACCCGCTTTATTCCCATCCCAAACCGCCGGCATGCTAGAACCATGCACTAAGCCAGCCATACACCTTACGCTTGCATTCCATTTTTGGTAATACCTATCTCTCTAACACACAAGCCTCGCAGATAATCGGTGATTGGATTGGCCGACGATGGGGTCTCATTCAGGATGCCGCCATCATGTTCATTGGTCTTATCATGCTCACTGCCTCTTGGGGTCTGACTCTCCAGGGCTGGGTCATTTGTTACGCCTGGTCTCTCTTCTTCTACGGTATTGGTGTCGGTGGTGAGTATCCCATCACTGCCACCTCGGCTCTCGAGGGTGTTTCTACTGGTGGAAAGCTCTCCACCCGCGAGGATCGTCTTCACCGTGGTCGCCGTGTCACCACCGCCTTCTTGATGCAGGGTTGGGGTCAGTTCGTCAACCAGGTCATTCTCATCGTCCTTCTCGTCATCTTCAACAAGGGCCAGGGCTCGCCTCCCTACAGCAAGTCTGCTGCTCAGTACACCTTCCGTCTCTCCTTTGCCTTCCCCGCCGTCGGTACCCTCTGGCTTCTCTACTATCGTACCTACCGCATGCGCAACGCCTCTAAGCAGCTCGCCGATGCTAAGAAGCGTGCCAACGTCACTGGCTATGATGTTACCGCTCTCAAGTACTGCTTCAAGCACTTTGGTGGTCGTCTGCTCGCCACCGCAGGCACCTGGTTCTGTAACGATGTCTTCTTCTATGGCAACAAGCTCTTCCAGTCGCAGTTCATCACTGTCATTTCTGACAACCCCAGCTCTCTCCTGGTCACCTGGTCCTGGAACATGATCAACATTGTTGTTTCCCTTGCCGGTTACTACCTCGCCTCGCTCACCATCGACAACAAGCTTTACGGCCGCAAGATGATGCAGCAGGTCGGCTTCTTGATGTGCTTCCTCATGTTCGTCATCCCCGCCTTCAAGTACGAATACTATACCAGCCCTGCTGGTATTCACGCCTTCCAGGCCATGTATTTCCTCTCCTCCTTCTTCAACCAGTTCGGCCCCAACTCCGTCACCTTCCTCGTCGCCGGTGAGGTCTTCCCCACGCCCATCCGTGCCAGCGCCCACGGTTTCGCCGCCTGCATTGGCAAGGCCGGTGCCCTGCTCGCCTCGATCCTGTACAACTACATCGACACCCAGACCAGGTTCTACGTCGTCCCTTGGTTCGGCCTTGCCGGTATGCTGCTCACCTGGCTCTTCCTCCCCGACACCACTGGTCTCGACCTCAAGGAGCAGGAGCGCCGCTGGGCGTACATCATCGAGGGTAAAGCCGAGGACTACCACGGTGTGGCTGTCAACCCCACCCACTTGTCCGTGTGGGAGCGTCTTCGTGGCGTGGGTAAGACTTACAACCCTGAGATGGACTGGAAGAGCAAGATCGAAGACATGCGCCGTGAGTGGGAGCTTGTCCAAGCCAACCGTGGACCCAAGGAGGCCGAGGATGATGATTACCCCCAGGATGGCGAGTTCTCCCCTGAGATTCACGCCTTCTTCAAGCGCTCTAGCCCCAGAGGTCTTCGCGAGGAGGGTGTCATGGTCGACAATGAGAAGACAGCTGTTCCTTCGGCTGACTCTAACTCGACATAAAAAAAAAAAAGACCATCAACCCCTACTGTTTACACCTCAGAAAGATTGACATATATACCCTTTCCTCTCCTTTTTTCCCCTTCTTATAGTTGATAATGGGTTGTGGTGCTGCAGAGAGATGTCCTGAGGGAGCGATAGCGAAGGCTTGATATAGCATATACCATGATAGTGGCGTTATAATTGATTTCTATCTTCAAACATGTTTAAAAACATTTCCGCCTTTCCTTTCTCTCGTGCTCTTGACTTTTAATAACTTGCATGGTACTCGTGGGCGCCCCTCATCATGATGTAAAAGTAAGCTCAACTCCCTGTTGAAGTCGAGTGTCCTGTCGCATGTGCAGAGATCGACCACAAATTGATAATCACCCGATGTCAACGGCGAATGAAGCCTAACCTGAATTGTACAGTAACGCCAAAACCCAAAGTCCAGTCAAGTCTCCTGCACGTGATTTCTCGCCATGCATGGTTTCTTTATCTTACTAGCTCTCATGTAGGGCCTGGATGATGTAAATTCGTGTATTTTGTTGGCCTCAACAATGAATTACACACTGAGGTTTTCCGTAGAGAAGACTATAACGAAGAGTAGGCAGGTTCCAATAGTATCAACAGGCTGGAGGACGAAACAACCTTCTACATAAGCACCATCGTACTCCGAGTTCCCGAGAAGTGAGCCTGAAACATGAGTAAAAAGAAGAGGAGGAAACGGGGCTCCTGAAAGCAAAGCATGCCCTACGCTGAGTTATACGATGAGGGGCGTGAAATTTTCCTCGGGGTCGACCTACTACGCACATTTGCAGCTGTATGTATCGCAGAATAACATGACCAATCCAGGAGTCCATAACCCACCGAAACATCTCCGGTACATGAAAGGGGTTCTGAATGGTTTAAGACAAGGTAGAGACGTAGGACTGGGATCTGCCCCCCGTAAGTAGTAACTGGGGAACTTGCGGAGTAGTACAAGAGACATTTGACGTCCTGAAGCTTTCATTGATTAATACTTCTTTATAAGTGTCTTTTTACTGGCAACTTTTTATTCTAATTTTTTTTTGGCAGCGGGTGGAGACGCAATCAGACGATACCCTGCACTCTTGGCCTGTCGTAAGCCACAGCCGACTTTTTGATATACTAACATTTCTAGTCTTTGCACCTAGATGTCATAACATAGCATCACTCACATCCCGGAGTCAACGACTGGAAAATGCAGTGCTTTCATTCCCCTCGGTCCTAGTCTATGCGTCATATTCTGTCTTCTGTCCGTTCGTCAACTCCAATCATTCAAACAGGAAAACAACCATCTAGATAGCAAAGACGGCACAAAAAATGACCGAGAGATACCTGCTCTGGATTTGGTGGTATCAATACAAGCAAAGCAAGGCTTGAAGCAACATACGTTGAGAAAACATTGACATCGAAACGAACAAAAAAGTAACTGAGGCTTTGAAAAGAATATGCCTGCCCAATCCTGATCCCCTAAAAATAATAACCCGACTCATTGTGACTCCGTCTGCTTGTGCTGTCCTTGCGGGCCAGTCTCTGTTACGTCTGTGTCTCTCCTATTTGTCTTCGGGCTCTCTCTTGGCTGCCCGCGCCGGGACGATCGCGGTGCAGGTCCTGGCCCTGCAGTTTGATGATATTGCAAAGATTGTTGTGATTGCTGTTGAAGCTGCTGCGTTGCTGGTTGCTGTTGCTGCTGTTGCTGCTGTTGCTGCTGTTGCTGCTGTTGCTGCTGTTGCTGCTGTTGCTGCTGTTGCTGCTGTTGTTGTTGTTGCTGTTGTTGTTGCTGTTGCAAGGGAGGTTGGTTTTGCTGTGGAGGGTTCGACGAAGGGACGATAACGCTCAGGACACAATCGTCGAGATGTTCGTAAAAGTCTTGTGCAGCAGCGAACTCATTGCGGCATATTGAACAGCGAGCTCTTGTGTTTGCGGGGGTGTCGCCACTTGGGAAGCGACGGGCTCCAGGCCCAGTCTGATCGACGTGGTGAGCGGCAGTAAGATGGCGTTTGAAAACATCGGCCCTGTTAAACGACTTCTCGAAAGGAGTTCCGGCACCAGGACAGAAAGGGCACGCCATGGAGCCACGATAGTGAGTAAGAGCATGGCGGTTCTTGTCGTATTTCCTGGCAAAGCCTTTCGTATGGTACTCGCACGACACAATCGGGCACTTCTCTGGGCGCTCTTCTTGGTGAGTAAGCATATGGGCCGCGAGGTCGCGAAAGACGCGACCACAGTCGGGGTGAGGACAACGCGCCCGGTTCTCGGCGGATCTTCTCGAAGGGCTGATGCGTTCAATGGGAATAGGAGGTTCGAACGTGGAACGAAATGCCGATTCGTAAGCAGGCGGAAATGCTGTTACCAAGGTGACATTGTTGGGGAAAGGAGCGGATTCGGTAGCGGGGGAGGGATGCTGAGTTGCCTCGCCATAGTCCGTCATCGATCTGTCTTCGTTATCTTCTCCACCACTAGAGGAAGCATCTTCGCTGGCATCGGCGGATTGTTGCACCTCTCGCATCCAATCCCTGAGAGCGGACATGGACGGCCAGTCACCGCTCGCTTTCCCTGCTCGATGTGGTCGGAAGTGAGCTCTGCGGAGATGAGCTGCTGCATTGTAGTATGCACCGTAACGCTTCTGCGCGAGACAAGCCTTGCAACGAGATAGGGGGATCACAGGCTGAGGCCCCAAAGGATCCGGGGTTTTGGGCTCTTTGCAAATCCACCGTTTGACCATGGGTGAGTGCTTAGCATCAACATGGCGCTTGAGCTCGTGCTCTCCGCGAAACCCGTCCGGATGCTCGTTACATTTATCGCAAAATAGTCGTCGTAGAGATGGTCTCCGGAACGAGGGCCGGAATTTGGGAATCGGGTCCCCGACAGGCCGTCGCATTTTCGGCATTGATGATGGGTCTTCTCCCACCGTATGTCGTCTAGATCGCTCGGGAGCATTGCTGGGTGGATTGAATTGTTCTGCCACAGAGTTTTCTGGTTTGATCGCGAAGCCTGCAGTCTCCCTTTTCCACGGACCACTACTGGGCTCGAAGGCTGGAAATGGTTGTCGCGACGTCGATTCATGATTCAGCAGTGAGGGGAGGAGGGGTTCGCCTTGACCTGTCTCTTGATATTTCCCGGGACGAATAAACCCGTTGAACCCATAACCATCTAGTTCTCCCTTGCCAATATTCATGAGGAAATCGAAAGCGGTCGAGAAATTCTGAGACGCCCACAAATCTCGACGTGTCACACGATCTGTTTGCTGCACTAACATTCCTTCCTCATGCGTCAAGTTAGTAAAATATGCATCGCTAGAAGCCGAAAATAACCCAACCAGAGCCTTGTACACGCTCTGGATGGCTGGTCCAGGCGCTTCCATACGTGCTGGCCCCGAATATCTCGGTTGGTAGTAGCCCTGCGGTGGAGGGAGAGATATTTCCATGAGTATTGTCTGCACGGTACTGAAGATGCATAGAGAAATAAAGACCCCCAACCAGTGTTTCAGGTTCATGCTCGACTTTTTCGAAACTACCACGTCAAAAGAGCTCAGCAAACTCATTGTGAAAGACCTCAGAAGATGACTCCGGTCTGGAAAGGAGGTGTCTTCGGCAGATAGATTTCGAGGATGGGTCGGCCCTGGGCGAATAACCGGGCTTGGTTGCAACACGTCGTAAAACGCCACCTCTCGAAGTAATTGCTTCGCTCGATACAGCGTCGGATGCGTCGTCATTTCCATGTCTCGGGAAGAGGAGAGTTGGCCACTAATGGATATCAGCTCGAGTAGGTCGTAGGCTGTATCTTGACAGTTCCAACTAGTAGCAATAACTCTGAGGATTGGGGGCATCGCCGTAACTTCAAGTGGTAATTGGTTTACCGGGCGTTGACTAAGATCAAAATCCCCTTCTGTCCACCAAAAATTATCTTGAAAATCGACCCTCGGAGCACTGATAAACGCTCCCCCTGAAAGAGAAGGGTAAGTTCTGAGAATGTAATCATTCATATTGCCTTGACGGTGATGGGGTGGGGTGATTGGAGTCTGGGCAGGAGTCGATACAGGCCCTATTTGTGGGTTAACTTGGGAAACAAGCTCTTTAGAGCGGGAGTCCCTAATACCTGGAAGAATCCTATCAACCAGAGAAACGACTGATCCGCGATAACAACCCAGATAACCCCAATGAGCCTCGTTCTCTGATGGAGGAAGGTCCGCGCAGGACGTGCACGGGTTACTTGAATCGCACTAGGGAGTCATAAGTTCATGAATAGGAGAAGCAGGCGGAAAAGTCCAAAGCGAAATCCTACCTGTTTGTTGAGAGCCCGACATCGAAGGCAGGGGTCGTTCTCTCGCAAAAGCTGTAGCTCTCCGATGGATTGAAGTCGATGATGACCAACACGAGCTCTTTTCAGGGGAGGTAATTGGGTATCGACATCATCTGCCAGATTTCGCACAAGGGACGCGCGGTTATCTGTAAAGTTGAGGCTTGTGGTTGAGTCTCTAGTCGCTGTACTTGCTGTGGACGGAGTCGGCAGAGGAAGGGGAGGAAGATTTGTGGTCACTAAAGGACCCGGGGGTTTGACAGAGGACGTCCGGCTTCTCGACATGCCGTCCATGGGCTTTACTGGCGAGTGTTCTGTCGATGGCAGAACAGGTCTTGATGGAAGGGGAGGTTCAGGCTCTCGAGTTAGTTGAGGGGTAGTGTGAAGTCTAACATGGCTATCTCGGTCGACCCGAGTTGCAAATCCGTAGATGTAACGAACACATTGTTCATGCCAGCATTTGAAGGATTCTCGGGGAATAGCTCGGGGTAAGGGAGCATCCCGAGAGGGTAAAGGGACATTTGACTGAGTGTGGTGGGTGAGGGTGAGATTCCTGTCGAGCCACGGGGCGAAGCCCGGCGGTGCCTGATCTGGGGAAAAGTGCGTCAAGACGCCTGCCACATTCAAGCCTATGCTGTTAGTTCTCCATCGCTCAAGATTTCCGGATCTACACGATATTCATAGAATTAAGGATACATTTACACACCTTGCTGATCGAATGCGGCCTCGAGAGATTCGCAACGGTACTGCAGCACCCGAGCCTCTTCAGCCAGAGAGAGAGTAGGGATGCGTGACGCAATTCCTGTGGTGGGGAAGTAAGTGAGCAGGCTGTATCAGTAGGAATTGTACGGAAGAGAGGGGGGGCAGGCATAAGCGAACCAAGCCATTCAGGACGAGTACAAGTCAGAAAGGAGGGGTCAAGGCAGGACAAGACGAACCGTGACGTTCAACAGCATCTTCGAGGAGTCGCAGCTTATGACGCAGCATGTCCACCTCGAAGGCAGGATTGAAGGAGACAAGACGTGCATGTTGAGAAGGAGACGAGGTAGAGAGTCTCGGTCCCAGGTCAGCAGAAGCAGAAGTAGCAACAGAAGCAGGAGCAGGAGCAGGAGCAGGAGCAGGGGAAGAGGTAGGAGGAGCGGCAGCATAGAGTTTGGTGACAGTAGAAGTCGGGGCGGTAACATAAGAGGCATGATGTTGATACGGGACGTGATGGAAGGCACCGTCGAGATTGGGCTCCGGACCGGACATGGTCGACGGAGTGGACTCATCCCTGCTCATATCTGTATCGGGTCACCTCATCTCGTCTCGTCTTGTCGAGGTAGAGGTGTCGTGCTGGGCTGGGCTGCCGAGCATGAGCATGGCGGACTTTTTTTGGTTCTGTCAGACCTTTTGACGGGGTGGGAGAGAGAGGCTATTGTCGACTAGCAGTAGCAGCCATTGTCCCCAGAGATACCGGTGTGAAGGAACGAAACAAACAAGCCAAAGAACGGGAAATACGGAGGATAGGATTGGATAGGGCAAAAAAGGTTAATCAGAGTGCCGAACAGGTTGGATGGAGAATGGAGACGGGAACGGGAATTTTCTTGTTACGAGACCTGAGGCTCTGACAAAGAGTGAATGAAAGAGTTAGGTTTTATCGATGGACACGACATGGTTGCTGGGGCCCCAGCTGGCCCTTGACCTTTGGGGCAAAAAGATGCGTGCGTGTGTGTGTGTGCGTGTGTCAGTCAGTGAGTGCAGAACAAGCAGAGAGAGGATGGAACGGAGGAAGCAGTGAGCAGAAGGTGGGGCAGTCCCCCGTCACGGCAGATTTGGAGATAGTGCCGACCACGATGCGAAGCGGCCTGGGCGTGGGAGAATGGGAGTGGGAGGGGGGAGGGAAAAAAAAAATACCAGCCCTTGGACTTTTGGGGGCCTGGAAAGAGGATCCTTTTTGGCTGGGGGTCCCGGTAAAGTGAGTAAGGGACAGGACCAGAGCGAACCTTCGAAGTGGTACCCTGTCTGTAGGCGAGCATGTAAGTACGAAGTAGCTAGGGCCGTGGTATTGACTTGAGCTATAATAAAGCAAATGTACCCTTAGTAAAGGCAGGACTACTACGGAATTGTTGACGACAAGTAGAACCAGAGCAAATTTGAGACAGAAGCGCGCTTCGCTCGGCAAGGGAAACACACGCGATATGCTCTAGAAATTCCTATATCATTTATATGACGGAGTGAATTGGAGCCGCGCTGGCTGTGGCTTCGTGTACATGCTTCTTTTCGTCCAGTATTATTGATGGAGACGAGAAGACCGAAGCCATGTCTCCTGTCTCCATACTCTCGCCCCGACCACGGCAGGGCCAGCGAGGATCAACCAACCGGGGCCCGGTCCCGGCCACGAGTCTCCATGTATAGTCCCCGCGAAGGCATGAGTCGAAGCACGAGCGTTTTCACCCACCCTGTCCGGTCCAAGTCCAGTCTTGTTGTTGTCTAGGCCCTGGCCAGCCAAGGCCCCAAGTGAGCCACACAAGAAGAGCCACAGTCGCAATCAGTCATGGAAACTGGAGCACATGGTGGATGGCGACTGGTGGCCCTGTGCGTGTTGTGGCGCCTTGTCGAGGGGAGCCCTGTCGCCCATACGCGCGGTAGCCCAGCCATGGAAGGTGGTGAAGCACCCAAGGAGCCGGGGTCTGGGTGGAGGAGGGGAACCTTTTGCTCAGCGAAGAAAGCTGGACGGACGCGGTCGATGTAAGAGGTACCGCCTGATGTTACATAACAGTAGCCTGTGTGTGTGTGCCACGGACAATGGACTGCTGGTAGTGCTGTACTGGGGGTTTTGGTGTAGGCGGTGATGAATGTTCTTTGGAGAAGCTTGCATCCTTCTTTGCCTCATCAAGCGCCGTCTGCCGTTCTTGTCTCATGTCTCACCTCTCCACCACGGAGTACCTGAACAACTTTTCCCCATCAGAAATCGAGCACATGCGTCGGGCTGAGCATGGGTTCGCTCCATCCGGGAACTTCTTGTGGGACAGCACGGGCAGTGGGTTTTTGGTGACGGCGGGAACATGGGAAGCTCTCGGGAAGGGCTTTTTGTTGTTTTTTTTGGGGGTCGGTGTCTAGCATTGGCCGGTAAAATAGACTCACAGTCTGACACTCCCCTCCCACTGTCCTTCGTACATGTATGCCGTATGCAATGTCAGAATGCTGTTCAATGCAGGGTTAAAAGACGTAAGCTCGCTCGCTACAGCAGAGAAGCGCCGCATCTCGATTCGTAACCGAGTAGACGACACTACCCAACCTTACATTTACCTTGTTACGGCGAGCGCGGCGAAAAACCGAGTAGGCAAAGGGCACAGAACTGGGGAAAACACAAGAGATGAATCGAGATGACTGACTTGGAGAACCAATGAGAGGCACGGCGGCAGCATGGTGCCACCGACAGGCCCCGCGGTCGGCCAGGACGAACGCTACTGCAACAAAGCTGTCCTTCGTACAGTAGTAAGTTGGCGACTTTGCCACGGCCTTTTTGCCTCACTTTCTTCAGGCCAACAGTTGTTGTCGCTGGCGTCAATTCTAGTAGGCTCTAACCTGTGCAACCGGGAGTTGGAGATTGCAAAGGGAGGTGACAAGAAAGCCACTGACCAGCTTAGTGTGTGTCACCAGTTGACATAGTGGCTGTGCCGTGGCCCATATCGAACGACATGAGATAACTAGGCGCAGAAGAGAAATAAGGAAAATAAAAAGTTCCTTGGTTAGTATTTGAGTAGTGAGTGCGTGTTGTTAGTTGCTACGACTAGCCAACACCAACGTACTGTGTAGCTGCGTAGCGCAGGCAGGAAGGGTGGCTAGGTGGCTGTAAAGGAAAACGGGGGTGGGGAGCATAAAAAAGGTGGCTTGCTTCTTGTGTTGTTGTTATTGTTGTTGTCAAATGTCCATCATGGCTTTTGTCTTGCCTTGTCGTCCGTGCTTCTGTGGATGGGTGGGTGCGATGGACGATGAATGATGGACGATGGACCGTGCTCGCGTCAATCAATTCATCACTCGATCAATCAACGGGTGGCTAAATGGATTATTCGATGGCTGAATGGCTAAGTCGCCCGGTAACGGAGCAGTGAAGGAGGTGAGGGACGGGCTTGTGATTGAAGGATTGAGTGGGTGAGCTGGGCCGAGAGATGAAACGGAGGCCTCGTCACCCTAGACAAGTCGGGAAATAAAAAAAACAAATAACCCAAAGGTCAATACTGTATAGAATGAGAAGACAAGACAAAAAAGAAAAGGTTGCAAGAAGCCAATAAACCCCGGTAAGAAACTAACTTGGTGGAACCTCGAAAAGCCAAAAGAGAACAAGACAAGATGAGACATACGACAAGGGTCCTGGGAAGGCGGAACCGTTGAGTTGGGGCTGGTGCTGGGGCACGTGCTGATGCTTTGGACTAGCGCATTGGCCATCACACGACCCCCGCTTATTCACCGTGCGAAGCCCTAGGAAATCCAAGCTCTTGTCCAGAGAAACACCCATTGGATGCTAGCTTCCATGTGCCTAAGAGGCAACCACTATTCCAGTATAATCGACAATCATGTGGTGATATTCAAGACATCGTATTCCCTCAGATTGCGATGTCCAATTCCTAGTAGCTTGGTATTTTCTTCTTCTTCCTAACTATTCAATTCTACTTCTTTCGGCTTTTTGTTTCCTTGCTTCTGGTGTACTTGATTCGGGCCGTTATCAAATCCGTGGTAATGTCGCCAAAATAAAAAAAAATTAAAAGCCACCAACCCGCCGCTTATTTACCCGCTTACACCCTTGTTCGCCATGCCATTGCCATGTTATTGCCATGCTTCTCTACCATGCCCATTCTCGAAATTGCATAGTTAGCACAAGATCGAGGGCTGGAACTTGGCCGCTGGGGATTCCCAAGCCATTCTGCTTGAGCCACCACCACCCTTTACTCATCTCGCCTCGTTCGTCTCATCTCTCATTGCTCAGCAGAGGACTAGCTCCTTTTCTCATCACACTTATCTTCTCCCTTTGACTTGCTGCATTGCAGATCAAACCCTCCCTCCCTGCCTTTTTTGCCTTGACCGACCCCAAGTGAACGCTCCAATTGAACATGAGCGAAATGAACCTGCGCCTCGCCAGACTTGGTCATGCGCTAAAACGGTCGCAACCACCGCAGCTGTCTTCCCTCCCTTACGCCAGCCACCTTTTTCTTGTTTGTGAGAAACCAGCCACAGCTGTTTTTCGAGGTAACTTCCCGCGGGACCACCCCTCGGGTCAACCTTGTGGGGCAGCTCATCCCGGATGGTTGGCTGCAGGTGACACCCGTTGTGGAGGGCCTCAGATTTGGAAAAGCTGAGGGATGCGAGAATTATCTTCATAGGCTTCATATACACATGCGTACAGGTGTTGTTTTGTCCACCTAAAAATTATTTGTACGTGGCCGATATAATGATCGATGGGTAGCCCAGCTTTCCCTCTAGGTTATGCTGTTCAGAGATCGATACCTTTACGAGCACTATGCTGTAAAACTCTCCTTGGTCCTTTCTTTTGATATCCGGTTCAAAAAAATGTGTATTGATTATATGTGTCTAGAGAGGTAAGGCTCATCCGGCTGTTCATGTGTTGGTATATTGCCGATCACAAAGGTCATTCCGTAACCATGCTGATAGCTCATGTTGAATGGCTGCCCCTCCCCTTTCTTCTTCCCCTTTTTGGCCATTCACATCTTGTTATTTGAGCAGTTTCTTTCCGGCAATCCTAATGAACGGAACAAGAAAATCAGGAAAAGAAGAAAAGAAAGGAGTAGAAAAAGAGAAAAAGGAAAAAAGCCCAAGGAAGAACGGACCGAGGCGGGTGCCGCCCTTGGCCAGAGACGGAAAAAAAGGGACGAGGAAACAACATGGACGGCTGGCCAAGGGGGAAAACAGAATAAGACGGGACCAGCTGAGAAACCTGAACGCCTTCCCTGTATCCTCACTGGCATGATCTAACCTGTTCGTTTCGATGCTTCGCCTCGCCTGTTCGTACTTAAATCCACGCACAATCCCGTTCCGTCACATTCCACTCTCATCACGTTTGAGTGTTTCCATCCCAGTCCATTCAAGCGCGGCCCTGGGCATTGTGCCCCTCGGCCAACCACCGTCCCTTCACATGCATTACTCGGTACGCCACCACGTCTTCTCCCGCAGTGACATTTCCTTCCCGGCTGCCTCACGGCTGCCATCTGTCTCGGCCTTATACTGCCAATACTCGTCCAATCGCTGCTCGGCGTATAGGGCGTAGTCGAAGTCGATCTCGGAAATGACATTCTGGATCAGTGACCAGATACCCCAGTAGAATCCGGGGACCCCTCGGTACGCATCAACTTCTTCCATGAGCTTTTGCACCTCCTCCCCCTCATCGACAGGCTCCCCGGTCAATCCAAAATACGTCTTGACGTATTCCTGGATAAAGGCACGACGCTGGGCTTGGGTCGGGACCAGGCTGGGGTCGCAGTCATATCCCACCCACTCGGCAAAATGGTTACAGATGTCAAACGCCATTGGAGACGGGGTTGCATATTCATAGTCAATAAAACTCACTGACGTCTCTGCGCCCTTATCCTGGTGAATGATGACATTGGCACACAGCAGGTCACAGTGAGCAAAGATGAGCTATGCCATCCATGGTTAGCAAAACATGTCGTGGCAATAGAGCAGATCTGACATACCCCGTTTTGACCGAGCCCGGGTCGCTGGCTGAGTTTCTGGATCATATCCTCCAGCTCGTGCTGGAGCTGCGCTTGCCTCTCACGCTGAGTATCAGTGTCGGTAGGCAAGGCTAGAATCCACTTCTGCATGGTCGTCCAAACATTTGGTGGGGGCTTTCCAGGAGCTGCATTGTTGATCATTTCTTGGTGTGCCCTTTGTGCCTCAATGTTGGCATCTCCGTTGGCATCTCCGTTAGCATCGGAGGCCAATCTGCCGTTAGTGTGGCCGGGCAGGCACGGCACAGTTGCATGCCACTGGGCAAGTCGACGAGCAATCGCATGCAAGATGGGAGGGTCGCTGAGGTCTTGAGCGCGGGCAGGCTTGCCGGGGAGGTAGCGGTAGAGCATGCCATTCTTGAATCTGGCCAGCAGTTCGGTGGCGAGGCCGTGCTTCCAGAGCAGCTCGTGGGTTGCAGCCTCACGCTCACGGTCGATGAGGATGGCAGTTCCGTGACCGTAGGCCCGAAGTAGGATGGACTCCCGGTCGATATCCTCCTTGGACAGGCCAGGCCGTCGGTTAATTGCCTTAAGCAGGGTGTTGGTAATGCCATCGGTGAAGCGCACAAATTCTACATTTGAGTCCTCACTCGCCCAGTCAGGCATGATCGTCAAAACAAGTTTCAGGGCAGTGTTTTGAGAATCATGGCTGTCGTAGGTGAGGGGAAGAAAAGGGACATGGCCGTGTTGGCCGCCGTTGGGAGCCGATGGGGACATGGTCGCGGATCGGAGAACGGGAGGGGAATAGAGGGGAATCGGTGGTCGTGGGGTGGGCTTTAAGGGGAAGAACTGCAGCCAGGACAATAAGGCAGCAGGAAAGGCACGACGCGGAACAAGATGCAGAGCTAGAATGCTAGAATGCTAGAAGGACTAGAAGAGCTATAGCACCACCAGTGAGGATAGAGAAGAGGGAAGGAGTCGGTGAAAAGATAAATGAGGGTGCAAAGAAGCAGTTCAAGTCGTTGTCATTTCCAGGGGCTCAGCTCAGGGGCAGAGGCTGGGCGGGATCCGGGGACCGATCAGGAGGGGAAGACGGCCGGCGGACGTGGGCAGTGGAGATGGGGGCGGTCCGGACGGAAGTTTTTCAGCAAGCAACTGAACGGACGGCGGATAGTCGGAGGCCAACTTAATGCGGGTGAGTTGGAGGGTAAGCTGAGGCTCAGATTGATGACGAAGACAGGAGAAGACGACGGTATGAAGTTGACAGAAAGCACACGACCTGTTACCCTTCTGGAAGAACAAGACGGTGAGTTTTGTGGGCAAACTTCGTGTCGAGTGGGCCAGTGAGAATGGCGGCTGGAACCATGTGAAGGCGACTGACTAGTGGACAGCCACCGTCTGTCAGAGAGTCTTAATTAATACGAAGGACGACGCCTTAGTATTCCGTCATGAGGAATGAGAGGGGAAATAATCAAAGTGAGGGGTGCTAAAGAGAAAGCGCAAATCTCCCCCAGTGTCCTAGTTTCTAGGAGGTCAAGGCGCGAAAATGATCTACTCCAGAGTTGTCAAATCCGTCTTGATCGTTGGTGGCAAGTAGGGCTGCGGTGGTTTCTGTCAACTTGAGGCGCAATGTTAGCGTCAAAGAGACGTAGCGCTCCAGGAGAGACAGAATGAAAGACACAAAGTGGCCGGAGTTGTAAATTTTTCTTTCAAACAATTAATTAGCGGGTAATCATCCCCCAAGATTTATGGTTTAATTGTCATTTTTGTTATTGGCAAGTCTCATTGTTGTTGGGGGTCTACTGTGTCCTGTTGGGCTGGACCTGGCCATTTTTTTTTTTAAAGCCCTCGGATCTTTCCACTCCCTTTCAAGGGACCTAGAAACGGATGCGCAACCAACAACGGGACCTTTCAAGTTAGCGGCCCTTTTCTCACACCGAAAGTTCAAAATTGCTTTCTTTTTCGTCTGTAGACATGTGATTAACCCTCGAGGGGCAGATTTAAAGCCCGGGGAACTATCCGTGGTCTTCCGACTTGCTTCTCCTTCCATACGATCCCCTCGAGTTCTTAAACCTATTCCGTACATATGTCCTTCTCTCCTGTTGATACGAGGATGCCCCGTCGAATGTTAAAGAAGCCCACAATCTGCGGTCGTTCCCCCCTAATTACCTCCACCTGAGGTAGATTTGAGAGGATGCTTGATTGGTAGGCTGTGAGATTTTGACGCAATTGATTCTTTCCAAAAGGGCTAGACCACCAGTCACAGCCACAGCCACGCCCTGGCCCCTCCCGCTTTCGCCCCAAAGTGGCGCATCGTCTATCTCCAGCCGCATCAACGTCAAAACACAATCATCTCCACACTGATTGAGGCTCCCACCACTAACGCCACTTTCTACCACTGCAGCCATTGTCCTGATAGAGGGGTCAATTACGACGTGTCGAATCAAAAACAAACATCTGAAGTCGTCCCCTGCGCCCTCGCGGGGACCATGTGACCTGTACCATGGCAACCCCGTTCGTCACCACCGACAACTTCCTGGGCATTGCCCTTGTCGTCAACCGCTCCCGCGACGGTCCTGCTTTTGTCTTCCATTACCCGCCTCATATTCAAGCGGGACCTAGCAACTCCCAGACTCTAGCGGAGTTTGAAGATATCCTCCTAGAGCGTCTCTCCCAGGGGGCTCACCAGGACGTTGATGATGACGGGGCAGTCATCAAACAAGCTCGCAACCCAGACGAGCACTACTTTACCGAGTCTGGTACCCAAATAGTCCCATGGGAACGAGTCGCCGGTTTCCCTTCTCGTGATCTAGCCGGAATTCTTACACCCGCTCGGGCTTATCACAAACGCCTGTTCCAATTATCATTGGACCCCCTCTACTGCGTCTCATATCCTATCCACGTCCCCGAAAACGGCAAGTGGAAGAAGCCCAAGAAGACAACCAAGTCTTCTAAGCGCTCTGCCTACACTGATGATCTGGCTGCTTCCCACGAAGCAGATGGCTCAACCCTTGGCAAGGCGGCTGAGCAGCCACCCAAGGAAAAGGATGGCAAGAAGGAGGAGGATGATGAGAAGCGTAGTTCTATGACTATGTTTAACCTTGTCTTCATCTTGAATCCCAAGAGCAACGAGGTCAAAGAGGTTGTCGATACTGTTTATGACCACATCATCAAGAAGGTTAGCAAGTATCTTAAGTATAGCCAACAGCACAGCGAATTTGTCTGGAAGGAATCGAAACGTATCTTGGCCGCAAAAGACAAAGCCCGAGAAGAACGTATGTCCCCTAGTCTCAGAAGCTTTTTTGGTAGTATCCACGTTGACTAATAATCTCGGCCGCAGGTAAAAAAATGAATGTTGTATGGAAGGAGATTCTTCAGAGCTCATCATTAGCTGCGACCATACACGACGTGTACGAGGCCGTGTCGCAAAACAAGATTGCAACACTCCACCTCGACACACTTGCAGGCTCCCTCACACCATCGGTTCAGATTCCTGTGCCCTTTTACGTGGACGATCTGCCCCAGGGCGAGGTCAAAGGCGAGCGCGGGCTTTGGCTGACTACTGCCAACACTTTTATGAGTCAGGAAGCTCTCGAAGAGCCCGGGTTCCTTGATCGTAACTTCGCTCTTCTCCTAATAGATGATGAGAAGAAGATCATATCTGAGCTGCAGGCCGACCCGGATCCAACTACCGCATCCATGGTCGAGTTTGTACGACTTTCAAAACCCACCATGTCGTGAGTGTGGTCCTCATTGCGCAATCACTTCGTACTTTTTGTCCTATCCCATGCTAACTATGGCGCAGCTTCTTCCAAGTTGGCCAGAGTAACGTCCTTACTCTAGGTCAGGTCCGCAAGTATGCCCAGCACTTTATCTTCTGGCGCCGCGCTATCGCTATCCCGCCACTACACGCCCGTGATCAATACATCGGGTCACCGAACGCCGACTTAACCCGGCTTCCCCAAGATACGCTCGAATGGCAACGCGCATTCCCTCTCGCGCCACCCCTGCCGAACTTCCTCGCAGAGCTATCTCAGTGTCCTCGCCCATACAAACAATTCTCCCCTAGCAAAGCTCACCGGCCCACCTATCTACTCATGCTTGCCTGGCTCATGCGCCGCGGCTGGGTAACCCAGCTGTGCACTTTCGCATACGTCGTCGTCTGGCCCGAGATTCTCTACGAGGTCGACTACGAGATGGAAGCTGAGGAAATTCGGGCCGCCGCTGATGCGGACGGGGCCCGCTCTGAAGATTCATCCGGAGCTGCGCAGCCCCGCACCTCCGAGTCCTCCGAGGACCACTCCGGTACTGATGGCTCTCATGTCCCCACTATGACTGAGCAAGCCGCCGAGAAGGCCCGTCTCGAGCGCATCGCCTCCAAAGCCCACCGCGAAGCTGCCGAAAAGGCCACCGCTCACGCTCGCAAGACAGTCCCTGTCGCTACTGCTCACCCCTCCGTAAATGACCACGCGCATCTCGCCGGTCTGACACCGCACATCATCCTCGACGCTAAGAGGGCCACAGGAAAGGAGTCACGCTACCTCTCCGCCATTGCCCGGCGCTTCACTGACGATAAGATCCGGGGTGGCTGGACACAATTCTCTAAGTACTTTGACGGGCAGTGTGCCTTGGAACGCATCGCCCTGCAGGAGGATATGAAACGTAAGGAGGTCTGGAACATGCTCCTGGCCACGAGCGAGTATCTCCTCTGTACCCGACACTGGTGATTTTACTCGTACACCAGCAACCCTTTGATTCATGAGCCCGTATTATAACCAGAGACTTTGCATAAGTCTCTCGGTGGGTCACTTGTAAAGGAGAGTCATGGTATTGAAGAGCCTCGGAGGCTGAAGGGCACTGCCTTGCTTCGTAGCAAGCTATATCGAATACATGCAGCTCACAGTGGCACCCCTCCTAAGATTTTTCCCACAGCCAACCTGTGGAAGATGATTTTGACCAAGAAGAGTGAGGATTGGATTGCCGTTTGAAAATAAAAGGTTGGACTATCTATATCGTGATGTAGAAGAACAGCACTAGGTCTAATTGAATGATGAATTATAGGAGTTAGAGAAGAGCCGTAAGCAGAATACTATGCGGGACACATTTCCATTATCGATGTAGACAGTCTAGCCCCATGTTCTCAAATACCGTTATCTAACCTGCGAACCCACTTGCCCCCTGTCGTTTCTTGGTTATTTTTACGCTGTTGTATTTAGTACTGGAGAACCCTGAGAAGTTTAAATGTTGGGAGTGTAGAATTTAGTTGGTTGTATGAGAATGGCTTGCTGTTGCTATCTAAGCAAGTAGTAATGATAAAAAATGAAGCTGTTAACTATGATAAATACAGATGCAGAGATGCTTGCGGATCTGAGTCCAGCCCGAGAAGACCCACGCAACGAGGTTATGTTCGGCCTCATTGCTAGAAATAGTTCAAGCTAGAACAACAAAGCAGCAATCTCGTTGATTAAATATCAAGATTCAGTAAGAAACAAAAATAAATCAGGAGTAAAACTCGATGCAAAGAAGTCCGGAAAACTTCTGTTCCCATCCCTTCCATCCTCCTCCACCCATAATCGAGATCGCAAAGGTATCGCAAACAGGAAAACCAACAAACCAAATGAAAATGACCAGCAAAGCCCCCTAAAAACAGCACAAGGAGAATAACCGGTTCAGATATGCCCCGGCGCTGTATAAGCCTGCCTATATACCCTACCTTATCCACGCCCCGTCACGCCAGATTGCTCGCCAGGGGTGCACACCAAACAAAAATCAAACAACCTTGCTAATCGCAGATAACCCAAACGCCAAAGGAGCCACACTATTCCGTAGCAGTGCTCCTAAATGCTGTGAAAAGCCGTAGAGGATGTAGTGATGCAATAGTGATGATAACGCCGCAACAAATGATGGGACTGAGAAGTCGCGAGTTCATCATCTCGGACTGGCATAGGAGTGATCCCGTACCTAGCGGACTTCGTCGGTCGGAAAATCAGTAGTCGAACTCAATGCCCTACTGAGTGAGGTCCATGTCGTACTCGTCTTCCTCCTTGAAGTCTACTTGTCCGTTATTATCGCTAGGGTCGTGCCAGAATTGGTCGGTGTCGTTGAGATCACCACCAATGATTCCATCCCCATTTTCATCTGGGCTGATCGAGATAGAATCGACATTTCCGGCGCTCCCAATAGGTTCGCCTCGGTAGTCGGTGTGATGGGGCACACGAAGGCCGGATCCTGAAGTGCGAGAGTAAGAAAAGGTTCCATTCTCGGTCTTGGAGAGTGCGTCCATGAGTTCAGTTTGCATGCGCCTCTCGTCTTCTGTCAACTCAAAAGGGAAATGCCCACCGAGCTCGGCGATCGTATTCATCATCTCCTCTTGCTGTTGAAGCTTGAGGTGAAGCATCCACATTAGGTCTCGTGTCCAGCTAACCGCACCATTGAGGATATCCCCCTTATTCGGGCCTTTGTCCTTCTCTTCAAGCGGGAGACCAGTAGTAATGTTACCGGCAGAGGTTCCGGTAGCACGCCGAGCACCGGGGCCGGCAAGACCTGATGTCGCCTGGGATGGGCTGGGCATACCAGTCAATGTGGGAGAGAGTGGAGTCCCGTTCTGAATTAGTTTGCGAATCTTCTCATCCTCGAGACGGTGAGTAGGCACCAGCCGGCTGAGATCCTGTATTCTCTCATTGATGTTGTCGCGACGACGGCGCTCGACCAGGTTGTGAGACTCTCGGCGTCTCTTTCGCTTCATTTCCTGAGACGAGACGTTGCCTGGAGCACCACCGAGTTTGGCGGGCATTGAAGTGCCACCCTTCATCATGACTTCATTGATCTGGTTCATCGAAGGCTGCATCGGTGAGGAAAATCCAGAGTTGTAGGAGGCGGGGATGCTGCCGGTGGGGGTGTTCATCCACTGGCCAGAGGGCGACTTGTCGTGCACGCCAGTGGTGCGGATGGGTTGCGCTCCAAAGCCTGGTCCATCCTGTGTTCCCATGGGCAGGCCGTGGATATTGGCGGTCTTTGGTGTCATAGGGCTCCGGCTGTTTGATGCCTTTCGTTGCATCTGCTGAGACATCCTAGCTCGGGCCTTTAGGTAGTTGGGGTCGTCGTTGTTCATGTCAGTCAAGGGCGAGTTCGAATAGGAGAGTGGCGAGTGAAGAGAATTTCCGAGAGAGTGCGCGGCTTGCATTTGACGGAACTGGTTGTTGAAGCCGGTGGCGTACGGACTCTGGATTGGGTCTCCATCGGGCGTGTTCGAATAGCCGTTCATGTGAGACTGGGCAAATCCTCCTTGAGAGAATCCCATGTTCAAACTAGAGAAGTCCTGAGGCTGGGCATCTGAGGGACTTGTAAGGCCATCGAGAAGCTCGTCGTCGCCAAACAGAGCGGAGCCACTAGAGAAGCCGTTTGTGTTGCTTGAATTCGAGTTGAAGTTGTTGTTGTTATTATTATTATTATTATAGGAAGCAGGGTAGCCGCTGCCCATGGCAAGCTCGTTGGGATCGATGCTGCCGGCGTTCTGACCGGAGCCAAATTGGTTGAAGCCGTGTTGGGCCATCGTTGGCAATGGCAAGACTTTGGCTTAGATGAAGTTGGAACAGAGGCTGTTGCCCTAGAGAGGGAGATGTGGGCAGAATATTGTGGGTTTGCGCCAGTTCGACCAAACCCCAGAGAGAAGCCGTAGAAAGAATAAAAAAGATCGCTTGTCAGCCTAATCGAGTCATTGCATCAGCATCTACATCAATAGAGGTCAAACTGGATGAGGTCGGGGAGTGCGGAGGATGCGGCCTTCGGGTTGAGAAGGCGGGCGGCTAAAATGCCACCTGGAGTGGCGGGCAGCAAGGCACCAGGGTTAGGGGTTAGAACGCACCTTGTAGGCGAGTAGCGGCGTGGTGAAGGGTAGAATAGAGTGAAAGAAGAATAAGAAGGCTACTTAAAGGCCATCAAAGGGAGGAGAGGTGCCGTAGATGAGGGTCGTAGGAGAAGGGACGCCGGAGTCGGGGCCTGTAATCGGTGATCGCAAGAGAATGGTTGTGGGTGGTGAGTCTGAGTCGGAGTCGGAGGGAGGCGGGTGGAGGAGCTTCTGGTTGAAATGGCGGGCAGTGGACACTCAGACCAGTTTCTGGGGGGTTTTGCGGTTGGCGTCCAGTAGAAGTGGGCTTGCAGATGGGCGTGGTGTAGGAGGGGGGGAGTGGGTATGATGTGGGAGCACCAGTGGGAAGTCAGGGTGGGTTTGGGGCTCTTGGGGAAGGGATCCTTTCTTTGGGGTACGCACGGGTGGTGCTAATCCTGGTGCAGTTGTTCGAGGGTTAGACTGAAGGTTCAAGGGATGACGGTTTGTCGTGGTGTTGTTGTGGTGGTTTTGGAACGGCGTTGATGTGGTGGCCTCACCCAAGTCAGAGCAAGAGAGGACTTGGTGCCTCGCCAGGTGGGTGACTCGTAACGGATGGAAGCTCCAGTGGAGGAGGGTGGGCGGCAGAAACAAAGGGACGAGATGCCTCAGGTAAAGTTAGTCTCTGGGTTTGCAAAGGATCTGGCTCAGACTTTGGCAGTTGCTGGTACGCTGCAATCCTGCGCTGGCTGAGACACTAAGCAAGGAAGGCGGTGTCGGGCGTCTGTTCACGAAAGTGGCTGTTCTTGGAATGATGGCCACCAGTCAGCTTGAGTGCGCGGACGGGAGGATGAAAGCGTCGGGTACGAACATGGCCAACCGCAGCCAGCAACCAAACAGAGCAATGACCAGCGGGGAAGACGTAGAAGAGCGGGGGGGTGACAGAACAAGAGAGGGGGTATGATGGGAATGAAACGGAGCGGTGATGGGAAATGCGTTACTAGGTAGGGAATGGAGATGGGGAAATACTAACTAGGGGATTCCTCTAGTTTGACGGTGACAATTTGGTAGCATGGAAACAGTCGCTTTTGTTCGGCTGCGTCGGGAGAGACGAGTTGGGTTGCACAGCCTGAGAGTGCAAGCGACGACAAATGATAAACAAGGTGATGGTGGACGATGACGAGCTGCTTCCAGGATGGTCGATGTTGATTGATGAGAAAGCCGTATAGAGAGTAGTATTGTGTACAGCTTGCAACATTCGTTTGCTTCTATTTCTTACCCTTGAGGGGAAGACGGCAGCTAGTAAGAGGTACCTTAGATACCAGGATAAGGTACCAAGAAAGCCAGGTCACTCTGGGGTGCGTCCGATCCGGGATGGAGGTGCAAGGCAAAGTCCGTATGGTCTTCGTAAGGGAGTGAGCACCAGTGGCGGCGTCAAATGGGGTAATCGGGGCGGGGCGGGGCGGATAGTCCAACCGGTGAGGCTGAAGATGCTGAGAAATAGGCGGAAGAGAGGCGACGAGGCGTTAGATGCCCGCTATATGTTAACTCAAACGCGAGGTGAGAGAAGGGGTCAAGGTTGTGATGGCTTCCTTTGGCCAGGAAAGGGAATCTCAACGACGGCTATTGGGTTACGCCTCAGCGTTCGATGCGCAGCTGGGAACGACAAACCAACGAAATGCGGTTATGATAGGCGTGCGATGTGCGATTTGATGGTCCAAGTGCCGAATATCCTGCAGGCGGTCTGACGTTTTATTGACTTCTGGCGCGGCGCCACGGACGGATGAGCGAGGGCCGAGAACTGTTGGTGGCGGTTTAGATGATGGTGTCGTGGTTGGAAACCAGGAATGCAGGTAGATGCGCGAAGCTGAGAGGGTGCAGTGTAAGTGAGGAGCTAGGGGAGGAAGCACCACCAATGATGGTTGCTGCTGCTCTGTGACCGCTCCTTGGTGATTTGACCTGGCCGGTAGTGGTACTTATCGATGTACTACTATGCGCACTCCAAATTAAGTACCTTGGAGGAGCTAAAGACGATGGGTGTAGGGTGAGCGGTGCATGCAAGGAGCTTCAAGCTGGTGCACGGGGCGGGGTGGGTAGTATCAAATGGAAGTCTGACTGCTAAGTCTCCTTGGCCTTCTTCTTTCGTGTTTTCTTTGTTTCGCGTGTTTTGTTTCGCTTGTCTCTGACGCTCCGTTCCAGAATGTTATTGACTTTTTCATGCAAGATGAGATCAAGCGCGGAGGTACGTAGGTCCTTCAATTTATACTTGACAAGACTAGCTAAAAATATCAGCCCCCCAAGAAGTCATATGTACGAGCTTTCATCATCTTCTGACCCGCCATGTTCAAAGTATACCGGACCCTGTTGGGTAATTTCGTCGTGATGAATTGACGGTGGGTACCTTATCTGTGGTGGCCGCCATCGAGTACCGTTTATCCCCACCAAAACTCTCCGTCTTGGTAGAAATAAATACTGTAAGTTACGTTTTAGGACCTGATGGAGGGTACGTGTGTGTGGGTTGCAAGTTCAGCGTGACTCGGGAGTTGAGACACCAAGGCGAGCCTGCTGCTGGGCTTCTTGGGGACTCGTTGGGATGCTGCATGGAATCTACTACCCCCCCATTTCCAACTTCGCCTCCCCCTTGCGCGGTCATGCGTTGGTGCCTCTCCAACCTTTCCGAGCTTCTTGACCACGCGCCTCACCGAAGGACACCATCTTTCTTCCGGATCCTTTCTTTGCGCGGAGCATTCTGGAATCATGGTGATGCCAGTTTGACGACATATAGGACAGGCCAACTGCCTAGGGCTGAGACCCACGATTCAAAACGTAAGGCTCGCCAGCTGCCTTGATTATATTGACATGGTGTTGCCTGCTCCCATCGTCTATAGTTGCACCTCCATCGGCCTTAACGGATCGCGTTCGGCCCTCCACGGTCCGCTCCTCGTAGAACAACCTTGATTTCCCTAGTGGTCTACCAATCCGCCTCATCCTGTTGCTCTTCTCCCTCCGAAATCTTGTGTTAGTGGTTGTGCCAGAATGGGTCTTTCAGCTACTTCGATAGGTGGGACAGCTGGAGGATCTAGAGCGCGGATATTGAAACCTTAAGCCTAGAACATTCAGCCTCGTTTCAGTTCTTCCCAGGCTCCGGTTCATGGATTCTCGGTCTAGATCTCCCACGTTGCCAAGTGCTCAGCCAGCTGGAAGCTTACCTCCCTGACAATTCCCATGCTGGTGGGACCTCTTGCATCCCGCGCCCTCTCACCTCAGTCTCACGTCCTAGGTGGTGGATGGACAAGGGTTGGCCTTGGTCTTCAAGTTTTAGCTCGTTTAGCCAAGGCTAGGTAGGCCGTGCAGAAAAGGAGCGTCGCAAACTGTACTGAGCACTGGATCAGGAGAGGCTGCCAATCATGTGGCACCCTTCATTAGGCAGGGTCGTCGCAAGGCTGAGCCTCCGGTTGGTCGGATTTCTACAGTACGAGAATTTCTTCTATTCACGGACCACACCACCCCTAACCCACCAAGTTCAAGGCCACTAGTGCCGCCTCCACATCCCATCAACGACACAAGGCCCCGAGCTTTCCATCTGTCCTCTTTGCCTACCATCCCAAAGGGCATCGCGCGCTTTTGCTCTCATCGCCTATCGCCCATTGCGTTTCCTCTGTCGTCATAACCGAATTTCATGCGCAACGCGCGGCCACCTGCCCAAGCCCCAATCGTCAAGGCTCCTTCTTGTCTGCCTGTCACAACCAACCTTAACTACCTCTACGCCCGACCGTTCCGACCCCCCTCCAGACTCGTTGTATATCATCGGCGTCTCGTCGACTGACCAGACCCTAGAGTGGAGCTTCCTGTCTCTACTTGAGGTCATCGCTTCTCAGCTCTCTGACGCGCTTGCATTCGCGCTCCTACCCACCCTCCATCAGGATCACGACCCTGCGTCCGCTCCGATCTACATAGCCGTTCCGTCCCCCATCGAACCCGCCCGCACCGCACCCCTGGTCCCCGCCGCCATGGCTTCAACTTCTTTCCGGGATTCTATTAACTCCCTGGGCTGGAGCCGTCAGGATGAGCCTGTGAACACCTCCCAGCAGGGCGGCCTCCTGTCGTCCATCCAGAGCCTGAATCCCTTCCAGGACCGTGGCTATGTTCGCCTACCCACCACCGAGAGCGCCGGCGCTCCTTTACCTCAGCCTAGTCGTCGCGAGGAGGAAGAAGGCTGGTTTGTTCGTGAGTCAACCTGTAGTTCTTCGGCACCCCTGCAGCGGGACATGTGCATTACATCTTAGCCATACCTTAGATTATGCATGTGATACGGATGATACGCCTCGTGGGCAATAGAAGCTAACCCAAGCTGCAGTTAGTCGATGGGATCGGTTGATGGTCTTTGCTGCTTGCAACCTCGCTGCCCTGGCTTGTTTTGTCATCTGCTTCACCCTCTTCCCGGTTCTCTCCTTACGGCCTCGCAAGTTTGTCATCTTGTAAGTCAATGACACTTACTACCCCTCGAAGACCCTACTCGCTGTCACGCGTCCCGCCTAATGCCATGTCACCCGCTCGTTGTGACTACTCCTTTCCCACATCAAAGTGTCGGGATTTTTCGGTCGAGAGATGAATGAATGTATGTAGTAGTTGCTAACAATTAGTTAGATGGTCGGTCGGATCATTGATGTTTTTGGCATCCTTCGCGGCGGTGATGGGACCTATGAACTACGTCTACCATCTGCTATCAACCCCTCGACTTCCATTCACTGCCATGTACTTTGGCTCCATTACCTTAACACTGGTTTTTGCCTTGAAGGTCAGTCTTGTAACCTGTAGATGAGATGAGAAGACGCTGACCAAAATCACAGCTCCATAGCACTATCTTGACACTATTCTCGGCCATAATCCAGCTTGCTTGTTTGGCGTGGTACCTGGTCAGCTATTTTCCTATGGGGTCAACTGGCTTGCGTCTCGCTGGTCAATTTGGAGCAAGGCAAGCAACTGCTTGGATGAGTGGCTGAGAGGAGAAAAGGAGCAAGGAAACACAGGTAGGCATTGCACAGCCTCGTGGCGGTTTCACTTCTTGTAGTAATATGATGCCGTACAATGACGATAAGGGGTTTGCTAGTGCGAATATCTACGTGTACCATAATCACAATATGTTGTATCACTGTAATTGAAATGGCGCCTCAAGGCGACCATGCTTGGATGGGTTCTTATGAGTTAGTTCGTTAAATATTAGAGGGCGAAGATGATCAAATAAATCAATTTGCTGAGGATTACATGAGGTGTCTACTTGTAAAATATTTCATGAGAGCCTTCAAATGAATCATGCCTCCACTTAACTTACGTATGTGCTGTGAGTGTCTACCGAAACTATTACAGGTCATTAGGACATTTCTACTGGTGGGATCCATCGTTTCCTTGCAGTGTCTCAAATTCCAGCGTCATTTCTATGTGACAAGTGATGAGAAGGTCGGAGTGCGATATTAAGGAGGCAACAAGAAAATCGCAACCAATGGTAACCAATTTAGGTTGTCCCTGTGCTTGCAGCGGATTGCGTTTATTTGCGAACAGTGCTGGTTGTATCGTCGAGCAGGGCAGCTTCGTTAATAATTGTGGCCCGTTCTCCAGAAAGAGAACACATAAAAGAGCCCGCAGCTTTGCCCAGGTAGGACGCGGCGTCTTCCGCCATGGTCTTTTCACGTCCTGGTGAGTCAGCGATGAGGGGTACTTGCAACTTCGGACGCTGATCCATGCAACTGAAAGTACCCCACTGTCAATCACTAGCCGGCACCACGCTCATTGGACCAGATACCTGACAAAATGCCGATTTAGTGCTAGATCTTTGAGGCCTCGGCTTGCAGGGCTGGCTTCGCGTTCTGCTAACAAATGAGAAAAGTCGACGAAGGCATAAAAATGTTATTAGGGCCCAACGTCATGGGTGACGCAGTTCGTTGTCACAGTTCCATCCATGAAGGGATGTTATTGAACAGCCCCCGGTCCCGTCCGAGCGGCACTGCGGAAGGGGAACGGGGTTAAAGGGGGCTCGGAAATACAATTCAGGGCCTGAGGTTCCATCCATCCATCCATTCATCCTTCCTTCCTTCCAGAGCTCTTTCTAGTGCCACGCCGCTTTCCTATGAGGGAAAACCTCGGGTTGGTTTCGGGAGATGCGGGAGGTTTGCGAGTCCCAAGAAAATAACGAGGCAGGATACAGAGCATTGATGCCTTCCCTCGTTGTGTTTATTCCTGATTCCTCGAAGTTGGCCGTGCCTCAGCCCCAACCTTACATGGCTGGTAGTTGTGCGTGTTGAATTGATATCAAACAGCCACGCACATCAACATGGTTGTTGAGGCCATCTTATGTCTAACACGGCCACGAATCTCAGCTGATATGAGTCAGGCCGGGGCTCGTTGGGCTGCCGACGTTTGTTTTTGGTAATGCTCTTGGTGGCATGGCATACCTCAATGCGTTGCGTGGCGCGCCGTTCTTTTGTGCGGAAGGTGGTCGTACTTGCATACCGGCATGGACCGTCTGTTGTAGAATGAATGTTTGTCTCCGAAACTGTGCTTTTCTTGTACTGCCCATGCCGCCACCTACTAACAATTACGGTTCCGACTGTCTCCTCGGGCCATCTTGCTTGGCGTAGATTGGAGCCCGGCTTGTAGTCCGAAGCACGTCTCTCTGCATGTTTACATGTGCGTGACTCGTCCACTAATGAAAAGGATCTCGTTTTGAAGCGACGCCCCGATGCGAGCCTTTGCTTGCCGGCTACCAAAAAGCGGATTCATTGGAAGCGACGTCGGGCATCACGCACATCAATCACATCTCACGCATCACTAGGCTCCCGGATTTTGTATTGTCGTGTCACAGCACTACCGGTACCTAGGACGTAGTTGCTCGTCCAGATTTTTTTGATTGTTGCATGTCCTAATTCACCACTCATGGCAAGTGCGACCTTCCTAGGCAGGCAGTTATGAAACCATAATTGCATCCCCAGCGTTTGCCTGGTAAGCAATGTCAGGTAGCAACTTTCCGTAACAGGTAAAACTAAACTTGGAAGTGACGGCAGACGACAAGCCCTTCCTATCTTCCCCTGCCCTGTCACTGCCCGCCTCACATGGCTCAGTCAATCAGCATTGGGGTAATTAAAAAGTACCGTACGCACAAAAACCCTTGAGCCACGGGTTATCATCTCCCAGACCAGCCCTGCTCGCCGGCCAGAGCCGATTTATATTCGCGCAATTCCCCACCAACCCATCACGGCTCTCCGGGTGGACCACTGTGGCAGCCGCCGGTGAGGAGGGGGGGCGTAGCTGTCGCTGAATCGGAGCCATCGACACTGTAATCAAGCCTCTGGAAGTCGAGGACCAGTGCAGTACGAAGCCCACTAGGTAACTATCTTATAGAGCCCACTGGGGAAAAAAGCCTCCCCACCCTCTTTTTAGTGCCCTAGAGTCACTCCCAAGTCCCGCTGGCCAGAACTGACGAGAAGAAAGAGAAAAAAAACCCTGAACCCTGGGACGCCAACGCCCAGTGCCCGCCCGATCTCCATCACAGGCACTGGCTCAGCGCCGATTCATTGCTGGACCACCTCATCCGGCCGCTAGACAGCGCCTAGAAAGTAATTATCCCCGTATCCGCTCCCAAGGATCCTGCCCGGTACCTCGAGAGGGGGAAAAGTCAGAAAAAAAATTTATTGTTCACACAACGCAAAAAATAACCTCCGACACCTTTTTGATTTTCTCTTTCTCGGTTCCGTGCCCTCAAACCACAATCCCTCGTCAGCCCCAATTCTGCACTGCACGAATTGATCGCTGTCGTTTGAAAACTCTCCCCCGTCGTTTCTGTCTTCCTTTTGCCGGAAGTATCCCTTGCAGCCTAATTCACTTACAACCCTCATCTCGTATCAAAAAAGTGAGAAGTAAGAGTGAGAGTGAGCCCGAGGACTCCCCTGCATCGATTCGTCACTCTCCGTGGTAGTTACCTCGACGTCGACACGAGCCGGTCTCTTAACCTTTTTTTTTTTTTTTGCCCGTCCTCCCTTCGTCAAATCTTTCGCCTCTTTGGTTTTGTCACCTCGGTCACTCCCGTTCCGACAAAGCCAGAATCTTCTCCGCATACTTTCCTGTTCCGATTAACAATCCAAGGCTCGTTCGCCCCGAAAACGCATCCGCTTTGGCCCAAGTTTTCGGCCTCACGAACGATCCTTCAACCCATTTTTCGAAACCGTTTCTTACCCAACCTAAGGTAAGACACACGAACGATTTCCGCTCCCAAATCCGACCGCCGTCGACGCCCTCATTCCTTGGGGGATCTTGAATACCCACTGCAGTGCACATTGGGTGCGCAGAGCCTCTCCCCGCGTGTGGAGGGGGTTGAGATACCTCTCCGGGCCTCACTGTCCCCGGAGAAATCCTTTGCCTCAGTTGGTGGCCCCAGGTGAAGAAACACCTCCGGCTCACCACATTCCCCGTCTTGTCTCGCCGTAAGCCTGTGCTCCACGGCTCTTCTTGACATGACTACAGTTGCCCCCGCAGGTTCATCCGAGATGTCGGCGTCCACTTTCTCTTACGCCCAAGCTGCGAAGGGCCAGGGCACCATCCCTTCGTCGAATACTGCTACCGCCGCAACCCAGCCTCAGGACACCCCAGTTTCTGTCGTCGACGCTGCTGCCACTAAGATTGTTGCACTTGACGCCGAGCAGACCAAGTCAGCCGAGGTCTCCGAGGACATCAACGGTGTTGATGCCCAGTCTATCGCTCCCGAGAAGCAAGATGTCGAAACTGCTCCCGGATCTGAGAGCGATGCCCGATCCGAGTCTACACAGGACAGACGATCTGAGTCGAGGCGTGAAGAAGATGCTTCAAGGTTAGATCGCCCATGGCGACGCAATGACAAGCCTGCAAGGTCTTCCAGCACCACAACAAGGTCTGCCGATGAACAGGATTCTCGAAAGGGACGAAGAAGCAAGAAGGGCAAGGCCTCTGAGAAACAGGCTAGCGATTCAGCGTCGGTGGACAAGGAACACGAAGCCACCCCCGAATCCCCTAAAATTGAATTGTCTGAGGCACCTATTCCTAGTGTTAACCCCTGGCACAAGCGCCAGGAGGCTCAACTTGCCAAGGGCAAGCCTACAACAGACCTGGTCAATGGCCAGCAGGATGGGACCAAGGGTTCTATACAAGCTACTGAAGAGGTTGCCACCCAAAATGGCCCTATTGTCAACGGTGTGAAGGCTCAGCAAAAGAGCGTTAACGCCGCCCGCCCTGAGAGAAATGGACCTCGTGGATCCAGATTGTCGGACAGGGACCATAAGGATGTGCCCCCACCAGTTGAAGATGCTGTCGCATGGCCTACCCCAGAGACTTCTATCAAGGAGGTCAAGGAAGAGAAAAAGAGGGTGGTCGAGCGAGCCGACCGATCTGACAAGGACAGCCAGGAGGATGGATCTGGATCTCAGGGCAAACCCCGACAGAAGAAAGGGTGGGTTGCATACGACTATGTCCCGACGGTTAGCTTCGAAACCCAGTTGCCTCAGATGCGCAACTCCAAAGCCCGGGGTGGTGCCCGAAGCGGCCGCGATGCTAGCACCCGAGCGACTTCAAATGGTGTCCCTGAGAAGGCCCAGGCTGCTCCCTTAAACAAGGCCAGCGACTCCAAGCCTCGAGAGGCTAACGGCTCTAACGGAACCCCATCCCAACCCCAGGCGACCAAGCGAGCGTCGCTTGATGCCTCTAGCTACCAAAAGAAGACGGCCAGCGCCGAAAAGCCCAAGGATTCTGCTACTCAGTTGACTGTATGTGATCTTGCCCTAATTTCCCTCTTCAAACGCACAGCATCCAAGCCCAAAACAATAATATGCCATGCCCCCAAATTCCATCAAGAACAAAGACTAACAACACTACAGGAGAACGTCCAAGCCTCCCGACCAGAGGGCCGTGGCGAGAGGGGACGCGGTGGTGGCTTCCGTGGTCGTGGCACCCATCCCTCTGTCAACACTCAGGTTCAACACAACTCAGGTGCCGGCACTACCGGATTCAGCGCCCAGACTTCCCGAGCCCAAGGCCCTTACAGCCCCCCTCTCCGTCAAGGTTCTCACGGCCAAATTTTCGGACCTCCCCCTCAGCGAGGCCGTGGAGGACGCAACGGTGCAGGCAACTACCACCGCATGTCTCTACCTAATGGCCAGTCTCGGATGCCCACTGTCCAGGCCCAGTTTCCTCCCTATGAGTACCCGATGCCTCCTGTGGCCGGGGTGCCCTACCCGCCTCATCCTTATTGGGACCACATGGTTGTTCCCATAGTGAAGGGCCAGATTGAGTACTACTTCTCAATTGAGAACCTATGCAAGGACATGTACCTCCGCCAGCGTATGGATTCCCAGGGCTTCGTCCCTTTGCACTTCATTGCCGCCTTCAAGCGAATGCGGGAGCTGTCTCCTGACATGGGACTTCTTCGTGCCGTGTGTGAGGACTCTATCGAGGTCGAGTATGTCGTTGGTGAGGATGACCGTGAGCGTTTGCGTCGTCGAGAGGGGTGGGAGAAGTTCGTGCTTCCCATGGAGGAACGAGATGAGCTTGCTCGCAACCACGGCCCTGCGCATCTGACCTTCAAGAACCGAGCCTACACCTACGGCAACCAGTTTAATGGCGGTCCCCCAGCTCCCTACTACCCTACCGAACCTTCCTTCCAGCAATATCCCGATGGTACCCAGGTGGCAACGGCCGTGAATGGTCTTGTCGAGACCAATGGCCTCAGTCAGCTATCTGCTGATGTTCCAGACTTCTCCCCGTCTGGCAACCTTCCCTTGACTGGACTTGAGAACAAGGGCGTGAAGTCCGAGGTGTCGACAGAGTTGCTAAATGGTCACATTGAGGCTCCCTTGAGAAATGGAGTGCATGCCGAGCAACCCGAGGCCACTCAGTTGTAAGCGGGCTACTCCAGAAACGGAAGAAATGGCGCCTACAAGGACGTGACTTGAGCAGGCGATTGGTCTATGGCAGGATTTGCGAATCTACAAAAAGCATTAGGCATACCGGTCTCACAGACGAGAACAGTTTGTTGTCTTGATTTAGACATGGTCTCGGGGGAGGGTTGCGCGTCTCGGATCCGGTTTATATGGTTTTTAAGCCAAGTCGCGCCATCAGCTACGATAACGCCATCAACGAAGGCGTTTTATCAGCTGCGGACGCATTTATTGGTTCACGATTTTCCAGGGAATGAATGTATGGGAATTTGAGGGTTTTGCGTAGCGGTGCACACGAGGATGTTTCAAGCAATTATGAACCGGAACTGCTGCATTTTCTTCAAACTTGGGGCATCGGAATTAGGGGGATGGAAACGGAGTTATCCGTAACTGAGTGCAGGGTCTCATTATACAAACAGCCTTGCCCTTTGCAGAGGAAGGAAAACGAGGAAGTATGGAGCGTGAGGGGGGTGATAAAAAAAAATACCCATATACAACGATATCGCTTCATTCCCCGATTCAGTGGAGCGATGGGACGATCGGCTTGCGTGAGCTTGGGGGGAGTGTCTGGGGATATGGTTGGTTTTGATGATGCTTTACATTTTTTACTTTCTCAGGGCGGAATCTGGGCAAATATGGTGATCAATATGGTCCCCGTCAACGCTCTGTTGGAAAGATACGTGGCTGCTTTTCGTATAGTAGGGCCATTGGGCCCGGACTCTCCCATGGGCCCTGCAGTGGCTCCAGGGAGTATTGTCCTGGTGGAGTCAGCTGGAGGGGAAAGAAGCTCGTCTCGGTCATAATTATGTCTTGTGGGCGAGAGGGGATGGACACTGGAGAGTAACGGTGGAAGAGACAGAAAGAGAAAAGACAGGGACGAAAAAAAGCACATGCACGCTATTCAACCAAGGGGAAAAGGGTTCAGATTTTTCTTCAAATGCATTTCTGAGGGGTTCTAAAGGTGGTTTGATTTTATGGATTTTTCTTGATGTTAGACGGGCCTCCTCTCCACAACTGATCAAGGGGTTATATTCGTTGACTTTTCTCGATTCTTTTCTGCATTGTACGATAGTTGAAAGAAAATAATAAAAAAGATGCAAACATAACCAATGACTACTCTCGTTTGTGTACCGGTATCTCGAGGTGTGAATGGTGGCGATGCTATTTGTTAGGGCTCACTAAATTGCGGATCTGGGTTGGCTCGCACAAACGTAGGGCCAATGGATTGCTCTGGAAATTGGATCAGACGGCTCAGTCGGGAATACTGATATGCGTGTTTCTCTCGGGAACAAAGGGCCAAGCAAGAGAGCTGTTTTTTGTGATGAGATGTGGGGGAGTATCAGGGCTTGAGGTTGTCATGGTGTTGCGGGGTATCTCATGGTCATGGCGGGGTCATCATGAGAAGAGA
This sequence comes from Mariannaea elegans, assembly GCA_930272665.1. Taxonomy (NCBI): domain Eukaryota; kingdom Fungi; phylum Ascomycota; class Sordariomycetes; order Hypocreales; family Nectriaceae; genus Mariannaea; species Mariannaea elegans. The sequence continues at coordinate 314,615 of CAKNEU010000016.1, read as the reverse complement.
TGCAGGGGAGAAGCGAGAATATGCATAATGGGGAAATGAACGGGAGTTGAAATTTTTATGCAGGGGCCCTTCTTTTCTTTCTCCTTTTTCAAGATTCTTTATTATTATTATTATTATTATTATTATTTGTCTTTCAATTTTATTTCTATTGAGACATCACTAGTGCTCTAGAAACTAACGAGGCGTTCGTATCCAATATTCATTCACCTCACATCATAGAGGGCTTACGGGCACCAAAGAAAGCCATATTGGAAATAGAGCAGTCAACGACTCTAAAATTCTACCTTTGGCAGCACCACTTCATCTTCAAATCCTATCGACAGGTAAGTATAATGATAGAGTAAAGTTATTGTAGAAGTGAAGATTGTCTAAAAGCGCAACTCAACACATTTCATCCAACCAAGATTTTTAGTCTCGGGAACGGAAACAAATAAAATTTCGACAGCCCGGGTTTGGTGTCTCGGGAGGCGGCAGTGGCTCAATTCCAGACCAACACTAAAATTTGACAGAGAACAGACACAACCTTTCCTAGCACGGCCGGCACGGGAGAAGAAGGTCTGGAGAATGCATCCAGTTGGCGAGCCGTTGAAACTCTCGTTCCCGCGCGGCAACCAATAGGGCTACATGCGGTGGTCCTAGCCCTTCGGAAAGACCCTCTTTCCACTGATCTCCCACATGTAAGAAATTCGGTCTGCAAGTAATAATTTTACAGCGATGGATTGTGGGATGGAACGTGTCCCGTAACGTAAGGCCAAGTGGCCGCCGAGAGAAGTGCACAGGAAATTTTGAAGGGTCCTAGGGAACCGCGGGGTGCGACTGGTGACATCATAGGCTAACAACGAGCGTCTGTCACGTCACCAGGCGGGGTGAGACGGGGGGTGATGGTGCCCTGTGTGGCTGACTGGGGCTTGTGACTTGTGACTTGGGTGGCTAGGGGTGGTGAGGCCTGAGGTGGGCCGCCAAATTGAAGGGTGGTCAACAGTGCGAGATGACGGCGTCCTATTAATCTTGTTGCGTCAAAGCCTTGATTGCGGCAGCTTTTTTTACTTCCCGTGCGCTATGATAGGCGAGGCACCGTGGACGGTAAACGAGGCGAATCGCCAACGGGAGAGGCCGTGAGAGGGAGGTGTGGCACAGCGAAGGTTCAGTGATCAAGAGGCCTCACCTACCCAAGCAAGCATTGGCAGTAGCCTACAAACAACTTGAAACTGTAATTCGAACGTATGTGGCCCATTGTCTTGGGGTTGATCCTTTCGAATTGGGTATCAGTGCGTAGTAGAGTTGGAGAGAGAGGAATGACAAAGGATGCCCAACCGCACGAGATGCAGTGGGATGGCATGGGGGTACTCGCATTTGCGAGGCAATCACTGACTCGATGGTAGCAAGCAAGCCAACTCATCGCGGTCGGATTCGTATGTGCTTCCATAATTTATCATATCTGTACAGCTGTTCAGTATAGACGATTGTATGCGTCCGTACATCCAGGTACGTAGCCGCCATTTGCAAAGAATAAACGCCTGCGGCGGTAGAAAGTGCGAGCTGAAGGTACGGGGTACAAGCCAATGTGTTGGATTCGAGCCACGAGGCAAACAAGCGCTGGGGAAACTCTTCTCAGCCGCCATTGATCTCATAGTTTCACGGAGAAAGGGGAAAGGTGGTGTTGGTACCGGTAACGATTTTGTTGAGAGACTGGGTAGAATGTATCATGGTTTTGCTAACGTGATGGAAAAGGGCTACTCGGGGTTACCGGCATATTAGAGGTCTTGGGACTTGGCTCATGGCGAGGCGCAGTTTCTGAACTGGGGTCGTCGAGCAACGACAGGAGTTCATTCAGCAAGGCGGGATTTGCCTCCGAGTTGGTAGAAACTAGATATCTAGGTAATACATACGGAGTACTCCGTACCATGGTTGAAATATACAGGAGTGCACTGCGAAACTACATGCAGACAGGCCTATGAAATCCATGTCTTGAAAACAACATCCAAGTGAATGCCGTGGCGGTGGGGACCATCTGGTCCATTTGACAGCCTGACCCTTGTCAGGTTTTTGTCCCATCAATAGCGTCACAGCCGTTGCAGCTGTTGATTTCGCCCCCTCACCATCGTCATTACGTCGCTGGGGCCTCCGCTTGAGTGACTTAGCGCCCGGAGGAGAGGTACGGAGATCTCCTGTGGAAACAACAGCATGAGCGAAAGTATCTTCTGGTAACCAAATTCAAAAGGCGAAAATCAATCCGCCCGACTGTGAACTAGTCAGCAGCAAGTCAACAGGAACTAGCAGGGAAGTAACCGCCTCTCATTGCTGCCTTCCATTTTCCATGCATGCATCTCTTGATGCCCATCCCGTTGCCAACCACGCCTTCCTCCCACTCAACCCACACTGCCGCACACTGCCCACTGCCCATTGCCCACTTGGCTTGCAGCGAGCTGTTTTCCCTTCCTTTTTCTAGTTCCCACCCCTCATCATACCATTTTCATCTTCATTTTCTCTCACCTTTCATCTTTGCTTTCGTGATACAATCTCCATCTATCGAACGCCTTTGTTCAAGCTTCATATACACCAAGGACCAATTTCGTTTAAGAGACACCAACAACACATACCTTATTTCCTATCACACTCATCCTGCCCATGGCAAACTACGACCCGTACGAGCGGGAATACCCCCGCCGCTACGCTCGTGAAGAGCGTGAAACTCGCTATGTCGATCCCCGCGATTCCCGCGAGACTATTACAAAGACACAACAACACCACCGTGAGCTCATTCCCCGTGCTCGGGAGGAAAGTGAACTTTCTATCGAAGAAGTTCGACGTGACTTCCCACCTCCCACAGGTCGTGACGTTTACCGTGCTCGATCAGCAGAACCAGGACGTTACGAGGATGAGTACGAATACCAACGCAGCTACGACCCGCGCCATGAGCGCGAGTATGAACGGCGAACCCGTCGCAGCCCTGGAAGTACCCAGTATGATAGCGACGACCGCAAGCACAAATCAAAGGGCATGAGCAAGAACGAGAAGATTATCGCTGCCGTTGCTGGAGCTGCCCTCCTTGCTGGAGGCAAGGAGTTGTTCGATCGACGTGAGGCCAAGGAGGAGGGTACCGAAGTTCAACGCAACCCTCTGTCTTCTCTTGCACTTGCTGGTGTTGGTGCCCTAGCAGCCTATCAGGGTGCCGAGTTCTACAGCAAGCAGCAGGCCAAGAAGGACCAAAAGGCCAACTACCTTTTGCAGCATGGCCGCGATGTCCGTTACGACGATTATTACTCGGATGAAGATGAACCAGCCAAGAAGAAGGGCCACAAGAACTTCCTTGAAAGTGCCCTCGCTGCAACCGGTCTCGGTGCTGCCGTCAAGACTCTCACCGGCAGTGACAGCAAATCCGACACCAGGAGCCGCGGGCATGGTTCCGTCAGCTCTCGTTCTCAATCCCGTGGCGGTACCAATAAGATTCAGAAGGCGGCTATGGCCTCCCTCCTGGCTGGTGCCACCGAGGCTTTCCGTGTCGCCAAGGAGCCTGGTAGCTGGAAAGGCGAAAAGACGAAACGAATTCTCACCGCTGCGGCCGGTGCCGCCACCGTCGATGCTGCCACTGATCCCAAGCACGGAAAACTTGGTATTGCCGAGTCAGTCATTGGTGGCTTGGTCGGCAATCGCCTGATCAATGGTTCCAGGAACGATATCGAAGAAGACAAGTTGACCGGCCGCAGCCGATCGCGTTCTCGAGCTCGTTCCAAGTCTCGGGGCGGCGGCAGCGGTGGCGTTAGTGGACTCGCTGCCCTTGCAACCGCTGGCTTGGGAGCTCTTGGCGCCAAGAAGGTCTTGGATCATTCGCGATCTCGCAGCCGCAGTCGCAGCCGTCGGGGAAGAGATGATTCTTACTCTCCCGAACCCCGGCGTGAACGAAGCCGAAGCCGCAGCATTGTTGATAAGACCCGAAACAGTCTTGCCAAGTTTGGCATTGGCAGCGGTGCAGGAGCTGCTGCGGATGATTATCACCGTCGTGATCAGGACGACTACAGCGAACGCGGCTCTCACCGATCTCGTCGCCATGATGATGACGACTTCGATGACCGACGACATGATACACGGGACTACTATGACGATGAACGCTCCTATAGAAACAAACATGGCGACCGATCAAGCAGGAGGGATAGGCGAGGCGATTATTCTTCTGAATCAGACTTGGGGGATTCTTCCGAGGATGAGAAACGGGCCAAGAAAATGAAAGGTAAGCAAATTTTAACGACCGGCCTAGCAACCGTAGCCACCATCCACGCAGCACATGAAGTCTATCAAAGTATGGAAAAGAGGAAGGCAAGACAAAAAGCTGTTCGCGAGGGAGTCCTCAGCAAGGAGAAGGCCAAGAAAATGAAGACCAAGGCGATTATGCAAGATGCTGCTTCAGTTGGCATTGCCGCTTTGGGCATCAAGAGCGCCTTCGAAGAGATGAAGGAAGTCAGGCACTTGACCCACGAGTGCAAGGAATTCCAAGCCGAAAAGGCCCGTCGTCATGAAAAGCGCTGCCAGAAACGTCAGAAGCAATCCGGCAATGGCAAGAGAAGGGCGGAAAGCTGGGCGCCATCGTCTCGCGCAAGACATGATGAGTACGACTCGGATGATGAATCCGATCCTGGACCTTACAGAGGAGGCAACGCTCGTTATGGTGGTGGTCCTCTAGTGCCCGCACCTCCTATTGGAGGCAAGTGGTAGTCACACACCAATCCATCTCGATAGGTTGCAGGTCGTCGTCTCTTGTCTCAGACCACTGTCTCAATCTGGCTTGCCCATCGACCTTGCACCTTGTCATTTGCTTTCACCGCAATTTGCATCGATACTGACTATTTCGACTTTTACTTACGACTTATGACGACATGACATTAGGCCCATGGGCTGCTGACCTCTCCTGCGTGGTGGCATATAGAAGGAATGAAGAGCATTGTCTCCTCTTCGTTCCCAAAGGGCAACCTAGTGTGCTGCGTGGGGTACTTTGATGCTGAATCTCCCTGCCCTAAGATAGAAAGAGCAGAAATGTCTCTTGGTTTTCCCTTCACTATTTTTTTGTCATCCCGATTTAATATGTGTGCCAAGATTGGAAACTAATTGTGAATTATCATCCAGACCATCGCCGACACTGAACAAGTAAAGGCCATCTTATCCTGAAAGAGCTATGAGCCCACTCAACAAGCTATACCAAAATACACTCCAGGAGTCCAGCACCGGTGCAATGCGGAGATATTTACAACCGTGTGAGTGGATCGGCTAGATTGTGTTAGGAGGACGCTACATGCCAGGATCGGGAAGGAGATGCAACAAGTGGTGCAACAAAACACTACGTACGCGCTGTGTGGGATCGACCTTGGGTCTTAACCTGCGCTATGATGAGGATCCGGGAAACGCGGCTCTAGAATGATAGCATCAGGTGTGAGTGGGCGCATGTGTGCGAATCGAGATTCTACGATTGGGCGATAGTGAACCTGGCTGCAAAACACGGGAAACCGGCTCTAAGGAGGACAGGGGTAAGACAAGGTAAAGGTAACGACAATTTGGGACGAGGAGGGTTATTCTAGTTTGCTTTTTCATAGGATGGGTTGGTCAGCTGGAAGGACTTCTTAGGTCGGTTCTTCATTGTTATTTTTCTCTTTGATTTTGTTAGTTCTTTGGATATTATGAAATGGGTGCCTTTTATTTTTGGCTAGGATAAGGGCACCCAACAATAACGATGCTTATGACCCCTCTCAGCGGTTATTGACAATCTTTCTGTTGGACTACTATATTTGTGTTGGGCTGTGGAACATCATCTAGGTGTTCGTACGCAAGTGTTAGGTAGGAAGTGACAGGCCACCACCAATTGAAACAATAACCACTACTGGTCCCTTCTCAGCTTGAAAACGCTGACAGAATCGTACGTTTCGGGCGTTGGGCCGTCTATCTGCCTTGATTTCTCGTCGTTGGTTACAGCCGTCATCGACAGGGGTGGAGGAATCGTTCATGATGTCATGCAAGACCTTGGGGTTGGGGCCTTGGCGGAGTTCAGCCGCACGCCCGGCTAAGGTGCCCCGTTAGAACGGCGGGAACGGGGTGTAAGTTTGGTGGAGGATGTACAAATACGCACAGTCGATGAGCAGATGGTCAAGTCTTTTGGACCCCTGTTCGGTGGAGAGCCAACTAAGACCCTGAGGTTTCGTACAGTGTGGCAAGCGTGCAAGCTGTAGTTCCATCGAATAACGGGGTCACAAAAGAGGCCAATGTCAAGAGGGTTTGCATATATGGATTGTGTGGATATCTAGGTAGGTATGCGTAAATGCGTGCAGCAGATCAGTCTGCGGCTTTGAAACCGGAGCTGCAACAGATGGAGGCTCGAGGGCCTTGCTAATACAGAGAGTACAATTATAGACTGCATCGACTCTCTGGTCCACCATCGGCGGGGGAGGGAGAGCAAATGCTCACCGAAGTCGTACTCGGCCGCTAAGACAACGGCACGGCACGGAGCGAGTCGGATCGGGGCGGAATAACGGCCCCCTTTAGGGGCAAGTATGTACAGTCAACCACCTCAAGCACCGGATAAACCACCCCCAGTCTGCTGTTTCCACTTCTGCGCCAGGGCCATGACGTTGGACAGGTTTGTTGCCTGCTGGTCGTCGGCCGGGAAGACGTAGTCGACATACTCCTCCCATGAATCGTCGTCGAGACGGCGCTTGCGTTTGGTCTTGCGCGGCATCTGCTTCTGCACCGCCTCAATGTCCGCCTCGCCGCTATGGGTGCGCTCAAACGACAGCCAGGCATTGAGAAGCGATACACGCTCCTCCTTGAGATCCTTGTCGCGCATGCTCTTGTGCGCCCGCTCGAAGATCTTGCGGGCACGAGCTTTGGCTTCTTCACTAACGGGCTGTTCCTCCTCTGCTTCCTCGTCCTCGTCGTCTTCGGGGATGTTGATCTCGAAGTGTGCGTAGCTGATCCACACCTTGACGTGGTCCGTCTTCTCCAGCAACCGTTCGTACAAGTCTCGTGTACGCTCGTACTCGCCCTCCTCCTCTTCAAAATCGATGTAGGCCTTCCAAAGAAGCTCTGGCATGTCGAGCTGCGGCTGCTGGACGGCAAGCTCGAAGATGGCTCGGGTGCGGTCCAAGTCGTCGAGACCGCGCTCCAGCTCAGCAAACTTGATCCAGGTCTGGCAGTTTGCAGAGTTGTATTCAACGTGCTTCTCATACAGGGTCCGACACCGGACGAACTCGAATAATCTGCGCTCGAGGTCGATGTATCCGTTGAAGATCTTGTCCTTGGGGCACATGCCAATAGCCCGGCCCAGAAGCTTCCTGGCCGCCGTGAGCTCGCCCTGTCGAATCTCAAACTGGGCCGCCATCAACCAGACCTTGGCAAATGTGAACTTCTTATGCGGGATTAGCCCAAGGCATGTATTGTAGATCTGTCGTGTCCTCTCCACGTCTCGTCCTTCCATCTCTTCCCAAATAGCGTAGAAAATCCAAAGATAAATGTATCGTCGCCAGTGGCGCTTCTCTTGTGTTGGTGGCACTTGTGCAACAGCCCTCTCATAGACGTCTCGGATGCGATCGACATCCTGGGATGATTCCTCTAGCTTGGCGTAATCAAACCAGGCGTCGTAGTTCTTGGGGTTTTCTCGAACTTGCTCTTCGTAGTACACTCTCCTCTTGGACAGAATGACATCCTCGACACCGTCCCTGTCACCAAACTGCTTCTCAAATGTCGTGTATGCCTTATGTAAGATCATCGACTTGGATCGCGGTAGACGATCTAACGCATATTTGTAGATAGCCCGAGCACGCTCGTACTCCTTCAGCTTGGCTTCGAACCGACTGTACGCGATGAACAGCTTCTCATCGACAAAGTCATCGCCCAAAGTCTCAACCGCAATTCCAAAGACCTCTCGAACAAGGTCACTGGTGCCATACTCCTCTTCAAACTTAGCCCACTTGATCCAATTTCGTGGCTCGGGGTGGACCATGGTGAAGGTCCGGAAGACTTCACGGGCTCGGTCGAACTCGCCATATCGCTTCTCTAGTTTGATATATGCGCTCCATGCAGCCTCATCTGGTCGCCACTGCATCCAACGGTCGAAGACTTGTCGTGTTCCGGGGACATTGCCCAACATCTCCTCCATGTAAACATATTTGTACCACAGCTTGTCGACTCGAGGGAGTCGGCTAACGGCACGGTTGAGCAGGTTTCGAGCATGGTTGATGTTTCTCGATCTCATCTCCGACTCGATGTATCGAATCCAAAGTGGAATCGAATTGGGATGGACGTCAAGCGCACGCTCAAAGACGGATCGTGCGCGTGCAAACTCCTTTTGCTCCAGTTCCCATTGCGCATAGCGCAGCCAGTTGTTGAGGTTGACCCGATTCCGTCTTACATAGTCCTCGAAGTCCTTGCGCTTCCTTCCCTGGTACTCGTGGAGCTCTTCAAGATCTTCGAATCGTTGGGTCGGGGCCTTGATTCCGCCGACATCCTGTCGATCGACGGCTTCGCGAAGAAGTTGTTCGGCACTGATCTGAATAGGCGCTGCGGCCTTGTTCTTGACCTTCGGGGGTCCTCTTACCATCTCCTCCATCTTGGGCGAAAGTTTGTCTCCTGAGGAGGCAGTAAACGGTGTTGAATGTAGACGAGAGGGGAATGCAAAAGCCGACGTTAAATGGTCGCGGCGACGCGACAGGACAAGGCTCGAAAAAATGGATGCGTGGCTAAACAAAGCTGTTGATAGCAATTTTCAGCCGCAGCGCACGGACCATAATATGTGGCGTTGCTTCAGCCTTGCAGCCTAGCAACCAGCAAATATTTGTAAACTCTTGCCCCCAAAGCCTGACTTGTGGTGAACTTCATTCAATAACCACGTCAATCCGCATTTCGCCGCCAAAATGACGACTGTCGCAGATGACCTACTCAACGACTTTGGAAGCTCGGGTGACGAAGCCGAGGAGGAGCAGAACGATGGCCTCATCCATGCAGAGGAGACCAGCCACGACCATGACCGAGACGCCATGGATGTGGATGGCGAAGCTGTAGACAAAGACGACGAAGCATCAGATAACGACATAAACGACATAGAAGATGCGGAAGCGACAAAGGCAAAAGTTGAAAAGATGCAGCTAGGAGCCGTCAAGGATGTGCGCAGCGTTGCCAGCCTGATGCAAACCCTGGAACCGATTCTCGAGGTTAGTACTTCCCCAGGTCGCCAGCATGGCGGTCGCGTCTTGATGGACGATTCGTTTACATCTACTCTCTTGAGGGATAGCCCTGACGTGTTGGTTTGGACGCTACAGAAAATTGCACACTATCGATCACAATCCGCTACGCAAAACACCGTCGTTGGAAACATCGAGGACCACCCCGAGTACCACCTCCTCACCCAGTCCAACAGTTTATCGACCATGATCGACGGCGAGATCACTCTTGTACACAAATTTATCCGCGATCACTATTCTACCCGATTCCCAGAGCTCGAACGACTAGTTACGACACCGCTAGAGTATGCGAAAGTTGTGGCCATCTTAGGTAACGGCCCCTTGGACTCAGAGGGAATCAAGAGGCTGCAGACGTCCACAGACAACCCAGTGGGGCTGAGTTTAAAGTCTGTTTTGGATGGCCCCTCATTGATGATTGTCACTGTCGAGGCGACAACATCAAAGGGCCATGACATGACACCAGAGGAGTTGAACCGAGTCACCCAGGCTTGCCAAATGACTATTTCCCTAAACAGGGCAAAACAAACTTTGACAGAATACGTTCAGTCGCGCATGAATCTTTTTGCGCCAAACTTGACGGCACTCATCGGCTCATTGACAGCGGCGCAGCTCCTCAACGCTGCAGGTGGACTTACCGGCCTATCCAAGACGCCAGCATGTAATCTTCCATCCTGGGGCTCCAAGAAAAAGCAGGCGGGTTTGGCAACTAATATTGGCGTCCGACAACAAGGATATCTGTACAACTCAGAGATGATTCGGGGCATTCCCAATGATCTCAAAAAGCAGGCCATGAGAATTGTGTCCGCCAAGCTTGTTCTAGCAGCGCGAGTAGATCGTATTCACTCCAGCCCTGACGGATCTACAGGTGAAGACTTGAAATCCGCTTGCCTGGAACGGTTGGAGAAGCTCACAGAACCCGCGCCTAACAAGGGCCAGCGAGCACTCCCAGTGCCAGACGACAAGCCTTCGCGAAAGCGAGGTGGACGAAGAGCCCGCAAGGCCAAGGAAGCACTCGCCATGACAGATCTTCGCAAGGCTCAGAACAGAATGGCATTCGGCAAAGAGGAGAGGGAGGTCGGATACGGCACAGGGGAGGGCACAGTGGGCATGGGCATGATTGGACAGTCAAACGACGGCCGTATTCGAGGCCTCCAGGTCGACCAACGCACGCGCGCAAAGCTCAGCGCCAAGAACAAAGGCTGGGGCACCGCCAGCTCCTTGGGAGGCGCGGCTTCATCCATTGGTGGTTTCGGCCAAGCGTCCAACATCGACCTGCGCGGCAAGGGCTTGCGGGCCTCAGGTGTGGGCAGCACAATTGGTTCATCTACAGGTGGCACTGCTTCATCGCTCAACTTCACACCTGTGCAGGGTCTCGAGCTCGTCGACCCCAAAGTGCAAGCGGAACTCAGCAAGAAGCGCAAGGTCGAGGAGGATCGGTGGTTCAAGGGAGGCACGTTTACTCAGGCTGGCAGCAGCTCGAGCAACGGGTTTAAGATCCCCGAACTGCCAGCCGCAAAGAAGGCCAAGATGGAATCTTCTACGACACCCAAGTCGTGAAGCTGATTGGGAGAAGTGGAGAATTCTATTGCTTATAAAACGCGATGACTAGGCGGAAGGAATCCAAGAACGCGAAGATCAAGTATTTCCATATTCCTTGGTTGTTTTATTTTTACAGGGTGCACAAAAAGAGACGGCAATACATCTAACAGGACAGCGAGGTGGCGGAAAGGATTGTCGGCGATTACGGCGTTACGGGAAAATCACACTAAAGTTGACTATGTGTTACGAAGGAGATAATTGTTCGATTACGGAGGCTAGTTTCTGACAGTTCAGTGTATAGGCCCAAGCAGCAAACAATAGAGCCAGTTGTTGTTAGAACCATTTGAGGGGAAGGGGGGTTTTCCTAAGTGCTCACACCACAAATCACGCACGGTTTGACGGGTTCACACCCGAACCGAGACGAATCTCACGATCTCGATCGATCAACAGATGTTCTGCAACTTTGGGCGATGATCGGTGGGGTGACCCATCGCCTCAACAAAGGAGGGTGAATGTGACGTGGGACTTTGAGGCCCAGAGGCCCACGTAGGAGCGGGCAGTTTTACTTCAGGGTCAGGTTTTATTTGAAAGGCCACCGAACCGTGTACTACTAAGGATTAGCAATTCGCAAAGCCCCATAGATAGCAGGCACGTGTTGGTTTAGGCCTCGTGAGGAACGGTGATCATCGTCGGTTTAGGGTAAGGTGAGGGTGGATTCGAACGAGACGAGAAACTGTCGAGAAGAATCAGCACGCATCGAGATCAATTCCATATGCGAACCCCGGGGCCTCCGTCTGTGGCGCGAACTTGTAGCCGGCAGACAGGGATAAGGAAACATGAGCCAATTATCGGAAAAGAAAGAAATAAGACAAACCGTTCGTACAAGCCCAACACTTACCGTAATGACTTTAATCAAACCCCCAACGCATCGTGTGAATTTTGCTTTTTGGTTGTGGTTCTCAATTCCCCTTAGGCCTACGAGCATCGTGATGCTGTGTTACCCCTAACCTAACAGACCTGAACACGATTGGGCCCGAGCCGTGCCGTGCCGTGCACGATCGAAGTCGTTGAGTGTTCTCTGCACTGACGAGTCCGATCTGTACAGAATTTGAGGGTCGAGGGTCTGATGTCATTCACTGATCAAGTGTATTGGAACCCACAACATGTTCTAGTCCCAGCACCCACGAGGGTAGGACAAGGTCTATCAGTCCAGCCCGGAACCCTGGTGGGCTTGCTGTCATGATGGTCACGAAGAAGGGCCTGCAGCGCCCGGAACGAGGGTGAAAGAACCCGGAAGGCGGTGACATATTTCGTACCTGATGTTGATGATATATGGGGTGTATGATTGGCTATCAAACTAGACGAGGCTAAGGACCACTTCGCCTTTCCATGAAAGAATCGCCAAAAAAGAAAAGAAAAAAGAAACGACAACGTGATAGCGTTGGGCGCGCCATGACTAGGGCATTAGGGGTAGGGAGGGGGGGGGGTTTATCTTAGCAAGCCAGGGGTTGGGCTAGGATTGATTACGCTTCGAAGGAGAAGCAAGAAGAAAAGCGAGTTACCAAAGAAGAAAAAAAGAGACCAGGCGGGAAGTGTCTTCGCAATTCGATCACAGTCGTTCGTCTCCGTAGGGCAGAAAACCCAAGAGTCCAAGCTTCCCTCCATGGGTATTATTAGCCAAGTAGAATGGGGAGATTTGATATCCATGCCATGATATCATTGAGTCTGAGCGATGGATTCCGCCCAAAACTGCTCCCGGGTCTTGAGCCAGGTATGAACCATCACATCACGGTTAGATGAACACAAGGGGAATGGGAATCAGTTAAGTGAGGATTGGGGCAATTGCCAACCCGATCATTCGGTATAATTGATATTAAGTTAGTGTTGGGCCAGGCTCAAGCCAAAAACCGTTATTGGGGGCCCAAGAATGTCAGTCAGGGTCGTCTTCTTCAAACTGATTCGCCGGACGATGTCAAGCCTTTCCCGTTCCTGACAATCAACGAGGGATAGGCGGGCGGGCGAGAACAGGCGCGAACAATTTGTTGGAGGTCAAGTTCTTGATATTGTTCACCGCTTTACCAGACAGCTACTGGTCTGCTCGCCACATCCCGCATCTGAAGTGATTGCGTGCCGCGCTGCACCCTGATGCCATTGGTCGTCCCGATGTCGCCCCTCGGTCCCTTGATCCCTTGATCCCTTGACCCTTTGATCCCTTGAAAAGATCAACCATCCGTACAGTAACTAGCATTCGGACCCGCCCACGACACATCTTCTCCATCCGGTCCGGGGAGGGGGTGAGATTTTTCGAGCCACAGCAGTGGGGACTGCATGAGGCTGGACAGGACCCCACAAGGCAGGCGACCCGAATCGATAGCCAAGTCAAATAGTCGATCCCCCGCCAATGCTGAGATCTCCAGGAGACATCGTTGATTCTACGTCCTGGGAACTGGGGCCCGTCAACTCGTTGGTTCCAAGGAATCTTGGACGGTATTCTTGGTCAACGCGTTGGCTTGCGCAGGGGTCAACGGCATTCTTCTGCTTAGTTTGTGTTTGTCCACACGGAGGATAGGACGGCAGGTCTCAAAATGCCGGTTGTGGTCGTACAGCCAAGCTCCAAAACGGTCAAGTGCTTGGTAAGTCATGCAAGATAGGTTATGGCTGAGCGGGCAAGGAGTGTCGCCCTGGCGCTAGGATTTTGGGGTCTCAGAGTTTCCACATCACTGGAGTCCGATGATTATCGGCAACGAGATGTGCGGCACAGTAACAACTGATGTCGGCGCCAAGGACGCCGCTCTTAATTGTTGGTATCTAACCTGGACCCTGTGATGTTGGAGCCCTAGAAAGCCGATCAATAGCTCTTAGGTTAATTGCGGTAGATCCAAGCGAAGCCCATGTAGTTCCCATCCCATCCAGTGTGTGTGCACTTTTCCCGGCAGATCTGCGACGACACAATCAATTGACGGGTTCAGTAATCCGTAATGGGACATTTGAATTTGGGTTGGGGTTGGGACCGAATTGCACAGCTTCCTTTAAATAGGTTGAGGCATGGGTGGGAAGGCGAGGTGGATATTACAGCGACGGCAGCAAGCCCGCATCAGAGCTTTCACTAACATAGCTAGATAGCAGGCTGAAGTGATGGTTGACGTTAATCTTTACGTAGCATCATTAAGCTTGGGGAATGAGCTGGACCCTGAAAAAATAATAATGAAAAAAAACAAACGAGGACAGGGTGAGGAGCGACATGAGAGAAATAGTTAAAGATTTGCATGATCCGGAGCAAGCTGACCGCAGTTGAGACTAGACTTCGTGTGAAAGGGGATGGGAATGTGGTAGGAGACGCATTAGGGGTCAATTGATCGTCATGGTAAAGAAATCAATGTGGGGGATTGTAAGACGGGGTTCTGTAGAATCGCATCTGGTGCACATGCCCCCGACACCGCCAAGGATCTCAAGGATCCTAATACCTATTGTACTGGTGGTCGAGCAAGAAGAGGGGGAAGGGCAAAGGAAGGGCAAAGGAAGGGCAAGGGGAAGACAAGGAAGGGGAGACAAAGAAGGGAAATGAAGCGAAGGAGTGAAGGAGGATCTACAGAGCTTGCAACATGCGACCTAAACGGAACGCGTTTGCTATTTGTTCTGGTCAGGCGCGTGCGGTGTGTGTGTGTGTGTGTGTATGTGTGTCAAATAGACGTCAGGGTGAGGTCGACTTGCTTGCTGGCAATGGTACAGTAGCACAGACCCAAAGTAAGTATGTAATCTGTACGAAGTAATGATGGTACGGAGTACAGGTAGGCAGGGATGAGAGCAGCGGGGGAGCCATTGGGGTGGTGTCCGTAGTGGTTGGGACAGGTGGGGCAGAGTGAGGGCCACGACAGACCCTAGACATGAGTGTACGTACCAGGGGAAGACGCTGTAATAGGCCGAGCAGGTGCAAAAGAGAACTTGGGCGGGCCAGCTCAAAGGGCAAGGCACCCTGGCTGCCACGCCATGTCATTGCGAGGTAACCCAACCGCTGGGCCCGGGGACGTCTCCCGTGCCGCACCGCGCCCAAGCGACAGGAACAGAGGAGGGTACAAAAAGGGAATAGAGAAGAGGGGAAAAAAAAAAAAAAAAGAGGACGACTAAGGAGAGAATACGACGTACTCCATAGTGCCAATGGTCATGGACACGGACTTGGACAGATGAGGGGAAAGTGGAAAGTAAAGGGACGAGGCAAATGAGGGGGCAAAGAGGCAAAAGAGCAAGGGCGGCTGAATAATCATTTAGATAGAGTTTCCAAGTTACCCTCTGGCGCATCATGATGAGGGCAGGTGAGCTGTTATTTTACATTAGTGCCGTTGTTGCTGAGATTCAACGTCGATAGCCTCGGCAGCTATGGAGATTCCATCGCGCAAGCGAAAGGAAAAAATAAAAAAATAAAACACCCCCAAAATACTAACAAATCTGCGCTATGCCGAACCAAGGGAGAAGAAAAAAAGGGACCGAATGAACGGGACCGAATGGACGGGACTTGAATGGACTCGCGGCCATCGGCGAAGGGCGACAAAAACGCGGCCGAGAGAAACCCACGTTAAGGTAGGCTGAACGGATTGCGCTGAACTTCTCCACGACGGGGTGGCCACGGGATAGGTATTTTGTTTGGCATTGGTGTTGAAATGGGTCTTTATTAGCGGGCCTTTCATGCTTGCTCAATGATGACTGATGACTGATGGCTGATGCCGGCGTGTCCAAGGTGCATCCGTGAAGAGGACGGGCGAGTGTTTGGCGCCTTCCCACCCACTCTCTGTCCCCCCTCCCCCTTCCCGATCTATTCGATTATTGGCTAAGCTAGCTGGGGGACCTGACGGGCCCTGAACGACCTGGGGCTTCGGAGAGGAGACAGGGACAGGGACCTGGACCCTTGAAAGACGCTGAGGAGAACTTTGCTGAGGGCTTGCTGCGGACGGCCATTAGGACGTTAGTGTCAAAGGAGGGGGCCCTGCTCTTTCCCCGCTATCTCCACCGCCGAGGCCCCATTTTTCGGGGACTGAAGGCTGCATTGTACAGATGTACATGCATAACTAGGTAGGCACGTATCAGACGCCTAACGTTAGGCGGCCTCGCTGACTGTTTACTGTGGTCTCCAGCGCCCGCAATCTGTCATGGATGGTTCGTTCCCCATGGAGCACCAGACGTCTTCCAGTAAGGCACAAGCCCTGGGAGGCTTAAGCCTTGGGGCTTAAGGCTAGTACTTACATAGTTAGAGCTGAGGGGAACTTTTTCGAGGCTCAAGCCTTTGATCTTGTTGCCGCTTGTCATGATGACGCCGACCCTTTTGTTGTGCCGAATTTTGACCTCTCGACTTTTGCCGTTGGTCGACACCTCATTTCAACTTTTGCCATCGTGGGAAACCCAAATCGAGTCAAGAAATGGCTCACCATCTATCCATTAATCAATGTTTGCCGCCAACCCCATTGCAGTACTGTGTATCTGCTGTTACCATCCTTGCCCTCACGCTTTCACTCTGGGAGGATTTGAGTCTCCCAACGGGACGTTCGGATCTTGGGGGGGGGGGGGGGGGGGGGGGGGGGGGGGGGGGGGGGGGGGGGGGGGGGGGG